>JAGXOD010000136.1:171749-556749 GCA_020368025.1 Brachyhypopomus occidentalis
GATACTCAGTTGTATATATCTTCCAATCGGATGATATCACCACTACTCTCAAGATTGAGAGCTGCGTCCAGGACATTAAAAACTGGATGGCGTCTAATTTTCTTCAACTAAATTCTGATAAGACTGAGGTGCTGATTCTTGGGCCTAAAGCTGCTAGAAGCAGCTGGGCTGATATTCCCCTTACCCTAGAAGGGTTTTCAGTGACACCCAAGTCTACCGCCAAAAAGCTTAGGTGTCACTATTGATTCGGATCTTTCATTTGACACACATATATGCAATGTCACTAAGGCTGCCTTTTTCCATTTACGTAATATCGCCAAGCTGAGACACTTACTTTCATTAGCTGATGCAGAGAAGCTGGTCCATGCTTTTGTCTCGTCAAGATTGGACTACTGTAATGGTCTTCTAATTGGATGCTCTAAACAGTCCATAAAGAAGCTACAACTTGTACAAAATGCTGCAGCTAGAGTCCTAACTAAGGCTAGAAAATTCGATCATATTAGTCCCACTCTCGTGCATTACATTGGCTTCCGATTAAACATCGAATTGAATTTAAAATTCTTCTCTTAACCTATAAGGCGTTAAATGGTCTTGCCCCACAATATCTGAGTGAACTCATTGCTTACTACAACCCATCTCGCCCTTTACGCTCCCAAAATGCTGGATTTCTCTTAGTTCCAAAAATTTGTAAGACTACAGCCGGAGGCAGAGCTTTCTCCTTTAAAGCCCCTCAATTATGGAATAGCCTTCCAGCTCCAATCCGAGATTCTGACACAGTTCCAATCTTTAAATCTAGACTTAAGACTCACCTATATAATCAAGCCTTCAGTTAAATATTCCCCTAGTAAGGTGCGGGGGCTCAGGGGCCCCCAGACGTTGAGATTTCTGGTAATCTGAGATGTTGATGCTGTCATCCAGCTGTGTCATGGCATCACTCTAGTTGTGACTGACTTGACTGGAAAGCAATGTCTCAGTGAGCCCTCATGACTGTGGTCACCTCTGGACCCCTCCCTTTAATTAAGCTGCTATAGATTAGCCTGCCGGAGCTACATGCTAATCACTGGCACATGAGCTATGTACATTTAAATCAATGGTGGTTAAACTGACATCCTCACACTCAGTCTGTATTGTCCATCTTTTTGCATGCTTCTACCCAAGACGACTGCATGCAAGCACCTACAAGCACCTGGGAGATGGTCTGGCTCGCCGGTGGATGTGCTGATGCCGGGGTTGGATGTGCCATTGTCGTAAGGGGACGTGCTGATGCTGGCTCCTGCCTGGGGTGCACCATCTGCACCGAAGGGACTGTGACTACTTGGCCGGGGAACAAGAACTTTAAGCTATAACTGTAGAACCACCTCTTGTTCACAAATACGGACTGGTGCTAGCGGGCCGCCCAATGGAGGATGGGTTCCCTTTTGAGTCTTGGTCCTCCCAAGGTTTCTTCCTATTCCCCGCCATCTTAGGGAGTTTTTCCTTGCCACTGTCGCCTTTGGCTTGCTCATTAGGGATCTGGACCCATACAATTTGTAAAGCTGCTTTGAGACAACATGTGTTGTAAAAAGCGCTATATAAATAAAATTGACTTGACTTGACTTGACAAAATGTGTTGTAAAAAGCGCTATATAAATAAATTTGACTTTGAAATTTGACTTTGACTTTGACCTGGATACGTTATATTTGTGAACCATTCCATTTGCTGATATTGCTTTGTGTTTTGGATCATTATCTTGTTGGAAGATAGTTCTCCGTCCCAGTCTCAGGTCTTTTGCAGACTCCAAAAGGTTTTCTTCCAGAATGGTCCTGTATTTGGCCCCATCCATCTTCCCATCAATTTGAACCATCTTCCCTGTCCCTGCTGAAGAAAAGCAGGCCCAATCCATGATGCTGCCACCACCATGTTTTACAGGGATGGTGTGTTCAGGGCGAGGATGTGTGTTGCTTCTATGCCAAACGCATTGTTTTGCATTGTGGCCAAAAAGTTCGATTTTGGTTTCATCTGACCAGAGCACCTTCTTCCACATGTTTGGTGTGTCTCTCAGGTGGCTTGTGGAAAACTTTATGTTTATGACTTTTTATGGATATCTTTGAGAAATGGCCACTCTCAATCTTCTTGCCACTCTTCCATAAAGGCCAGATTTGTGCAGTGTACGACTAATTGTTGTTCTATGGACAGACTCTCCCAGCTGTAGATCTCTGCAGTTCATCCAGAGTGATCATGGGCCTCTTGGCTGCATCTCTTATCAGTCTTCTCCTTGTTTGAGATTAAAAAGTTTAGAGGGACGGCCGGGTCTTGGTAGATTTGCAATGGTCTGATTCTCCTTCCATTTCAATATGATTGCTTGCACAGTGCTCCTTGAGATGTTTAAAGCTTGAGAAAACTTTTTGTATCCAAATCCAGCTTTAAACCTCTCCACAACAGTATCTTGGACCTTCCTGGTGTGTTCCTGATGCTCTCTGCACTTTAAACAGAACCCTGAGACTATCACAGAGCAGGTGCATTTATACGGAGACTTGATTACACAGAGGTGGATTCTATTTTTCATCATCAGTCATTTAGGACAACATTGGATCATTCAGAGGTCTTCACTGAACTTCTGGAGTAAGTTTGCTGCACTGAAAGTAAAGGGGTCGAATAATATTGCACGGCCCACTTTTCAGTTTATTTGTTAAAAAGTTTAAAATATCCAATAAATTTCATTCCACTTCACGATTGTGTCCCACTTGTTGTTGATTCTTCACAAAAAATAAAAATGTTATATGTTTTTGAAGCCTGAAATGTGGCAAAAGGTTGAAAAGTTCAAAGGGGCCGAATACTTTCGCAACGCACTGTATATAGTAACATATGTAAAATATATATTTTTAAATAAATTGTTTCTTGTCCATTTCTGTTATCAAAATCGCTCCAGAGTAAAGAGAGCTGTTTGGGTTCCTCTTTCTTCTTTAGGTACAATATGGAGGAAGAGTCACAGATGATATGGACAAGAGACTACTTAATACTTTCACTCGTATCTGGTTTAGTGAGAGCATGTTTGGGGATAACTTTTGTTTCTACAAAGGGTATACCATACCAAAGGTTAAGATATTACAGGAGTACCATTCCCATATTGATTCTCTTCCACTGGTTGACACACCTGAGGTAGGGATGTATTAGGAGTGATATATATTTGTGACTAGATTTCATATGGAATTAGGTAAAGTTAAATATTTTCATTAACTAGGGTCAGTGAATACTGTATTAAGCACAAAATCACTTGAAGTTGTTAAGGGATTAAGAGACAATGTCTTTGAAGATACATATGGCCTTCTCATACACAAAATATATAATTTGAGCACATATTTTCAATAAATATCAAACAACAGATTTTTATTGAATATAACAGGTATTCGGCCTTCATCGAAATGCTGACATCACCTGCCAGACCAACATGGCCAATGAGATTCTAAGCACGATCATTAGCATCCAGCCTAAGGACAGTAGCAGTGGCGGAGATGAGACAAGGGAGTCTACTGCTCTTCGTCTGGCCAATGAGATGCTGGAGAAGCTACCTGCTAACTATGTTCCTCATGAGGTAAAACTCACTGAATCAGTGCAAAAATATGTGCAGTATATTGTGTTATAAAAGAAATATGAAACACCTATATTGCTTAGAATTAAAACTGTAATTGTGAAAAGGTTAAAGTAGTAATTGTCTTACAATTTTATCAGTAGAAAATACATTTTTTTATTCAGAAAACAGATAAAAATATGAATTCAGTCTAAAGATGTGATTTGTTTTTTATGCTGTCATGTAGGTGAAGAATCAGCTGAAGAAAATGGGACTCTTCCAGCCAATGACCATATTTCTGCGCCAGGAAATTGACAGAATGCAGAGCATAATAAGCTGTGTGCGAAGCACTCTTTCTGACCTTAAACTTGCCATTGAAGGTATATTTCAGCTTCTCATTGACATTCAGATGAGATTATGGTATTATAAACCTTTTTTTTTTTTGGTTGTTTGGTTGTTTAAACCATTATCAAACTATTATCAAAAGGGACTATTATCATGTCAGAGGATCTTCGAGATGCTCTGGACAGCACATATGATGCTCGTGTTCCTAAGATGTGGCAGAGAATTTCATGGCAATCAGCCACTCTGGGTTTCTGGTTTACGGAGCTTCTTGAAAGGAACCAGCAATTCCACACATGGACTTTTAACAGTCGTCCCCATCAGTTTTGGCTGACAGGATTTTTTAATCCGCAGGTAGGTATAAAAATGTTTGCTCTTAAGCCTCAGTTGGGTGCTGAGAGTTTGACAAATATTGCCAATTATTTTTTGGGCATAATTCCTAAAACTTTTCCCATCCCCATCGCCCCCTGCCCCACCCCCAGGTATCTAAGTAAACACACTTGTGAACAGTTCATTACAAAATACATAATTGTATTTTTCCTGTTTTAACCATTTTACAGTTCTTTCAGAGTTGTACCACTGTTTAATTCAGTGTGTACTTTGGTTTAAGGGTTTCTTAACTGCTATGCGTCAAGAAACAACCCGTATGAACCTGACTAAAGGTTGGGCCCTGGACACTGTTGTGCTACTTAACAATGTTACAAGAATGATGAGGGAGGATGTGACAGTACCACCACCAGCAGATGTAGGAGGCGTTTACATTTATGGACTCTTTCTGGATGGTGCAGGCTGGGACAAGCGGAACAGCAAGCTAACAGAATCCCCTCCAAAGGTGGGTGGGAGATGCAAGATTGTCTAGTTTTCAGAAGTTTACATTGAAAATATTGCAAGCTATATTGCAAAGCCATGTATGTTCTTTTCTGAACTGTGTTCTGCCTTTGGATTAGTGTGAAATGGAGTGGGATGGTAGAAAGTATGGAGATAGGTGCAAGTATGAGTCAGGAGTGTCTTTATTAAACTTCATATGAAAACAGCAAAGCAAAACAAGGAGAGTCAACAGGGACCTCTTGAGAAGCCTTAGACACCCGAATAGATAAACAAGCACATCGAACATGTGGTTGGCAGGGATCTCTCGAGGTGTGGACACACAGGCAGAAAAAATTGCAGTACCGGAGGAAAGTTTCTGTGGGATTAAATTGCGAGATCAACAAGGGACAAGTTTGTGCAATAAATCAAAAAGTACCAGACAACCCCAGATTAGAGCATTTATGGATGATATCACGGTAACTACAGTGCCAGGATATCATGGTAACTATCAGTGACAGGATGCAGGTGGCTTCTCCAAGGGTTTGAATGGCTCATGACATGGGCAAGGATGAGCTTCAAGGCTGCAAAGTCCATGTCCTTAGTCTTGAGGAAGGGAAAAGTGACTGACCAGTTCTGATTCACCCTGGGAAACACCCAGATTCCATCAGTGTCGGAAAAGCCAGTGAAGAACCTGGGCAAGCTCTTCACTGGGGACCTGAAGGACATACGGAGATACAAGATACGTAGCCTTGATCTGAGGCAAGAAGGAGATTATTTGTTACTTTAACTGGGGCTGTTTCAGTACTGTGGTGGGGCCTAAATCCAGATTGGAACTTTTCAAATATGTGGTTCCTATGAAGATATAAGCATAACTGTTTGGCCACAGCTTTTTCTATGATCTTGGATACAAATGATAGGTTCGAGATGGGTCTGTAGCTAGATAGTACATTAGGATCAAGATTTGGTTTCTTGATCAGGGGTTTAATGACTGCTAGTTTACAGGATTTGGGCATGTGACCTATTGTAATGGATGTTAACTTCCGTTAGAAGAGGTTCAGTCACAACTGGTAATACCTCTTTTAGTAATTTTGAGGGAACTGAGTCTAATGTGCAAGTAGTACAATTTAATGATGAAACTATTTTCTCCAATTCTGATTGTGGGAGTGGATGAAAAAAAAGCACCAAACCAGATGTCAGGCCAGTTGGATTACCTATAAAAGGTTTTATATATTGTCTAATATTCTCTATTTTATTATCAAAGAAATCCATAAAGACATTACTAGTTAGGTATACCACGGGTTAGATCTGGCCTTTTTATATTTGAGTGGAGCTACTATAACTAGAGCTGATCTGCAGGTGTTCTCTAAGCAGTCAGTTAGACTATCTAACTCCTCTGGATCTGATGGTGAGTAGGCAAAAGTAGTTAAGTCTGTGAGGGTTTCCATAAACTGTTGCGGTTGATGAATTTATAGAGCGCTTTATACAATGTCAAGGAGACAAGTGGGAATTCAGGTTAAGATGTAGCTCGAATGAGACCAGATGGTCTGAGATTGCTGCGGTTTGCAGTAGCATATTTATTATTTACGTCGATACCCAGTGTTAAAATTAAATGTAGGGTATGATTACAATAATGAGTTAGGTCCTGTTACATTTTGTGTAAGGCCAACAGAGTTCACTATTGTAGTATAGGCCCTTTTCAGCAGATCCTCCACCTGTTTGTGTTTGCAGGTTCTCTTTACACCTCTGCCAGTGATACATGTGTATGCTGTGAACAGTGGCAGTACAGCAGATATCAAGCGACTCCAGGGAATAAGCTTTTACCCCTGTCCGGTGTACAAGAAGCCCAAACGCACTGATCTCAACTACATCTTCACACTCTCTCTCCGAACCACACAGAACCCAGACCAGTGGACACTAAGGGGGGTGGCCTTACTTTGTGACTGTAAATAACAAAGTTGTATTACTTGAGACAAGCCTGGGAAGAACATATTATTTCTCTCTTACCTGAAAAACCGTCATCTCAGAATGTCTCCCCAAGATCACTTCAGACCATAGAATGTCTGATATAAAAACATTGCAGGAATCATAAAGATGTTGTTTGCCAGTAATTAGCCCATTAATCTCTTAGACTGTGAAGATTTAATAGTTGTTGTTATTGCACTAAGTAAGCCCATTTTCAGTGAATATTGTGGGTTAATTGTGGGACATGGTTGTCATGGGTTGTGGGTTACAGGTAGTCAAGTCAAGTAAATTTTATTTATATAGCGCTTTTTACAACATGTTGTCACAAAGCAGCTTTACAAATTGTATGGGTCCAGATCCCTAATGAGCAAGCCAAAGGCGACAGTGGCAAGGAAAAACTCCCTAAGATGGCAGAAATTTAGGAAGAAACCTTGGGAGGACCAAGATTCAAAAGGGAACCCATCCTCCATTGGGCGGCCCGCTAGCAGATGTCCGCATTCACAGTTCAGGTATAGTCCAGACATAGTCCTGTAGTTATGATTCTAATTCCAGGCCAAGTAGTCACAGTCCCTTCAGAGTAGATGATGAGCCTCAGGTGGGAGTAGGCATCAGCGCGTCCTCTTGTGACAATGGCACATCCAACCACGGCATCGGCACATCCACTGGCAAGCCAGACCATCTCCTAGATGCTTGTATGGGGTGGGTAACGGGAAAGGCTCGTCTCTCCTTGTCCCGGTATTTCTCGGGCAGCCATTGGGAAAAAGAGGGACAATGAGTTCTGTATGGGATATGTTAGACAAAGGAAATTTAAACATTTCTGGAGTGTGGCAGCGACTCCGGCAATTAAATTATTACAGCCTACCTAAGGGGCAGAACCAGAAGGAAACACACACTTGGGAGCATCCTGAGACACTGGCATCCATCCACTACACCATCGACAAACTTGAGCGCGTGCAGTGTCAGGGTGACAGCACCAGCGCCCCAGTTTTCCATAAAACCCTTTGCCCATGAACCCCTGGATCTGTTACCTTATCTAAAGGGGCACATTAATTACCAAATGTGCTTTACACATGTAAATCATTTACATTCCTATTTGAGCATCCTAACAGTAACGAGTTACAATAATCTAATCTGGAGCTAATTGTAGTGTCGATAGCCCGGAACCATTCCACCACCATGCACAGAAGAGGATTTCCCTCTTTTTGTAAGTGTGGATTAAATAAAATTTTACCTTCACCTAAAGCTTGGAAGGATCTGGAAATAAAACAGTTCACCTCTGCTCTCAGACTCACACCATCACAATGGTCTCATCCTTTGAAGGTAGAGACATAAACCTTATCTGATCTCCTGAGTGCTACAGAGACGGCACTCAGAATGCAAATTATGGTTCTGGCTTTCTTTTAGAGCCCTGAACTCAGAATGGACCTCAGTTGTAAATCACACCACTCAGTCTTATCTGACTTAGCAAAAGGGGGCAACCCCTTAGACATTACTGATTAAAATTCTTGACTAAAGGTACGGATATTTTTGAGATTCTTATAACTTTGCATCATCTGCGGACACTGGACTAACGTCTAGCCGAGAGGAGACAACGCGACTGGAGAATTCCAACGATACCGAACTCGCCTATCTTACAGCTAAAGAAAAGACTCTTTCACCCTCAAATCTCTGGTGTCCACGTCATCGAACTCTTTAAGACTCTGAAATAAAAGAAAACCATGGACTCTGTGCCTATAACATTCAAGCATTAAGTGATCTGCGACGGATATAAAATGTAAGGCCACTCATCTGTAATTGATCCCATCATAACACCTTCATTGTATAATCACCCCTCATTCATACATGTATTCTTGTGTGCCCTAATATCTTAAATATGCATATCCATTTTTAGGTTATGCCACTATAAACATATGCATATCTATGTTTTCTTGTATGTTTCACTAGTTAGACATGCGTGTCCCAG
The DNA here is from genome assembly GCA_020368025.1 of Brachyhypopomus occidentalis. Classification (NCBI taxonomy): domain Eukaryota; kingdom Metazoa; phylum Chordata; class Actinopteri; order Gymnotiformes; family Hypopomidae; genus Brachyhypopomus; species Brachyhypopomus occidentalis. Next base: position 180,372 of record JAGXOD010000136.1, read on the forward strand.
TATCATTGGACCATAATATCTGAAATGCATGCCCATCTATATATTCCTGTGTGTTTCACTATTGTAAACATATAAATACCCCTGTATCGTAATGTAGTATTATTTTAGATTAATGTATAACTAAGTATCAACGTAGAATGAGTTATGTTAAATGCCCGCTTATTCATGTTATTAACGCATGCGCCACTGTTTCAGATGTGCTCATCTCCACGTGTTCACGTGTAACATCAAATTCGTGTCTGTCTAATACATTATATGTCATTTATCATCTAGAACAAGAATGAGGAATGGCTCAATGCTTAGAAAGACAAGGGACCAAACTAATGTTTAATTAGATCAAGTAACACGAATCAATTCCTTTCGGAGCGAGGAATTTCTTTGTCTGGAGGACCGTGCCCCCACCGGATCGGGGTTCCTCTCTCTCTTTCTCCCCCTCAAAGAGATCCCCCTCTCCAGACAGAGCTACTGAATATTCAGTGATCAATGCCCAGTGGTTAACCGTATAGTTGACCAATAATTATAATACGATCACGCCCCAAACGACCTGTTAAAAAGGGTTTGTCTGGAGTCAGAAAGTTAGTTCGTTTTGAGTCCAGTTCGTCCCGTCTTCGTCTTTGTTTAAGTTTTGTCAAGAAGTTCTTTACTGCTCACGCGATCACAAGCTATTGCAACTCTCTATTCTTCACGACTCCCAAGAAGCTTGAGCAACATCACGTGACCGCGTCCTCTAAGCGCCGGCTACCAACGAGAACCACACTTTCATTAGCGCTACGATTTAAATCGTTGTCTCGCAGCTGACGCGTCTCTACGGCAAAGTAAGACACTAATAATAACATGCTATCTGGGGTGCTCTACTAGCTCCTAAATATCGCTCTTGGGCTTAATTTAAGAGATTTAAGACGCTTCTTTAGCCTCTGTCTGGAGTTTCTTACCCTCCTTAATCTCTCTGAGACTCTTCCTTTATCCTTGATCCTACTCGTACCATTAAGTACTCCGTTAGCCAATTATAATCAAATAATAGGTATTAGTTGTTTGTTACTCTTTTTTTGGTTTAGATTAGTAGTTTTAAGGGTAGACTTAGTTACATTACAGAGCCACGTTTTATTCCCTGTAATATTTCAATTGTTAATCATTCAATAAATGTGAACATTGATTCATTAACCTGGTCACAGTGGTAAATACATAATTTGGTTGTGACGTCATATCAGGGACAGCAGGAGTCAGGGGTTGTAGGCGAACGGATTTATTATCCATGATAAACAGAGAGAACAAAAGGACTCAGGCCAAAAGGCAAAAGGCAAAAGAAAAGACAAACTGACGATTGCGGACTAGCACCACAGACGTAGCACGACTTTCAGTGTTTCTCAGAATGCACTCCAGTGCAAAACACGTAGGCGAAGGCTGAGTAATGTGCAGCACTGGATGGCAGAACCTGCGGGCTTAAGAAAGGTGAGAGAAATGTGAAACAGGTGCTTGTACTGGGGGGATTGTGATAAGGGGAGTGGTTTGTGATTAGGGGGTGTGTGTGTAGCGTTGCTATGGCTACGCGTCCACACGCGCGCCCTCTGGTGGCTTCTCCTCCCAGCCACCGTGACAGAGCCCCCCCCCCCAGGGACTCCTCCAGCCGTACCTTCCTGGGACGTCCTGGCCTTCGGGAGCCGGTCGCTCGGGGGACGCTCCCGGTGGAAGGAGGCGATCAAGGAGGGGTCCAAGATTTGAGAAGCCGGCACCCACGACCGCTCCTCGGGTCCGTACCCCTCCCAGTCTACCAAGTACTGCAGTCGCTGTCCCCTGCGCCTAGAGTCTAGCAGCTTACGCACCTGGTAGGCCGGTCCATCATCTAAATGTACCGGGGACGGCGGTGTAGCCTGTCCCTGCTGCTCCAGCGGTCCCTCACGGTACGGCTTCAAGGCGGAGGTGTGGAACGATCTGGATACACGTCTATCTGCCGGAAGACTCACCCGGCACGTCACTGAATTAATGCGCCGAGTGATTACGTATGGGCCCACGTACCTATCGTCCAGCTTGCCTCGCCGACCCAGTCTCCCGTCGCTCGTGGAGACCCACACCTTTTGGCCCACAGCATAGTCCGGTGCCTCTGACCTCCTGCGGTCCGCCTTCGCCTTGAACCTCCTCACGGCGGCCTTAAGCCATTGGTGCATCTCTGCCCAGACTCTCTCACTGCGCTTACACCATTGTTCCACCACCGGTTGGTCCGATCCTGCCGCGTTCCACGGGTATAGCGGTGGCTGTCTCCCGAATACGCATTCAAATGGCGTCTTACCGGTGCTTGATTGTACGAGCGAAGTTCTGCGCATACTCCGCCCACGGGAGTAGCGAGCACCAAGTGTCCTCATGTGCGCTACAGTAAGCGCGTAAGAATCTCCCCAGCTCCTGATTCGTCCGCTCCACCTGTCCATTCGCCTGCGGCTGATATCCAGAGGTAAGGCTCACCGTGATGTTAAGTTTGCTGAGGAATTCTCTCCAGACACGCGACGTGAACTGCGGACCCCTATCCGACACTATGTCCTCAGGCAGCCCGAATTGCCTGAAGACGTGCCGGAATAGGAGGTCCGCAGTCTCCCAAGCTGTAGGTAGCCCCGGTAAGGGGATGAAACAAACCATTTTCGAGAATCTGTCTATCACGACCATAATGGCCGAGTTCCCCTCAGATTCAGGGAGATCCGTCATGAAGTCTGTCGCTATGTGTGTCCATGGGTGATCCGGAACGGGCAATGGGCATAACTTACCCGCCGGCGGCGTCCTCGGCACCTTACTCCTGGCACACTCATGGCAGGAGCCTACGTGCTTTAGTACATCGCGGTGAAGCCCTGGCCACCAATAACGAGCCCCTAGTAGTTGCCCATCGACGAGTGAGCCCAGCTGATCAATGCCGTGCGCTGGGCTAGCGGCACATACTTGCGATGCGGCGGGCACTGCGGATGCGGATTAGCCGCCTCTATAGCTCGGTCTACCTGCCACTCTATAGTCCCCACAAAGTACTCTTTCGGTAGCACCGGCTCCTCGCTCGTGGACTCCTGACTGCCTGGAAACGACCTTGACAATGCGTCCGCTCGTGTGTTCTTCTCTCCTGGCCGGTAGGTCACCTGAAATACAAAGCGAGAGAAAAACAAAGACCACCGAGCCTGCCGCGCGTTCATTCTCTTTGTGTTCTTTAGGTACTCCAGGTTTTTATGGTCTGTTAGGACCACGAAGGGATGCCGCGCACCCTCCAGCCAGTGCCTCCATTCTTCTAAGGCTAGTTTGATAGCCAGCAACTCTCGGTCTCCAACTCCGTAGTTGCATTCCACTGCACTGAGTTTGCGGGAGAAGAATGCTATGGGTTGAAGCGGACTGCCGCGTTTAAATCGCTGCGAGAGGACCGCGCCTACTCCCACATCAGAAGCGTCCACTTCAACCACGAATGGTCGACTAGGGTCGGGCTGGTGGAGCACGGGCGCCTCAGCGAACGCCTGCTGCAGTTTCTCGAATGCCTTCTCGGCTTCCGCTGTCCACGAGAGCCGAGTCGCCCCGCCGCGCAGCATGTCTGTCAGGGGCCTCGCTATCAGGCTAAATGCTCGGATGAACCGCCTGTAGAAATTAGCGAAGCCCAGAAATCTCTGCAGCTCGCGTCGTGTGTGAGGTCGAGTCCATCGCAACACAGCCTCCACCTTACCTGCTTGCATATGTACGGAGCCTGGCCTGATGGTGTAGCCAAGGAAATGTATTTCCCGAAGATGGAACTCACACTTCTCAAGCTTACAATACAGACGATTGCGCAAGAGAGTGCTCAACACGGCTCGTACATCCTGCACATGTTGGTCGAGCGATTTCGAATAGATGAGGATGTCATCGATATAAGCGACGACGCATCTATCCAGATATTCACGCAGGACCTCATTTATGAACGCCTGGAAAACGGACGGAGCCGAAGCCAAACCGTACGGTAGGACCCGGTACTCATAGTGCCCCTTCGAGGTACTAAAGGCCGTCTTCCACTCATCCCCGGCACGTATGCGGATGAGATTATAGGCGCTGCGTAGATCCAGTTTGGTGAAGTAACTCGCTCCCCTTAGCTGCTCCAATGCCGATGGCACAAGCGGCAATGGGTACGAGTACCCCACCAAGAGGGAATTGAGCCCTCGATAATCGACGCATGGCCTCAAGCCCCCGTCCTTCTTCTTGACGAAGAAGACGCTCGCTGAGGCTGGCGAGGTGGAGGGAACAATATAACCCTGAGCTAACGCCTCGCTGACATAACGCTGCATAGCGGACTCCTCGGCCTGGGACAGCGGGTAGATGCGCCCCTTAGGTGGTACACTGCCGGCCTTCAGCTTAATGGCACAGTCCCATGGACGATGTGGAGGAAGCTGAGCTGCCTTTCCGGGGCTGAATACCTCTGCTAGATCGCGGTACTGAGGGGGGGATGTCAGGTGGCTACTCGCAAGCGGGCTCTCGACTGACGTTGATAGGACAGCCATAGCGTTCTCACTCTCAACAATGTGCTCACCTGGGGATAGCTTCTCTGTGCTGCCGTGAAATCAGTCTATAGAGGGATTGTACTTCTGTAACCAGGGGAGCCCTAATGTGATAGTGTGAGTTAATTTAGAAAGAACAAAAAAGGGGAGATGTATAGTGAAGCCCTGTATGTTGACAACCAAAGGGGGGGGTGCGGTAACGTATCAAACCGCCACCCACAGGTCTACCATCCAGCGCGTACACTCTTCTTGGTCTTCCCAGCCGGATCAGGGGAGCTTTGAGACGGCGAGCCAGGTCCGGGTCTATTATATTCCCCGCCGCTCCCGAGTCCACTAGGGCGGAAACGTCCACAACATTGTTCTCATAAGTAATGGTCACGGGGAAATTCAGTAAACCCCCCACCATGGAGCTACTCACCCTGGGTCCTCCCCTTGCTTTCGGGGAGTCGCCTTAGGACCTCCCGACTCGCCCAACTGCATAGGTTCTACCGGGGGCATAGCCTCCGTCGCAGGGGAGGGCGGCACCCTCACATTGTCGATCCGGGCGTAGCTTCCCCGGTCGTGCACCAATCGGTCGTATGTTACGGCCAGTCTCACCACCTGATTAAAGTCTTGCCTGCATGCCAACTCTGCCCTTAGCTCCGGCTTTAGACCAGCCAGGAAGACGTCCACCAGTGCCGCGTCATTCCAGTTGGTACCGGCCGCCAGCGTTCTGAATTCCAGCGCGTAGTCCACTGCTTGGCGAGTTCCCTCTCGTAAAGACAGTAGACTCTGCCCGCTGGCTCTCCCACGGCGCGGATGGTGAAAAACCTCCCGTAGCTCAGCGGAGAAGGCAGCATAGTCCTTTATAAGGGGAGAGTCATTAGTTACCAGGGCAGCCGCCCAAGTTAAGGCCTTACCTGCCAGGCGCGAAATGACGTAAGCAACCTTCTCGGCTGGGCTCAGGTGCTGCTGGTACGTAAAATAGAGTTCACACTGCACCATGAAGCCCTCACATGTTTCCGGATCCCCTTCGTACGGTTTAGGGGGGGCAATGGGCAGTCGGAGACTCTCCCGGTTAGTGGTAGCTTGAGTATTCGTCTGTGAGTTCATGCTCTGTAGGCACGCCGTCACGGTTTGCAGTAGGGTCTTTACCTCCTCTATTTCTCTCTGTTGATTGCCCAACATTCTGCCCTGGAAGTTAAGAGTCTCCCAGGCGTTTCGCTCACCGCTCCCGGCTGCCTGAGGCTGCACATTCTGTGACGTCATATCAGGGACAGCAGGAGTCAGGGGTTGTAGGCGAACGGATTTATTATCCATGATAAACAGAGAGAACAAAAGGACTCAGGCCAAAAGGCAAAAGGCAAAAGAAAAGACAAACTGACGATTGCGGACTAGCACCACAGACGTAGCACGACTTTCAGTGTTTCTCAGAATGCACTCCAGTGCAAAACACGTAGGCGAAGGCTGAGTAATGTGCAGCACTGGATGGCAGAACCTGCGGGCTTAAGAAAGGTGAGAGAAATGTGAAACAGGTGCTTGTACTGGGGGATTGTGATAAGGGGAGTGGTTTGTGATTAGGGGGTGTGTGTGTAGCGTTGCTATGGCTACGCGTCCACACGCGCGCCCTCTGGTGGCTTCTCCTCCCAGCCACCGTGACATTGGTTGATAGTATTAGGTCACTGCGCGGATTTAGATTTCAAACCTTCGGTAATGAGACTGATATCGTTATTTCATCTATTACAGTTATCAATTAAATATTTCCCTGAATTATCAGGGTGGTGCCCCGTTTCATAATTATCAGTATATCCGCTACATAACAAAGGCGTGTACAAATTTTCAATTCAATTCAATTCAATTTTATTTATATAGCGCTTTTTACAACACATGTTGTCACAAAGCAGCTTTACAAATTGCGTGGGTCCAGATCCCTAATGAGCAAGCCAAAGGCGACAGTGGCAAGGAAAAACTCCCTAAGATGGCAGGAATTTAGGAAGAAACCTTGGGAGGACCAAGACTCAAAAGGGAACCCATCCTCCATTGGGCGGCCCGCTAGCAATGTCCACATTCACAGGTCATGTATAGTCCAGATATATTCCAGGCCGAGTAGTCACAGTCCCTTCAGAGTCGATGAGCCTCAGGTGGGGGTTGGCATCAGCGCGTCCTCTTGCGATAATGGCACATCCGAATTTCTCTGCATCATGCTGGGATAATGCATTTCTTAACTTGGCAATGTTACGGAAATGTAGAAAAGCTATCCTAGTAGTATTATCTATGTATTTATCAAATGATAGGTCAGAGTCGAATAAGACGCCGAGATTTTTGGCTACCGAGCCAGGAGTAATGGGGTAATCTGCAAGATTTAACATTAGATCTGGTATTTTCTGTCTTGTGGCCTTTGGGCCCAAAAGGAGAACCTCCGCTTTGTCACCATTAAGGTGGAGGAAGCTTAGCGACATGCAACATTTAATATCACTAACGCAGGCCTCAATTTTTCCTAATCTGGATTTGTCCTCAGGTTTGGCTGATATATAAAGTTGGGTGTCATCTGCATAGCAGTGAAAATTGACACCATGTTTATTTATAACTATTCCTAATGGTAATATATATAATGTAAATAATAGTGGTCCTAGGATGGAGCCTTGTGGGACTCCATATTTCACTTCTGAGTGTAGCAGGATTTCAACCTTTCTAGCAGGATCTTGTAATCTATTGTGTCAAAGGCTGCACTAAGATCGAGAAGCACTAATAGAGATACATAACCCTAATCAGAGGCAAGAAGGAGATCATTTGTTACTTTAACTAGTGCTGTTTCATTGCTGTGGTGGGGCCTAAATCCAGATTGAAACTTTTCAAATATGTGGTTCCTGTGCAGATATAAGCTTAACAGTTTGGCCACAGCTTTTTCTATGATCTTGGATACAAATGATAGGTTCGAGATGGGTCTGTAGCTAGATAGTACATTAGGATCAAGATTTGGTTTCTTGATCAGGGGTTTAATGACTGCTAGTTTACAGGATTTGGGCATGTGACCTATTGTAATGGATGTTAACTTCCGTTAGAAGAGGTTCAGTCACAACTGGTAATACCTCTTTTAGTAATTTTGAGGGAACTGAGTCTAATGTGCAAGTAGTACAATTTAATGATGAAACTATTTTCTTCAATTCTGGTTGTGGGAGTGGATGAAAAGCCTCAAGATTTTCTTCTAATGCTAGATTTTGTTCAATATCAGCCAATCCAGATGACAGTCCAGATGGATTACCTATAAAAGGATTTATATTTAGTATAATATTATCTATTTTATTATCAAAGAAATCCATAAAGACATTACTAGTTCCCTGGAATCTGATGTTCAGCGCTGGTTTGACTTTTTGTAAGTTTAGAAATAGTACTGAAAAGAAATCTAGGATTATTTTTATTTTTTTCAATCAGTGAGGCCAGGTATGCTGAGCATGCTTTAGTAAGTGCCCCTTTGTATTCAATAAGGCTATCCTTCCAAGCACAGTGGAATACTTCCAGCTTAGTAGATCGCCATTTCCGCTCTAATTTACGTGCTATTTGTTTTAAGTTACGAGTTTGGTCGGTGTACCACGGGGCGAGTTTTTTAAGTCTGACCTTTTTATATTTGATTATTGAGGTACAACATTAATACAGGTTTATTTAGTTTTAATATAGTTTAATAGAACAGTTTACTTTTTTGTTTTTTTATTGTTTGAGGTTGTTTTTTGTTTTATTTGTTTGGCATCCATCAAGTCAATTTTATTTTTATAGTGCTTTTTACAATACATGTCACAAAGCAGCTTTACAAATGTATAGGTCCAGATCCCAAATGAGCAAGCCAGATGTGACAGCTGCAAGGAAAAACTCCATAGGTGGGGTTTAGGAAGAAGCCTTGGGAGGACTAAGACTCAAAAGTGAACCCATGTGGAGGACTAATTCCAATTGGGATTGTAAATATTTTAAAGGCGATACCTAGCATCATATTTACTGCTGCATTACATTTTACTAGCATTATTTTACTGATTAATCTCAGTACTAAGCAGTAACAGGGTTTATATTGTTTATGATTCCACTTGTCATTATTTTCCTTTGGGCCTTTGTGTTATGAGTGAAACAGCGCCCTCTCTTGGTGGTTGGTCATGATAAGTGCAGTGGGCACGGGGACCTCGTTGCCATTATATGAGAGACGGACACGAGGTGGGTTCACTTACATTAGCACTGTGGTAATATGTTGTATTTTATCGTCCAATGTCCTTTATATGATCACTGGCTAATGGTAACATGTACTTCTGTCAACCAGAAGCTAATGAGTTACATATTTGATAAGAGCAATAACACTGTAATAGACATATTAACAGTTGGAAATGTCCGCTAGCTTGATGCTAATGTAAAGTGCTATTCCTCGTAAGGTGCTGTACCCGCTGATGAGCCTATGTTTCTGACCAGTACAAATTCTGTTCCATGCAGGTATTTATGTGATCATTTTGTATTTTATTTCGATGTCAATGTAATATTAATAGGCCATTATATGAGAGACGGACACGAGGTGCTGTACCCGCTGATGAGCCTATGTTTCTGACCAGTACAAATTCTGTTCCATGCAGATAAACGGCATTCTTATCACCCTGTCTCCTGGCCGTCATTACACAACGCAGATATACTATACGACAAAGACAGAACTGGGTTATGATATGGACCGCGCTGAATTAGTAACGGCCAAGTTCAGCACGGTTACACTGGTGCCGTGACCCGTTCTTCAGCTGCATCGTCGCGGGCGGGCTGCGTCTACTTCCCAGAGCCGCTCGCCTCGGAGAACAGCGGGCTGTGCATCGGACCCGGACAGCGGAGCTCGGAGCCCCGCTTGGACTCTTCCCCGCTTCGGCAGTGCAGCGGTACCTGGTTTAGTAAAGTGTGGAGCTAGTTTTGGCTGTTTTGTGCCATATTGAGCGGTTGATGTATGGCTTTATGTGTGGGCGCGCTGTGGTTTTTACCGGAGATTTTTTTCTTCTCTCTCTCTCTGTGGGGGAGGGGCGTTTAGGTGCGCAGTTATTGCATCCGCCAGGGAGGTTAAGTTTTTGAGTGAGCATTCATTTTGAGGCTATTTGAGTTTTTTTTTTTTTTTTTCACGCTGTATTTTATTTAGTGGCGTGATTAAGGTTTTTTTCGCCTCCGTATTTAATTTTACGGTGCTCTGTCTTATATTTTTCTGCTTCTGGTGGATGAGCGTTAAGCCATGGCAAGCAATAATTCTTTTGGTAGAGGGAGGGGGTTTACCACATTTACCCCTATGCCTACTGGTAGAGGCAGAGGCACATTTTTGTATGCTCCGGATGTGTCCACGCCTAGGCCAAATTATGCTGATTGGGATGACAATGCTAATGATACTTTTGAAGCTCCACAATGTGATGTTAATGGGAGGCTCCTGAGTCATATAGCCTCACAAATTGGGCTTTCTATTGGTGAAAGTATTGCATCTTGCATTGAGGAACGTCTTGGTAATGCAACAAGTCCTAGTGTAGTTGGGGCTACAGCTAACGAGTCTGCAATGTTGAATGTCATTGTTCGCCCTGATGTGAAAGAACCTGTGTGTTTTAAGGGGGACCATGACCCGTTGTCAGTCCAAGAGTGGGAGGTTATGATGTCGTCCTATTTAAGGAAGAAGGGCGTACCGGTAGCTGATCAAGCTGAGGAGGTTATGTCCAAGCTTGTGGGGAGGGCACGGGAAGTGGTTAGAGTGGGCATTCGAAGTAAGCCAGTTTTGACTCTGACTAAAGGTCCTGAGCCCATTTTTGAGATACTAAAGCAGCATTTCAGTGACACGGTGTCCTCTAGCTTGCCCTTAGCTGACTTTTATGCTACCGTACCCCACCCTGACGAACACCCCTTTGACTATTGGCTAAGACTTAACAAAGCCCTTGACGTGACTGAGGACTCCTTGAAGAGACAAAATAAGACTTTTGACTATCTGTCACGTGACCTAGCTGCTATGTTTATCCAGAACTGTCCCGATCCTGAACTGTCACTCATATTCAAGTGTAAACAGCTGAAAGAATGGACGGTTGCAGATATTCATGAGAAACTCATTGAGCATGGCAGAGATCGCAAGCAGCTATCCAAGCATAGACTGACCAATGTTCTGTTTTCTCAGCAACAGGAAGTCACCATCCCTGTTCAAAGTGCGACGCCTATCAGTGCTGTTATGCCTTCAGCTGCTGTTGTTCCTTCGCCTGCTGGACAGTCAGCTGAGAGCTCACCTGACCGCTTGGACCGGGTCATCGCCCTGCTTGAACGTGTTCTGGAGCAGCAGCCACAACAGTACAAGCTTCACAGTAACTTCAATCTGCAAGGGAGAAGGGATCGGCCAGCAAAAGTAAAGCCCGTAGTGCCTTGTGCAGTGTGCGGTGATAATGGACACACTACTCAGTACCACTGCAGGTCCAACCGTCTGTGCTTTGGCTGTTTTGCACCTGACCACACACGAGCAGAGTGTCCAGGGGCTGAAGACAGGAAGCCCAGGAGCGCTAAGCCGTTGGTGCAGCCACAGGAAAACTAGACGGCCTGCATGTGGTGGGGGCAAATGTTGGGCCTAAATGTGATCCCCCTGTTGCAAATGTTGAAAATGACATGGAGTCTATGTGCCAAAGTGTATGTGAGGAGAGAGAGATGGGACGCACACCCATATTCCAGAACATTCAGAGACTCAAACAAAATGACGAACTATTCTATGAGAATGTTACACTGAACGGGAAGGTTACTGTCAGAGCTTTGCTGGATAGTGGATCTATGGCGTGCACCCTGAGCTCTACTGTAATACCCCAGCTGTTACAACAAGATGTTTTAAAGAGCCCCACCCTTGTGCCGACGGACACTGTGTTAATTGGGTGTGGGGGGTCCAAAACCTTACCTGCTGGCATGTGCGATCTGGAAATGGAGATTTACAGCTGCAGAGTTCTTGTCCCAACGCTGGTTGTCGAGAGCCAAAGCGATGAACTGATTGTCGGCAGTAACCTGTTGAGATATGTGATTAACAGACTTAAGCTGAAAAGGGATCTTCAGGACAGAGGCCCCTCAGCGCTCGGCTGCGGTGGTGATGCAGAGAAGAGGCTGTTGAGTTTGTTCGCAGGGGTGGAAGTCAGTGATGAAGAAATCCCAGATGCAATTGGAACTGTTACAATCAAACGAGCTGTAACTCTTGAGCCCATGACAGAGCACCTGGTTTGGGGCAAGCTGCAGTGTGTGGACAAAATGTTGGCTGGCAGTACAGTCGTTGTGGAGCCAACAACCGCAACCTCTAGACCAAGAACAGTCATAGTGGGGAGGTCTGTGTCGATCCTGAGAGGGGACGGGTGGCTCCCGCTGAAAGTTATAAATCCGTCAGACAAGCCAGTCACACTGAGACGTAACGCTAAGCTGGCTGACGCGTCTATTTGTGCTTCAGTGGAGATGTTTGCTGGTTCCCAGCCCGGCGTCCGACAACAAGTGCAAGTGCCAACTGACAGCAGTACAAGACACAGCCTTGTCTCAGAGGCCTCCACATTGCCAGACCGCCCCCTGCCTAAGACCCTATGCACTGCTGATTCCCTCCAGTCAAAGCTTCGTGAACTGGGACTGTCAACTGTGGACATTGAGTCATGTGAAGTTGCCCCTGAGTACAAAGCCAGACTTGCTGAACTCATTGTCAAATACCAGTCAATCTTCTCAAGAGACAAACTGGATTGTGGCAAGGCCACAGGTTGCCTACACCGTATCAGAGTCATGGACGAGAAACCATTCCGGCTGCCATGTAGGCGCATACCACCAACCCAGTATGAGAAACTGAGAGAGGCATTGGACGAGATGGAGGAGCGTGAAATCATAAGGAAGTCTAGCAGTGAGTTTGCGTCTCCCTTGGTGATTATTTGGAAAAAGACGGGCGACCTAAGGATTTGCAATGACTTCCGCTGGCTCAATGCACGCACTGTCAAGGATGCCCACCCGCTTCCTCATCCAGCCGATGCTCTGGCAGCCTTGGGCGGCAATGCCTTTTTCTCAACCATGGACTTGACCTCTGGCTATTACAATGTGGAAGTGCATGAAGCCGACCGAAAGTATACTGCCTTCTCATCGCCATTTGGATTGTATGAGTACAATCGGATGCCTCAAGGTCTTTGTAATAGTCCAGCGACGTTCATGAGGATGATGTTAAACATCTTCGGCGACCAGAACTTTATGAGCTTACTATGCTATCTGGATGATGTCCTGGTGTTCGCTCCAACAGAGGACCTGGCGCTCGAGCGTCTGCAGATGGTCTTCCAGAGACTCCAGGCCCATAACCTCAAGCTCGCCCCAAAGAAATGTCACTTTCTGCGGCGGTCAGTGAAGTTTCTCGGTCATATCATTGGTGCAAACGGGATCCGCTCTGACCCTGACAAAGTGACTGCAATTACCTCCCTAATTGAGTCAGACCTTATGGAGGACGGCACAAATGTTCCTTCTCAGAGAAAGATTCGCTCCTTCCTCGGCATGGTGGTCTACTACCAGCAGTTTATCGAGGGCTGTTCTGCAATAGCCAGACCGCTGTTTCGGCTAACATCAGGCTCTAAAGGTCCACGTGGAGTTGGGAGAAAGCGCCGCCAGGTTCGCAAACAGCTTAGTGCCAACGATTGGACTGAAGAATGTAGGCAAGCTTTCAGCCAGCTAAAGCAAGCCTTGCTGGACCAAGTTGTACTGGCCCACCCGAACTTCAGCGAGCCCTTTCTGCTGTCTGTAGATGCCTCTACCGACGGACTCGGCGCAGTCCTGTCTCAAGTGCCAGCTGGTGGTTCTACGGCCAGACCAATCGCCTTTGCCAGTAAATCGCTTAGTTATGCCCAGTCTAAGTATCCAGCGCACAGGCTGGAGTTTTTCGCCTTGAAGTGGGCTGTGTGCGACAAGTTCCATCACTGGTTGAGAGGTCACCAATTCACCGTGTGGACGGACAATAATCCGTTGACCTATATCCTATCCAAGGCCCGGTTGGATGCGTGTGAACAGAGGTGGATTGCTAAGCTGGCGCCTTTTCAGTTCGACATCAAATACATTCCCGGACCAAAGAATGTGGTGGCCGACGCTCTTAGCAGGGAGCCATTCGTTCAATCCAGTACGTCCCACCGCTTGACAAGAGTGCCCTATGAAAGGCTACTGGCGGAAGCTGCTGCTGTTGGTGCTAATGGAGTCCAGGAGGCGTTTCGCTGGTCAGCTAACCCGCCTGAAGTATCATCAGAGTGCGGTCACCAGATATCACAGTGTGTGGCAGTTGTTAAGCCTGGTACGGTGTCGTCGCTGGAAGTTGCTGCTGTGCTCCATGAATGCGGGGGAAGTGATCCAGTGGTGTGCCCCCATGCCCTCCTCCTGCCCCAGTTCCCGCAGACAGTGCTAACACCCCCACAGATCGGCTCTGAGGTGCTCTCACCCGATGTACTCAAAGAGAAACAGAGAAATGACACAGTCCTGGGCAGAGTGATCTTCTTTGTAGAGAGAGGCCGTAGACCTTCCAGGAGGGAACGTGTTAAGGAATCGTCTGAAGTCATTAAGCTTCTGAGAAGCTGGGAAAAGCTGACAATGCGAGAGGGAGTTCTGTATCGGGTAGCTACAAATTCTGTCACGAAAAGAAAGGCCTACCTGTATGTTGTCCCCCTCTCACTACGCCACAAGGTTTTGAAAGGTGTTCACGATGAGGCTGGACACCAAGGGCAGCAACGGACACTGTACCTGACAAGACAGAGGTTCCACTGGATTGGCCTGGCGCGTGATGTCACAGAGTATGTGCGGCGCTGCAGGCGGTGTGTTGTCAGCAAATCACCAGAGCCCGAAGCCAGAGCCCCCTTGGAAAATATAAGAACCTCAGAGCCTCTTGAACTTGTCAGTATCGATTTCTGGTCAGCTGAAGATTCATCCAACAGGTCCCTGGATGTGCTAGTTGCTACTGACCACTTCACGAAGATGGCACATGCTTTCTTGTGTCCCAACCAGTCAGCCAAAGCAGTCGCACATCAGCTGTGGAACAATTACTTCTGCATCTATGGATTTCCCAAACGGCTACACTCGGACCAGGGAGCCAACTTTGAGAGCGCTCTTATTGCAGAGTTGCTGAGTGTTGCGGGCGTTCAAAAATCACACACCACGCCATATCACCCTATGGGCAACGGCTCGTGCGAACGGATGAACCGAACCTTAGGCAACATGATACGAGCACTGCCTCCAAGAGCTAAACATCGTTGGCCCGATGCCCTGAAATCCCTAACATTTGCCTACAACTGTACGGTGCACGAAACAACTGGCTATGCACCATTTCTGCTCATGTTCGGGAGAGTGCCGCGCCTTCCAGTGGATGTCGTCTTCGGCTTGGTACTCAGTGACCCGGAGGTCGTGGACTATGACCGCTACATCGAGTCCCTGCGGAAGGACATGAGAGAAGCTATGGCCGTAGCTCAGTCGACAGCAACTAAACAACTACAGCGCCACACAGATTTATACAACCGGAAAGTACGTGGTGCGCCTGTGGAAGTGAACGATCGTGTGTTATTGGCCAACAAAGGAGAACGTGGCAAAAGAAAGCTTGCCGATCGCTGGGAAAACACTGTGTATGTGGTGCTCGAAAAGTATGATGGGAGCCACACCTTCAAGATCCAAAACCCTGTTACGGGTCAAGTGAAAGTAGTCCACCGCAATCTGATAATGCCAGTGAACTTCCTTCCCCTGCCAGAGTGTGACACTGACGATCAGGAGGAGGTTGTCATGTCTCCAGCAACAAGTTCACTAGACCTCAGTGCTGAGAGGTCAGCTGTCAGTGATGTTACTTCTGACTCGGCTGAGTTCAGAACAAGAGTCTGGGTGTCCGAACTATCGTTTGGAGCAGGCTGTGAGTCTGATGCTGATGCTGCTGATCAGTTGGAGGACACTGTACTGGATCAAGCACTGGAGCCTGTCGATGTTCAGACCGAGGGCAGTGTGTCGCCCCAAGCCCAGCCAGTCCTTGACCAGTCCCAGCACTCTGAAGAAGTTTCCCTCATAGACAGTGGATCACAAGACTCTAGTTGCTCAGTTCTTCCCACAACCGGCCCAGAGACTTTTACGACCCCCCCAGAGACTTTAACGACTCCTGACACTGACTTTCCTGCTGACATGCCGACTGACATACCCCCTACTGTTCCCGCTACAGTGACTGTAGTTGACGGTGTGATTGATCGTACTAGATCCAAAGCTGGACGGTTGTTGAGGCCAGTGACTAGACTTATTGAAATAATGCACCAAAGACCAGCATTAGCCTTTTGAGTTTTTACTTCTGGGAGTGAAGTTTTGTTTGTTCCCATTTTTGCCTTGAGAAGGTCTTGCAACATTTTTGAAATGTTGTGTTTTCTTTTGTCTTGCTATTCGGGAGGTGTATTTTGCAGTTACATGTTTATTTGATGTGTAGATGGGCACATTTTTTTTCCCTATGTGTGTGGATGGGGTTTGGCCAACCTTTTCTCATGCTAATCCTTATGGGATAGTCTTTGTGACTGGGTAATTGTAACTGTATTTTTCATTATTTCCTCAGAAGCAATATTGGAAACACTGAGTGTGTGATGGTTTCCTATGCATTTGAATAGTGGTTTTGTACCATGTTGTGAGTTCATACCTGTGGTTTTGCTGTACTGGTCCTCTTTTATTTTTTTGTAATGGGACAAGTGGAATTCAGCAGGGGGGAGTGTAACAGGGTTTATATTGTTTATGATTCCACTTGTCATTATTTTCCTTTGGGCCTTTGTGTTATGAGTGAAACAGCGCCCTCTCTTGGTGGTTGGTCATGATAAGTGCAGTGGGCACGGGGACCTCGTTGCCATTATATGAGAGACGGACACGAGGTGGGTTCACTTACATTAGCACTGTGGTAATATGTTGTATTTTATCGTCCAATGTCCTTTATATGATCACTGGCTAATGGTAACATGTACTTCTGTCAACCAGAAGCTAATGAGTTACATATTTGATAAGAGCAATAACACTGTAATAGACATATTAACAGTTGGAAATGTCCGCTAGCTTGATGCTAATGTAAAGTGCTATTCCTCGTAAGGTGCTGTACCCGCTGATGAGCCTATGTTTCTGACCAGTACAAATTCTGTTCCATGCAGGTATTTATGTGATCATTTTGTATTTTATTTCGATGTCAATGTAATATTAATAGGCCATTATATGAGAGACGGACACGAGGTGCTGTACCCGCTGATGAGCCTATGTTTCTGACCAGTACAAATTCTGTTCCATGCAGATAAACGGCATTCTTATCACCCTGTCTCCTGGCCGTCATTACACAACGCAGATATACTATACGACAAAGACAGAACTGGGTTATGATATGGACTTAAACGCTGAATTAGTAACGGCCAAGTTCAGCACGGTTACAACTAAAAACATTAAAGTTCAAGCGTTTTCAAGGATTATGTCAAGAATGGACACAAAGCAACAAATTTATTATAATTCTATTGTTCAATAAATCAAGTGAACGGACTAACCTGTAAGTCAACAGGTAGCTCAGATGGGAACACAGCCTCTCTTCCATACATTAGAAGAAAAGGTGTGTATTTGGTGGTTGTGTGGACCTTTGATCGGATATACTGCACATACACAGAAAAAATGTCAAGGTTAAAAAGTAAAATGGAAAAAAGTAAAAAGAGAGAGCTTTTGCTAGGGGGCAGATGACAGAGAAGACGGCAAACTGCAAACCGGTAGAAGGTAGAAGGCGGAGCTTTTTGAAAATGGCGTCAGGTCACTGCTAACAAACTTACCAGCAAATTTTCTTGTGTATTCTAAATATTCCCAACAACCTCCACCACTCTCGAGCACCGCGTAGAGGATCTGGGGCCTCATGTACTAAAGGTGCGTACGTACAAAAACATTGCGTACGCAATGTTTCACGCAAACGATCAGATGTACTAAATGTGACTTGAACGTGAGAAAGTGCGTACCCCCACGCCACTTTCATTTCAGGCGCACGTATGTTTTTAAATGCGGATGCGACACTTAGAGGTGATGCATTGAAATTACAACTATTAAGATATCCTTTTCGCACACATTGTAGTAAGCCCTTATTGGGTAAAATTAAGTAAATTAGACCATTAAACAGTAAATTAATCAAACAATTTCATTGCCTTACTGTAATAATTATTCAACGTGTTTCCACTTAGCCTAGATTATATAAACATGCATGAAATGTTGCGCTTGAGTTCTTGGGAGATGGCAGCGTTGGCATTACTGGAGGTTATTGCTAATGGACGAATTCGCCGAGAGCGCGTTTTCCGTGACCATTATGATTTTTTGGCCCATGATGATGACTGGCTTATAAGCCGTTTCAGATTTCCAAGAGCTGTCCTCTTGAAACTCTGTGCTGAGTTGGGTCCAGTTTTGGAGAGTGAAACGGCGAGGAGTCGCGCATTGCCAGTTACTTTACAGGTGCTGACCATCAGGTGGCTTCCTGGCAACTGGCTCGTTTCAAAGAGAACTGGCAGACCGGTCGGGGATATCCCAGTCATCTTTGAGCCGTGCCATGCCAGCTGTGTTGGATGGGATCATATGCATGTCAGCTAGGTATATAAAGTTCCCATATGATGCGGTTGACCAGGCAAACATTAAAGCGCAATTTGCAGCGATAGCGGTTTCCCGATTGTAATCGGAGCGATCGACTGCACACACATTGCTATAAAGGCACCATCTGAGGAGGAATTTGCTTATGTGAATAGAAAACATTTTCATTCCATAAACGTGCAAATAATCTGTGATGCAAAAATGTGCCTTACTAATGTAGTAGCATTACAAGCTGGCAGAGTGCGTGATGGGTGGCTTCTTGGTAAGCAACAAATTTAAAGCATTTGACATTGCCAGCTTAGAATAATTAATTTAAAACATGGGTAATTGTTAAATTACTTAGGAGACCGCAGCTACGCGCTCAAGACGTGGCTGATGACCCCCCTTTGCAATCCACAGACTGACCGGGAGCGGAGATACAATTCTCTCCATTCTCGCACCCGGTCAGTCGTGGAGAGGGCAATTGGGCAGCTGAAAAGCCGGTGACGCTGCCTGGACAGGACCGGGGGAATGCTCCTGTATCGGCCAGAGAAAGTGTGCAGTATTGTGAGGGCATGTGGGGTCCTGCACAATGTTGCGCTAAGGTACGGCATGCCATTGTTGGAGGTGGTGGAGCAACCAGCGGACCCAGAGCCAGGAGAAATGAACGCGCAGCCTAACCCAGGTGCCATAGAAGCAAGGCAACAAATCATGGCCGGTTATGGCCGTGTCACCCATAATACAGGCAACTCTCTGCTCAAATGCAGTGAGTTGGATGTCTCCTGCCCCCCCCGCCTGTTTGGGTCACACTCTGGCGATGTGCAGTCAGCCTCTGCTTTACATCCACCTTAATGTCTGACCATTTTTTTTATTTCTGCTAGTGTGCGCTGTTCTGACCCCACAGCATTTACAGCTTCACACACGCTGTCCCACTCAGACCTTTTGCGCTTTGCCGTAATGCCAGAGGACAGCGTGCCAAACAAACATTTTTTCCGCGTCTCTACTTCATTTAGTAGCGTCTCCACTTCACATTCGGTGAAGTTTCTCTTCTTTCCCCGTTTTGACATGCTTTGTGATATATCCGAGAGGAAACTCCTCCGGTGGAGGGCATATTTACATGAATTTGCATATTTATAGGGGGCGTGTCACAGGCGGAGTCAGCCACTCTCTCATGTGCGCTAAATTCCACGTTGATTGGGATGTACAAAAGAAACGTGCGTGGATTACGGCATAAGCACGGTTTGATACATCCGGATTTTTTTTTTGCGTACGCCATTTTCTGGATTTGTCCGTACGCCAAGTTTCAGTAAGAAATCCACGCAAGTCTTTGTACATGAGGCCCCTGGACAATATACTTTCCTATATAGACGACTGCTTCGAAAGATTTATCATGAGCAAACCGGACACCAAGAGGAGTCGCCCCGAAGCTTCCCCGGGAGCGGCCTCCCCACATACCTGTAGCACGGATATTTTGGAGTCCATCAACAACAAACTATCCAGGTTTGACGCGGAGAGTGCAAATTCTAGTGGAAATTCTACACCAAGAGTTCCAGGCTCTGCGGGAATCAGTAGAGTTCAGCCAGTAGCAGGTAGAAGCACTCGCTGCAGAAAACACGGTTCTCAGAGTCGGTGAAATCGCTTAACGATGGAATGACCCGGCTCTCGGAAGAAAATAAAAAAATTAAAGAAACGGTCAGCGATCTCCAGTCCTGCAGCATGAGAGACAATTTAGTATTTTTCAGGAATTCCTGAGAAGGCACAAGAAGACCCCGAGATTATGTCACGTCTGGCCCCTCCTCCTCCTGTCATTCCCCAACAGGGTTTGTTTTTGTCAGCCATGTGCATCCTAGTCCCTCCTTTCTATCTGTAGCCCCTCCCATTGTAATGTTTCACAGGTGCTCTCAGTTTGTTTGAGTGTATTTAATGCCTGTCTTTTGTCTTGTGGGGGGCGGATCATTTTGTGAATTTTGTGAGCTTTGTTAGTTTGGCTTTGTTTGCTCTGTGGAACTTTGTTAGCTTTGTCTTGTTTGATTCTTATATTCCCTAGTGTTTTGTGATTTACGTCATAATTTAATCAGTGTTTTTTCCTTCGTGTTTTTTTTCTATTACTTTCGTCATGTCTCTACGTGATAGTTATAAATCGGACTCACTCTCGGATATGACCCAAGCCTGTTTTTTCGATCCTGATTTTGGTATGCCCTTCAATAAATCTCGCTCTCCTCAACGTCTGTGTCCACCATATTCCTTCACGCCGCGCCCGGCGTTACAGATTACAGTTAAGTCTTTCATACAAACTCACCTGAAAATCCCAGAGGACACCGTTAAAAACTTCAGTTTTCACAGCGTTAACCGCCTGGGGGGGAAACGGCCGGATGCACGACGACCCAGACCGATCGTGGCCAAGTTCGAACACTACAAGCATAAAGAACTATTAAAGAGCCGCGGCCGGGAGCTGAAGGGAACAGACAGTATTTACGACCAGTTCCCCAAGGAGATCCTGGAGCGTTGTAAGGTCCTGTTCCCCATCCGCTAGAGTTTCATTCAAGGAGGCTCCCGGGCTGTTATCGCAGTGGACAAACTCTACGTCAACGGTCAACTCTACCGCGACACAAGCATCACACCATGGCTTTTCTAATCAGGTGATCTGTGTCATTATCGACGCCTTTATCTGGATTCTTTAGGATATTTCACTTTTCACCTAGTACAAAAAGTCTAAGATAACTAATACCGGTCTAATTGGGTAGTAAAATGTAAATGTTTTCCTTCTTCTTAAGTCTCAATTGTTTTTGTTGTATATGCACATTCGTCTTATGTACCACCTTCTCTCCTTTTCCCTCTCCTTTTCTCTTTCTGCACTCATACAGCGATTTGTTCACTCACTTTCCAGACTGCAATGTATTGTATGCGCATACACACACACACATTCATGCAGGCATACCTAACAGACACACATAGAGACATACAGCACACACGCACGATCAATACAGGCAGGCACAGATACATACAAAAAACAAACACAGGTGCACAACGCAGATGTACAACATGCACATCTTTAGCAAACATCCAACACTCAAACAGCTAGTTTTAACATGAGTTCACTAAAGTTAGTTACATGGAATGTACGTGGAAATGGTTCGAGGGAAAAAAGATTGAAAATTTTTAATCGGCTAAATGACTTACAAGCAGACATTGACTTTCTACAGGAAACGCATATGTCCAAAACACTTACATACACACTGACCTCTCCTCAGTTCCCACATTTGTACTCAGCCTGTTACAATTCAAAACAAAGGGGGGTGGCCATATTAATTAACGGAAGGATAAACTTTTCCATTAGCAACAATATAATAGATCCAGACGGTAGATTTATAATACTTATATTATATAAGTATATAATAATATAATATGCATTTAGGTATTGTTAATATATATGGGCCAAATGTTGACGACCCCTCCTTTTTTCATAAGATTTTCACTGCACTCTATGATCACTCTGACACCAAACTAATAATAGGAGGAGACTTCAACCTGGTTCTTCATTCAGATATCAACAGGCTCAGTGCAGCAATGAGTCAAAGGAACTGGCAGTCTGCAGACACTCTAAAACAATATATGAACGATTTTGGGCTCTCTGATGCGTGGCGCTCACATCACCCCACTCTCCGGGACTACACCTTTTCAGCAGTACACCACTCACATTCTCGTATAGACAACTTCTTAGTTAGCAATTCCATTATGATAGATGTCACAGACACTCAGATTCATCCTACCACTATCAGTGATCATGCACCGGTCTCTCTCTCTTTGACAGAAAAAAAATACACATCAGCAACTAGAAACTGGAGATTAAATACTGTTATGCCGTGTAGTGCATTAATGAAAAGACCACACGGTCGGCGTGGGTTTATGCTGAAGTCTTTACTGCAGAACCTCCTTTTTGTACATGGTCTTCTCCGTAACCTCTCGCCCCAGTGCAGTATGGGTAATGGAGTTTATTTAAGCAACAGATAACAACACAAATACATCATTACTTAAAGAACAAGATTTCATTAATTACTTCAAAAAGGAATGGACAACATATTTAGAAAATAACGATCTGCCAGGAACTTCACCGTGTGTTCTTTGGGAAGCAGGGAAGGCAGTAATGCGGGGGAAAATAATATCCTACTGCACACATAAGGAAAAATAGAGAAAAAAACACTGTTATTAGAATTGGAAGAAAGAATAAAATCTTTAGAAGCTGCTTATGCTGATTCACCACAAGAACACACACTAAACAAAGAAAACTCAAATGAAAATATGTAAAAAGACAATTTTTACTGCAAAGGCTGCGCTGGCAGAACTTTCAACATAGTAAAAAATCCGGTAAATTCCGTGCTAATCAGTT
This sequence comes from Brachyhypopomus occidentalis, assembly GCA_020368025.1. Classification (NCBI taxonomy): domain Eukaryota; kingdom Metazoa; phylum Chordata; class Actinopteri; order Gymnotiformes; family Hypopomidae; genus Brachyhypopomus; species Brachyhypopomus occidentalis. Next base: position 202,779 of record JAGXOD010000136.1, read on the forward strand.
AAAGCTTAATAAGGAAAAAATTACTATCTCTTCTGTTAAAGACTCAATTGGGAACATTATGATGTATTACTTTTCCTAGAGAACTCACAAGCTTCTCTTCTGAATACAATTAAACTTATAGACGGCTTCTCTTCTATATCAGAATATTCCATCAACTGGGGTAAATCCGTAGTTTTACCTATAAATAGTTTCCAGAATACGACCACCACTCAACTACAACCAGGAAATATTAAATATTTAGGCATACATGTCTCTGCTAGACTTTCGGACTTAGTGCAGTTAAATCATATCCCTCTATTAAAAACAATAGTAGATTATCTCAAACGTTGGAATGCTTTACCTATATCCCTCATAGGTAGAGTCGCTACCATCAAAATGATGGTTTTACCAAAAGTCAACTATTTATTCTCACTAATCCCAAATAAACCCTCTGTTGCTTGGTTTAAGTCCTTAGATTCAAACATCTCAAAATTTCTATGGAAAAGCAAGCCATCAAGAATAAGTCTGAAAACTTTGCAACAGCCAAAACTCAATGGTGGCTTAGAACTACCAAATTTTTATCATTATTTCTTAGCCAATAGATTACAGTACATTTCAAAATGGATCAAACACGACTTAATAGACAGCCCATGGTTCGACCTAGAACAGGCATTCTGTAAAAAAATAAAACTTTCAGACCTACCTTACATTAGCCCTAATATTAAGCGTCATGAATGTTTTAAAAGCCTTAGCATAAATACTTCACTGACAGCCTGGTGGGATTTTCTAAAACTAACTCAGTCCCCACTTATCCCATGCAAACTAACACCCATTTGGAACAATCCAGACTTTTGTCAGAATAAGAAAGTACTACATGATAAGGGAATAAAACATTTAGAACATGTTATTAAAGATGGAAGCTTTGTCACATTTCAGGAACTTGTATCAGAATATGGAATATACAACAGTAGATTTCTTGAATATCAACAATTGAAGTCCATCATTCAGGAGAGATTTAATCCCAATCATCTGAACTTGGAAATATCAACATGGATAACTGAATTTTTTAATCTAGATACTCCAAAATTATTATCAAAACTTTACAAATTATTGTTAAAATTTGATGACTCTATCTCCCTTCCGATAGCCAAATGGGAACGAGACCTTTCCATCAATCCAGATCAAAACATTTGGACAGATATATGCACAAATATCTTCAAAATAAGGAATTCTGGCATAAGATTTATGCGGATTTGTCCACGTGGTTCAAATGCTGCATCCCAAATTCTCCCAGACTGTGCATCTTAGGAGACGTCAGTGAATTGGCAATGGAGGCAAACACATTGCACATAGTTCTCACTGCCTTATGCATCGCCAAGAAAACCATCCTCATTAATTGGAAAGCAAAAAAGGACCTGCATATTACTCATTACAAAAATGTATTACTTGATCACATCAGTTTGGAGAGAATGTCTGCTTCCTCTAAAGACCAGTTGGAGGAATTTAATTCTCTTTGGTTCCCACTGATCAGTTCCATTAGCTAGTTGGGGTGGTTGGCTGAGGCTCCAACTCCCGGATGGTCCAGTTGGTGGCTGGGGGCTTCCTGGGCTGGAGGGTCGGGGCTGCCGACCTGGAGTGTCTGTGTGTTTGCCCTGGTTGGTGTGGGGGGGGGGGGGTTGCCTCTCGGCTCTGGAGTGTGGGGCTGGGGGTGTGGGAGGAGCGGGTGGCCCTTACCGGGGTGGCTGACCTCCCCTGCGGGGCTGGGTGGCGGGACCCAGGGCCTGGTCCCTGGAACCGCCCGACCCCGTGCTGGGTCCATGCACGTGCGGGGATGGCCTGCGCCGCCAGGTGGGGTGGGTCGGTCTGCCTTGCGTCGGGGTATCGGGTCTGGGCCGGTGTCCGTTGGGGGGCATCTGGGGTGGGCTGGGGGCGCGGGGTTCTGGACGCAGACCAGCATATCTCCTATCCTGTTGATGTCTGTTGTCATGTGATTGCTGTACGATTGGAAGAGTTAAGTATGTGAGGGAAATTGTATGTGGGAGTATACAAGTGTGTAGATATATATGCACCCACACAAACACCTGCACACATATATACAAGTGTGATACACATATGTGATGAAGGCATGCAGAAGTAAATGGGATTGAGGGTGTGTAAATGGGATTGAGGGTGTATATACGGGATGAATATGTATCTATGTATACGAGTGTGAGTTATATGGATGTGTGGGGGTTTACAAGGGACGAATGTGCGGGTGTATACGTGTTTGGGCTAACAAAATAAAGAACAAAAAAAAGTAAAATGGATGAAATGGAGCAGTATTTTCACTTTGTCTTGCACACAATATCAATACATCCTACCGTTTTATGTTACCATTTGTCTTTTCATCTAGGCCATTTGTTTGAGGATGATATGCTGCTGTTACACTCCTCTCAATGTGCAGCATTTCACAAAGCCTCTGATTAAGCCTAAAACAGCAGTAACTCTCAGAACATAATCTTTTGTTTTTCCTTAATTTTGACAATAAAAGTTTTGATATTTATTTCATTGTGTCAACATTTGCTGAAACATTTAGTAAAATGATGCAATTGTTATGAATGAATTATTATATATTACACAGACTTTCAGGTTAAATCAATTTTCTTTACCTGTAATTTTTTGTTACACACAAAAAATAAAAACATAACATACAGACTTATGGTATTCCAATACACTTACTTCATTGACAAATTGTCGTCCTTGATCAGAAAGGATTCTAAACGTCTGTTACTAAACATAACGTTAAAGAGATGTGTGAGTTAGCGGGGACGATGTCAGACGCTGTAATATGCTCTGTCCCCATTCCAGTTCGGCGCTGAAACTTACAGCAGGTTATGGCCGCTACACTGCTGGATGTCTAAATGGTGCTCAGACTGCCTGCGAACTGTGAGGAGACGTCACCTTGGTCACAATGGATTGAAACTGTGTCTGTTCCTCGAGTATCAAAAAACAGTTATTGTAAAATTTGTAGACAAAATTTGATACATGTTAAATTCAATAACGCTGCCGCTGAGAATAATTTAAATAATTTAAATCTGAAATTAGGATTGCTAAATATAAGATCCCTGTCATCTAAAGCACTGCTCGTTAATGAAATGATTACCGATCATAATCTTAGCATGCTTTGCTTGACTGAAACCTCGACTCGGCCAGACGACTATATGGCCCTAAACGAAGCATCTCCCTCCCGCTATAGATACATTTACATTTACATTTACGGAATTTAGCAGACGCCCTTATCCAGAGCGACTTACAAAAAGTGCTTCATTGTTTTACTCAGAACAAAGTCTCTAGCTAGTTAGTTTAGGCTAAAATCAGGAAGAAACTTTAAGCAAAGATATTATTAGATACAGTCAGTATGGACGCCTAGATATACTCAAATATATACTGAAAAAACCCTACTTAAAAGATAAAAGCAAGAAAAGTCATTACAATCACAAATATTTAATAAATGCTAGTGTAGTAAAATTTAATTTAAGTGCTCTTGAAACAGATGTGTCTTCAGTCTTCGCTTAAAAACAGCAAGAGACTCTGCCATTCGGACACTCAGGGAAGTTCGTTCCACCACTGAGGTGCCAGGACTGAAAAAAGTCTGGATGCATGTTTTCCGCGTGTTCTGAGAGATGGTGGGTCAAGCCGAGCTGTGCTTGAAGCTCGAAGAGCTCTGGGTACAGATCGGGATTTGACCATTGCCACCATGTATGGAGGTGCTGGTCCATTCTTAGCCTTGTAGGCCAGCATCAGGGTTTTATATCTGATGCGGGCAGCTACAGGAAGCCAGTGAAGAGAGCGCAGCAGAGGAATAACATGGCTGAACTTAGGAACATTGAAGACAAGTCGAGCCGCCGAGTTCTGGATCAGTTGCAAGGGCCTGATGGTACGCATAGGAAGACCAGCCAGGAGTGAGTTGCAGTAGTCAAGTCTTGAAATGACAAGAGACTGAACAAGCACTTGAGTAGCCTCGCTAGACAGAAAAGGTCGAATTCTTGAATGTTGTAAAGGAGAAATCTGCATGACCGAGTCAGGTTTGCAACATGGGTTGAGAACGATAACTGGTCATCCACAACTACACCAAGGCTTCGAGCTTCAGCAGATGTGGTGATCAGCGAGTTCTCAAAAGAGATGGAAAGATCCTGGCGAGGACTTGAAGTTCCAGGGATGAACAGTAATTCAGTCTTGCTGGGGTTCAGCTTCAAGTGATGAGCCGACATCCAAGATGAGATATCAGCAAGACAAGCCGAGATCCGAGATGAAACCTGTGTGTCAGAAGGTGGAAAGGAAAGGACAAGTTGAGTGTCATCAGCATAACAGTGATAGGAAAATCCATGGGAGGATATTACATCACCAAGAGAACGAGTGTAAAGAGAGAAGAGCAGAGGACCGAGCACTGAGCCTTGTGGGACACCCGTGGTGAGCCTGGAAGGAGCAGATGTGGCCCCCTGCCAAGATACTTGGTAAGATCTCCCATCTAGATAAGACTTAAACCACTGCCAGACAGTGCCATTGATTCCAAGTCTTCTGAGGACAGACAGGAGGATCTGGTGGTCAACGGTGTCAAAGGCTGCAGAGAGGTCAAGCAGAATTAGGACCGAAGACAGTTTGGCAGATCTAGCAGCATGCAGCTTCTCTGTAACTGCGATGAGAGCAGTTTCAGTAGAGTGCGCCGGTTTGAAGCCAGACTGGTTCGGGTCCTGTAGGTTGTTCAGAGAAAGAAATAGAGACAGTTGGTTATAAACAGAACGCTCCAAGACCTTAGATAGGAAAGAAAGAAGAGATACAGGTCTGTAATTGCTGATGTCAGAACAGTCCAGAGTAGGCTTCTTCAAGATGGGGATCACTCTTGCAGTCTTGAAGATAGCTGGTACATGGCCTGTTGACAAGGAGCTGTTGATGACATGAGTGATGAAAGGTAGAAGGTCAGGTGCTATTGTCTGAAATAGCGTGGATGGAATCGGGTCCAGTGGACAGGTAGTAGGATTGTTGGATGAGACCAACTGTATGATGTCATCTGTGGAAAGAGGAGAAAAGCAAGACAGGGAATGAGATGGAGGGTGGTGTTCAGTAGGAAGGATATTGGTAGAGAAAAAGGATCTGCGAATCCTATCAACCTTCTCCTCAAAGAAGGTGACAAAATCCTCAGGGGAGAGAGTAGAGGGCGGTGGGGGAGTGGGAGGGTTTAAAAAGAGAGGAGAAAATGTTGAAGAGCTTGCGTGGATCAGAGGCTGATGCTTCCAGCTTCTCCTTGAAGAAGGAAGATTTTGCCGCTGTTATTTCTGTTGAGAACCTTGAGAGAAGAGACTGGTAGGAGTGGAGATCTGAATCATCTTGAGATTTTCTCCACTTTCTTTCCGCCAGTCTCAGTACTCTTCTGTTGTCTCTGAGAACATCTGTCAGCCAAGGAGTTGACAGAGAGGATCTTGCCCTGGAAGAGAGAGGACAGAGAGGGTCGACAGAAGAGGAGATGGATGAAAGGAATGTGTTTGTGGCAGTTTCCAGAGGGAGGGAAGAAAATGATTCAGGATGTGGAAGAGAGGAGACAATAGTCGAGACCAGACAAGAGGAGGAAACTGAGCGAAAGTTGCGGGAGGTGGTAGAAGAAGCTGATGTGGAGGTGTGTGCAGAAGAAGCAGGAAGGGAGAGTGAAAAGGACAAGAAATGATGATCAGAAAAGTCAAGAGGAGTTACTGTCAGATCCAACACTGGGGCAGGTCTACTGAAGATCAGGTCCAGTGTGTTTCCTGCTCTGTGTGTTGGAGTTGACTGGTTGAAAGCAAGATTGAATGATGACAGCAGTGGAAGAAGACAGGACAAATGTAGTCTCTCTGTTGGAAGGTTGAAGTCCCTAGAAGAAGAACAAGCGATGACTCTAAGGGGAGAGCACTCAGAAGAATGTCCAACTCATCTATGAAGTTTCCCAGTGGACCTGGAGGGCGATAGAGAACAATGATGTGAAGTTTTGTGGGGAAAGACACCGTGATAGCATGGAATTCAAAGGAAGAAATGTTAAGATAAGAAAATGAGAGTACAGAGAAGCGCCATGAGCGAGAGAGAAGCAAACCTGTGCCACCACCCCTGCCGTTCTGCCGTGGAGAATGGGAGAAGGCAAAGGAGGTAGAGAGAGCAGCTGGAGTTGCAAAGTTCTCTGGAGTGATCCATGTCTCTGTCAGAGCCAGGAAGTCGAGTGACTTAGCAGATGCGAAGGCTGAGATGAAGTCTGCCTTCTGAACTGCAGAATGGCAATTCCAGAGTCCCCCTGCTACCTTCACCTTTGGTACAGATGAACAAGGTGGGTAGATGAGGTTACTGGAGTTGCGGTTTCTCCTCTGGCATCTCCATCTTCTGATACGTTCATAACCCTGTCCAAATGGTCGTGGAGGTGGTGTTGCCACACTATATGACTCCGATATAGGCGTCTCTCAAAGATCAGCAGACATCTCAAGTCTCCCGGAAGTTGCGGGAAACTCCTGCATATGTGTATCGGCTCACTGATGACCGCAAAGTAGACAAAATCTACCGGATTGTAGAATGCGCGGCCAAGAGCGTGCGCGCACACGCACACGCACACGCACACGCACGCAGCGACAAGCACTTTCCAGCATAGAAAGAGTGGCCAAGGCAAAGGGAGAGGGAGGGTTCTCGTTGGTCGTTTTTTTTCAGAGTCAATCAACCAATCAGTTGTGAGTGAGTGTATCTGTTAGTCAGCGAATCATTGTTTAGTGTGGGCGGGTGTTTTCTACTGGACTGCAGCGTTCATTGAGAGAAGCAGCGTCATGGCAGAGGCAGCACCTTCCAAAAAGAAAAAATCTAAAACTCACTTCACCTGTGACTACTCTAAAGTTTACCCATGTTTGACTAAAGTAAAAACAATGAATGTCTTGCCCGCTGTAATGATTTCAGCATTGCCCACGTCAGGCTAAATGATTGTAAAAGGCATGTTGAGGTGAGTTCAACTTCATCTGCAAAGCAAGCAGTACAATGAAGGCTTGCAGAACAACCTAGAATAGGCCAATGAAGCCTTTGTCAAAGCCCAAACAGTTAAGTTATGTGTTGTTGTGTTAAAAGTAAAGTTTTGTTATTACCCATATCCTTTGTGGTGGTGGTATGTGCAAGATAATTTTTGCTATGGTTTTAAAAAAAATAAAATTAGGAGGGGGGTGCGGAGGTGGTTCCGGCGATACCTCCCTGAAATGAGTTTTTACAACTTGGGATGTCTGGATGAGGCTCCAAGTTTAATTTGTTTGAAAATCTCATTCTCACTGTGTCAAATTTATCATCAACCAACAAAGCGAAACAGTCGTTTATGTTAACTACTATTTACCACCCCCCTGGTTCATACACTGAGTTTTTGCAGGAGTTTTTGGACTTCCTGTCTCTTATAGTGATATCGGCTGATAAGGTGATCATAGTTGGCGATTTTAACATCCACTTTGAAAATGTGCATGACTCTTTTAGAATAAACTTTCAAGCAATTCTTGATTCAATGGGTATCACTCAGAATGTGGTGCGTCCTACGCATAATTGTAGTCATACATTAGACTTGGTATTATCGTTTGGAATCGACCAGTTTAGCAGTACATCCTCAGAGTGAGGCCGCTTCTGACCACAGCCTCATAACGTACGAGTTGCGTTTGAGCGTCGGTATTCATCGTCAGCCCCGTTACCAAACTAAACTAATTATTACATCTAGTACTATATCTGCGCTCATTGATACTTTACCAGATCTGACAAGCTCCTGTAGCTCCGGAAGGGCTAGAGCGTATTACCGAGCACCGAGAGTTTTCTCTCCGTACAGCTTTAGACAAGCTTGCGCCATTGCGATATAAGAGAGTAAATGAGACAAAGATGGCGCCTTGGTACAACGAGCACACGTGTAGTCTCAAATCCGACCTGGGGCCGCGCAAATCCTGGAGCGTAAATGGCGAAATTCTAAGTTAGAAGTATATAGATTATCATCGAAAAGCAGCCTTATTATAGGGCTTGTTATCCCACTGCTTCTTCTTCTTCCACACATTTGTGCGTTTAATACAGCCCAAACCGCTTAACGTACAGACTCCGTTCAAACTGAGTTTTGAAGGTCTCTACGCTGTGACTTTGAGTCGATAGGATTTGTAGTTTTTAATAAAATTAAGTTATCCTAAAATTAAATATTCTAAAAGCCCCATAGAAATGAATGGTGGAATGTTCAGAATTTCAAATTAAAACTGCCAGTTAGAGTGTGTGCGGTCATGAAAAATGATCAAAAATCTCCTGGATAAACTGCAGTAAAATTCTTAAACCTTCACCTAGAAGCTCAATTTAAATGGCATAGAAACTTGTCCTTTCTGGCAGGCCTAACTATCTAATCATTTGATCAATTAGTTTTAGAGTTATGAGCATTTGTTTGGCCCTAGGCACAGAAAACTGCCCTATTGGCTCCCATGTAAATTTCTCAAAATCAGAATTGGCTTTTTCACAATTTGCCTTTGTGTTTAACCTGTCATAAATCAGACAGTACTGGGTCAAACCAATTATAATTACACCAAAATCATCGGCAAGGGGTCCTCTCTTTGGTTAAGCGATAAGTTAAATATGTCCTGAACTACTGCAAATCTAGTTGAATATAAACATGCCCTCCATACGACAAAATCCTCATATTTATCGGCTTTAATAGAAAAACATAAAAACAATCCAAGACTCCTATTTAAAACTGTATCTAGCCTAACTAGAAATGACAAAATTGAATCCCAAATCCCACAGTTTTATGAAGTTCTTTATTGATAAGATTGATAAAATTAGGGGAAAAATTAGTCATGCTATCTCAGACCCTGTTAACCTGCAAATGCACTCTGACAGCTGTCTGGTCAGGCCTGGTGCTTTTTTGGAGTTTTTTTCCCCCAATTGGTCGTGAGGATCTTATTTCAGTGGTAAAATCTGCCAAACCCTCCACATGCATTCTAGATGCCGTACCATCTCATCTACTCAAAGAATTACTGCACAGTAAAGTAGAACCTTTGCTTACTATAATTAACTATTCTCTGAGTGTAAGGCGCTTAATCCACAGAGGACTAATCGCCGGGTTTTTTAGAATGATGAAACTCAAATGCCACACCACAAATTATCATAAACTGAGGCCTCCGTAATAACAGCACGGGAGAAGCGGAGAAAATAAATATGAGTAAAAATACACGGAGAGTTCTCGACGTGAAAATAGGGAACGGGAAGAAAGAACAAAAATACACGGAGCAGTCTCAACGTGAAGGTACCAAACGGGGAGAGAACAAAAAATACACGAAGCAGTCTCAACGTGAATGTACCAAACGGGAAGAGAACGAAAAATACACAGGGCAACTCTCAATGTGTTCAGGGCAAAACCAAAAATAAACCCCTACCCATAAAACAACAAATAAAGTGTTGGGAAAACTTGAGAAATGAATGGCTGGATGAACGAGGTAAGACAACAAACAACTCAGCAATGAGACACTGCAACTGTCTCCCTTAAATGAGGAGAGAGACAGCCGCAGGTCATCATTGCTGATTACATCTGGATCTAGAACTGGCTTGCGAGCCCCCTCCTGTGGCGGCGGAGGGAGTAGTGCTGGAGCCAGCCCTGACACTGAGCCAAATCATCCCCAAATCACTTAAACTTGCAGTCATCAAGCCACTAATTAAAAAACCTGGTCTTAATTCCCAGGAACTGTCCAACTATAGGCCAATCTCTAATCTGTCATTCATTTCCAAAATTCTAGAGAAAGTAGTTTCTTTGCAACTCTCTTCTTTCTTACAGACAGAACATGTCCTAGAGCTATATCAGTCTGGATTTCGACCCCACCATAGCACTGATACTGCACTGACTAAAGTAGTAAATGATCTCTTAATAATCTCTGATAAATGACACATTTCTTTTCTTATACTTTTAGACCTTAGCGCTGCTTTTGACACCATTGATCACAACATTCTAGTGAATAGGTGTAACGTCGGGAGCGGCGGTGAATATGAGGGCGGACACAAATGCTGAGGAGAGCGATATTTATTAAAGGGCAATCCAAAATCAGGGTCGAACAAACAGGCGTAGGTCAAGTCCGGGGAATCAGAACACGAATCATAATAGATACGTTTAGACATACTGAAACTGAGACAAACAGGCAGGAAACTGTGAGTGAAAATCTAACATTTTGCCTTATGATATGCTTTAGTATATCTGTACTTCAGCATTCCTGAGTGTTCTTTACCTTACATACACGTAAATCACATTAGTAATGTATAATTTCAGTCACTCTTGTACTTATGGGCAGTAGGCCTGAATCAAGAATGCTTTGGCTACGTAGCAAGCCTTGCCTTCCTGGCGCCTCGGGTGTTTTCAAGAAGCCAACGTTCCTAGGATGGCCTCGCTCTTATCCACTCACGGGATGGACCCCTGATGTCTGAGCAGGAGCGCAGGCGTGCGCAGGTGTGCGCAGGTGTGCGAGGGGAGAGGCCAGCGTGTGCATGTCAAATCATGTGTGGATTATGTCCTGTTTATCCAATCATATTCGTTTTAGCATTCTGTGATCAATGCATGGTCACCACGTGCACGTCATGTACATGGAAAATGATTATAAAACCTGAGGATTTGAGAAGGGAGATTAGCTCTCTATTGCAGATGCCTTGTGTGTATGTAATTGAGATCTCTGGATTAATCCATACTTGCTTAATAAATTCATTTTACTCTGTTATACCATTTCACCCAACTGCTTCTGACTCTTTTGTGCTCACCATTTTAAGGGTTTACAGAATTTCAATGACAAAACCGAACTACAAGAAACACGAATGAACACAGGGCTGGGCAAACACAATACACAAAGTCAAGGACCAATTCAAATACCAAGACAAAATAACCAGCCCCATATCAGACCAAACACACATGGCTAACACAAGAAACAGGCACGAATGACAGGAGGAGGAGGGCTAATCGTGACAATAGGCTGGAGACATTCATTGGCATAAGAGGTCAAGCACTCTCCTGGTTCAGATCCTACCTGACAGATCAATACCAATTTGAACTTGGAAATAACAATTGTTCAGAATGTACAAAGGTAAAATATGGTGTCCCTCAAGGATCTGTATTGGGCCCCATATTAATCTCATTGTATATGCTACCGCTGGGCACAATCATTCGTAGGCATGGTATTAACTTCTATTGCTAGATGATACTCAGTTGTATATATGCTCTAATGTGGATGATGACAATACTACTCGCAAAATTGAGAACTGCGTCCTAGTTCCAAAAATTTGTAAGACTACAGCCGGAGGCAGAGCTTTCTCCTTTAAAGCCTCTCAATTATGGAATAGCCTTCCAGCTCCAATCCGAGATACTGACACAGTTCCAATCTTTAAATCTAGACTTAAGACTCGTCTATTTAATCAAGCCTTCAGTTAATAAGGTGCAGGACTCAGGGGCCCCCAGACGTTGAGATTTCTGGTAATCTGAGATGTTGATGCTGTCATCCAGCTGTGTCATGGCATCACTCTAGTTGTGACAATGACTTTACTGGAAAGCAATGTCTCAGTGAACCCTCATGACTGTGGTCACCTCTGGACCCCTCCCTTTAGTTGTGCTGCTATAGATTAGCCTGCCAGAGCTACATGCTAATCACTGGCACATGAGCTATGTACATTTAAATCAATGGTGGTTAAATTGACATCCACACACTCAGTCTGCATTGTCCATCTTTTTGCATGCTTCTACCCAAGACAACTGCATGCAAGCACCTACAAGCACCTGGGAGATGGTCTGGCTTGCCGGTGGATATACTGATGCCGGGGTTGGATGTGCCATTGCCATAAGGGGACGTGCTGATGCTGGCTCCTACCTGAGGCTCACCATCTGCACCGAAGGGACTGTGACTACTTGGCCAGGGAACAAGAACCTTAAGATATATCTGTAGAACCACCTTTTGTCCACAAATACGGACTGGTGCTAACGGGCCGCCCAATGGAGGATGGGTTCCCTTTTGAGTCTTGGTCCTCCCAAGGTTTCTTCCTATATCCCCGCCATCTTAGGGAGTTTTTCCTTGCCACTGTCGCCTTTGGCTTGCTCATTAGGGATCTGGACCCATACAATTTGTAAAGCTGCTTTGAGACAACATGTGTTGTAAAAAGCGCTATATAAATAAAATTGACTTGACTTGACAAGGTAGACAGAAGACAAGGACAGGACTGATAACAGGAAGGACCCTTATCTGACACGTACAAACTTGTGATTCTTGTACTCTTCTGTTAAGAAGAGTAAAGATGAAGTCTGTGAAGAGCACTCATAAGTAGTTAGAAGTTAATATAGAGCTGATCAATAACATCACTTTACCTACAGTCTGTAAGGAGTGCTTATAAATGTTCATTAAATGTTATGTGCACTTACAGAGTCATTTTTATTTTAAATACACTGATTAACATTATAGAGTATGCCAGTGAGGATGGGATTATCACTGTGAATCTTTATAAAGAATTATGAGAATAAACAAAGCATTTGTTATTACGCTTCATGATGCTGGTTTCACCAATATTCAAGAGAACAGGAACATACATATATTATATGCCTTATAATATACTCTTATAACATGTTATGTGTGTAATTATGAACACTTATGTAGTTACAAATGCTTATGTCAAACATTATAAAGCCTTATGAATGGACTGCAACTTAAAATCTTTAAGTACGGAGTACACAGAGAAAGCCCACGCAGGCACAAGGAGATCATGCAAACTCCACACAGAGCAGCCCAGACCAAGAATCTAACCCAGACCGCCTTGCTGTGAGGCTACAGTGCTAACCACCACACCACCATATCTTTCAATTCAATTTCAATTCAATTTTATTTATATAGCGCTTTTTACAACACATGTTGTCACAAAGCAGCTTTACAAATTGCGTGGGTCCAGATCCCTAATAAGCAAGCCAAAGGCGACAGTGGCAAGGAAAAACTCCCTAAGATGGCAGGAATTTAGGAAGAAACCTTGGGAGGACCAAGACTCAAAAGGGAACCCATCCTCCATTGGGCGGCCCGCTAGCAATGTCCAGATTCACAGTTCATGTATAGTCCAGATATAATCCTGTAGTTATGATTCTACTTCACTTCTACTTATATCTGTAAATTATTTACCGAAATAAAAATTAAGACCTTTTTAAGCACAGCAAGAAATTCAAGCATAAAGACATATGCATAGTTTAGCAAACGGCAAACCATAACAACGACTAGGACGATTAGTTTTAGCCATCTAATTAGCTAAATGTTTAGCTATGTAGCACAAAGTTCAGCTATCTAGCTAGCTAAGACTAATAATAGAAAATAATTAGTTTGAATTTGTCTGTGTCTCTGCTTGAGGAGAGGGCATAGTGTAAGATGATAAAAGGATAATGGGGCCAGTCTTCACCAGTTTAAAACAGTAAAAGGATAATGACGCCAGTCCTCAATAGTTTTAATAGTTTTAAATTAAGAGCATTCTCTTAATGCTGCAGTGGTAGCTTCGGGAGCAGATAGAGCAGCAGCCAGTCAGTGGTGGAGATCATCTCCTGGTATTGCTGCTGGTTCTGGCTGATCTTCATCTTCTTCTTCTGCATCTTCAGGCTCATCCACTGCTGGCTCCACGAGGTCATTGTGAGACACAAGTTGTACAAGAATGCACAACAAGCAATTACCACTGGTGCAAAGGTTGAATGAGAGCAAGGTATGATTTTATATTACATTACTGTTTACCCTAATTTTTAGGGCTTAAATTATGATTTAATATAAATGACCTGGCCTGCACTGCATTCTGTACTGGCTCTCTAAATGGAGTCCTGAGGCAGATGGGTGAAGCCACTGGTGAGCCAATAAAGAAATAATGCCCACCTACAGGGCCTTTCCCCAGCTGTGCTGGTACTCCCCCTCGAGAGCATGGACAAGGGAGTTGACAGTAGCTCGTGACAGCTCTGCATCACTGAAGTACAGACAAAAGACAGGTGTACTGAGATTATGTTGACAGTAATGACCCCTCCTGTCAACCTGTATGAAGGGGTTAGAATGTGTATCTAAATTAGTGATTGAAAGTATTCATATTTTAATTTATTATTCATTATTTTTGCAAAATAAAAATATATGCATCATATTATTGTTAATAATATTTAATTTTATTATTATTGTTAATAATATTTAAATTTAAATTTATGATATATTGCTAATATATAAAATTTTATATTTCATGCATGTTTTTTTTTTTTTTTTTTTTTTTTTGCAAAATTGAAAGTCAACTAAAATCCAAGATTCAATATTCCCCAAGCTTTATTTTATTCATACGTGCTAAAGGGTTAGTAGATTCACCTGTAGCAAATTGCAGTTACGTTTAATTTCAGTATTGGACAAGAACGATTTGATAGCAAAATACTGTAGGCTACTGGTATTTAGCCCTAAGAATACCGGTACTGAACCAGTGGCGCAAAAAGGGGGTATGCAGCGTATGCGACGCATAGGGGCGCTGCACTAGAGGGGGCGCCACATCGATGCCGGAATTATTTCTAGTCGGCATTTTCTGTAAAAGCTGTTTGTTCGTGTATGATAATACGCATCAAAAAACAGAAGCACAGCAGTAATCAGGCGCCCATCCACTCCTTCCCCTCTACCCTCCTCTCACTTCCTCCCAAACACAGGCGCTTGAGAACGCGCCCCATAGAAAACTCGCCCAGGCATGTTTTTTTTTCACTCCTTTCAAAGTACGTTTCAAAGTACGGAGGTTTTTCTCATTTCGCGCATGTGCACGATTTGTGCCGTACTCCTAGCTGATTGGACGAAGGGTATGGCTGGCGTACCCCTAATCAGTTCGTTTTTTCCCGTCGTGGCGCACCTGCAGGGTGTTCAAGATGGAGGGGCAGAAAAAAAAACTCTCCGGGGCACAAAACAGAAAGAGGGGAGAGAAAAAGATGTTGTAGGGATGAAGAAAAGCTTCTCAAAGTGGTTGAAAGACAGTAGGTCAGTTTATTATGTCAATTTATTAAGAGGAGGCTTGTAAACATTCAGGTTAGCTTTATCTAAAAGGACAGGTGCTGTATTACAAAATATAACGGATCATAACAAGTAAGTAGATGGTGAATCATAAAACTAATAAATTATAGAACTGGGGTTGCCAACGCTGTTTTTTATATTACATAACTGATATTCTGCATCTAGAAATAATTTTACAGAGACACAAAGAAACAATCAAATATCCACACTAGTGACAGCTATATTTAAAATGTTTTGCAGTTCGCCGACTCTAAGCAAGTGTTTTGAAGGGAAGGGATCATCCTGAGATCCTGATTCTGCTCAGTTTTATTCAAAAAAAGATATCTGGAGACAACTCTCCCCGTAAGGGAAACAGCAGTTGTCTACTTTCACATAGTCACAAACAGTAATATATTCTCCACAACCCCTCCAGCATTCAAACAGATGTTTTAGGAACCACAAGAGGTTCCCAGATGACAATTCATGCACTGGTCATCATGAAAAGGAACCCAAAGGTACTTTAAGTGGTTTTCAATATCATTGTTGACACATTCCTGCAAGAGCTGTCTGAGAAGTTTTCCAATCTTCAGCTTGTGTCTGAGAAATTTAAATTCATCACTAAAATGGAGCACATGACAAAGGCTGAGCTGGAGGAATCAGTGACCACCTATGCCCTGCATGGAAAAGCACGAAATGTAACAATACAGTTAAAACTCTTGTTAAAACTCTTACATAGAGTCCTGGCTATTGTTCAGATTTGCTGTTACATATTTTTACTTTAGAGTGTTTTTTGTTTGTGATGTTTGAGATGATCACCTGCTGTAATATGTAACGAAATAACAAAATAAAAGTGTACAATATGTGTCGTCTTGTATTTTATAAGTGCATGAATAAGTGAGTGGCGGGGGGCGCCGATAGTATGTTTGCATACACCTCAGAAAGTATGTAGTTGCACCCCTGCTGATAACTGTGTTGTAGGGTATTCTTAGCTGTCTGAGTTAAATGTTAAACTCCTCAAAAATAAAAAGCTATAACGGTAGCTGTTAAAAATCCGTGTATCATTCGTTCATTTGATATTCACTGAAAATCAGAAAATCAAAAAACAATTCATTATTTCGTTTTTCGTTTTTGAATATAAAAACAAAAAAAACAATCCAGGCTTGTATTTTTTGTTTTTTATTTGATGATCCAAACAAAAATTGGAAAATTAAAAAACGGATTTGGAGCCGAACTTGATTTTGATTTTTAAACTCGTAATGCCCCCTTGATGTTAGCTCTATAGAGCTAAAGTGGCCATCAGTTCTAGGAAATACAGCTACGTTGCTGTCATCCGTGATGTAGACACTGGGACCGTGTACTTTTTCAAATGTAAAAAGTGAGAGAAGAAGTTTACCAAACCATATCTAGACTAGCCAGCTAGCTAGCTAACTAGATGGTCACTTATATTATATTACTAATAATTGTCCATCTTATATTACAGAATAATGTTAACTAAATATGACATTTAGCTATGGAACGTTACACAAAATACAGCACCTGAAAGATCCTGCCGATTTTTTCGGTTGTCATATCTCCTTCTTTAATGGCAACGCGTTTAGTTCCTCTGAAAAAAAACTATCTATGGATAAAATGGATAAAACTATCCATCTCCTCAACTCCATCCAAAACCCGCGAGCTCCATTTGCAGAAACCTGGATTATTTTTTTGTTTTTATATTCAAAAACTAAAAACGAAATAATGAATTGTTTTTTTGATTTTCTGATTTAGATTTTCAGTTGAATATCAAATGAACGAATACACGGATTGTTAAAATCTTCTCTGCCTTCTCTCATCTTCTAAAAACCAATAAATAGTCCGACATTTTGAGACTTCAAAAGAAGCGCTAATCTCTGGTGGTTACACGTTCACGTGATCCCGTAGTATGCTTTGATTTTGTCGCATACTGGAAGCTGTACTGCATACTACTACGAAGACCAGTTCAAGAACAAAAATGGTATAGTTTGTGACACAACATATTTTTTTGTTTTGGGCCAACTATTTTCATACTTCATGTTGTGCCAACAAATAATTTTTTAATTCACACAATTCTGAACTTGGATTTTTTACAGTGCAGTTCAGGCTGCCGGTAGTGGTGAAATGGGCCACTTTGGGCCCCTTTTAATACCAACTGAGCATTGTTTGTATGTCACAGCCTACCTGAGTATTTCTGCTGACCATGTCCATCCCTTTATGATCACATCTTCTGATAGCTACTTACAGCAGAATTACGCACAATGTCACAAAGTAGAAATCATGTCAAACTGGTTTCTAGAACATGACAATCAGTTCGCTGTACTCAAATGGACCCCACAGTCAGCAGATCTCAATCCATCAAAGCACCTTTGGGATATGGTGGAATGGGACATTCACATCATGGATGCGCAGTCGACAAACCTGCAGCAGCTGTGTGATGCCATCATGTCAATATGGGTCTGAGGAATGTTTCCAGCACCTTGTTAAATCTATGCCACGAACAATTAAAGAATTTTGAAATCAAAAGGTGTACCTAATAAAGTGGCCAATGTGCATATATGTATAATGTATGTATGTTTATTTTTATTTAAACTTCTCAGAGACCAGCTGATTGAGTTTAGTTTATTATTTAAAAGGGCTATCATTGGTTATCAGTTGTTTAAGAATTTTACTTTAGTAGCACAGAGAACAAAACTCGCAAAAATGTTACATGCAAAAAAATGAAAACAATTCAATACTGGAGTATGTCACATATATTCTAACATTGTTGAAAACACCCACAGTGCACTCTCTCCTCACTTTACTTATTAAACATTCATTTTCCTTCCTTGTTTCTCAGTCAATTTCAAATGTTAAAAAGACAACATTCTGTGTTTATATGGTAAGTATTAATTCCATCACTTATGAGAAAAACTATCCATGAAGCCACTTTCAGATGACTTCTCCAAAAATCTTTACATTGCAGTTCTGCCTGGCCTGTGTTCTCCAAATCCATATTCAGCCTTCTTAAGTCTTACAGAAAGTTTCCCAAAAGCTACCAAATCTGCAAAAATTCATTTGAATTGATTTGTTGCTTAGGAAAGTTGCTTCATATCAAACATTGGCACCTCCGTTTCTTCTGATTTTCCCTCCTCTGCTCCTTCCTGCTTCAATGTGGGTTCTGTGTAAGCCACATCTGGACTAGTTTTGCGGCCCTTGGGTGGTGGAATGGGCATTGCACCTTCAGTGGTCCCCTCGGCTCCCTCTTGACCCTCAGCCACAGTTCTCTCCTTCTTCAGGTTGAGCTTTGCTGGAACATTCTTGGTGATGGTTTCTTTGAGCCGCTCACCAGA
Source organism: Brachyhypopomus occidentalis (assembly GCA_020368025.1). Classification (NCBI taxonomy): domain Eukaryota; kingdom Metazoa; phylum Chordata; class Actinopteri; order Gymnotiformes; family Hypopomidae; genus Brachyhypopomus; species Brachyhypopomus occidentalis. Next base: position 221,110 of record JAGXOD010000136.1, read on the forward strand.
CTGTTTTAGGCGTTCTCCTGACTGGCGAATCTTCTCACGCCGCTCAGCCGTCACAATGCGCTCACCCAGCTTGTTGACCTTAGTGCCCAGGCTTTCCTTGGTCTTGGTCATGTTCTCACGAGAAAAGGCATGCTTCAGACTCTCAATGCGCTTCAGACCGGTCTTCTTCAACTTGGCAGCAGTGGAGTCAGCTTCCTCAACGACCATATATTCCTCATCTGAGTCAGGAATTGGGGCATCTGGCACATCTGGATTAATGGAAGCATCTCCACCTGCTGCTCCTTTAGGGGAGCCCTTTGGGGCTGCAACAGCTGGGACCTCATTTTCACCCTGCAGAAAGAAAATGTATTTAACTACAGTTTGCTCTTGATAAATGAAACATATGCACATGATGTGTGTGATGTCTCTTAAGTGGATTTCAAGGAAGTTATGAGAATCTTTCTCATTTTTTTTCATTCTGAGATTCAGAATACACAAACTGGCTCACTGTATTTTTGTTTATCTAGAAATTAAGCTAATTGTGGTTGGTCTGAAATTGAATAAAAAGCTGTAGCTGTAGTAAATTTATTTTTCAAGCAGAGGTACATTGCACTGTTCGATCAATCCTAAATTGCATTAGTGTAAAAAGTTGCAATATTAAAACAGGTTGAAATATGTAAGACCCTTTTCTTATCATCATCTGATCTTCATCGGTAGTTATCACAGACTCTTATCACAAAAGGAACACAAACATTAAAATGTAAAATGAACGCAATTCAACTCAATATAATTTATTCATACATGTCTTCAAAGCACTTCTGACATTGCTCTTCAAAGACACTGCTAACATTATTTTCAATGGGCTTCATGTTACATAAACATAAACAATAGTTTTAAGAGTAAGTCTAGAAAAAGGTAGTATTAAAATAACTATGACATCTTCATTGATAGCACCTTATTATACACAGGGCTGAATTACCAGGAGCTTCTGACTAGCTGGGGCCTCAGACCAAAAAGCCTAAGACAGACTGTAGAAGCAGCACTTCTGTAAACTATGATGTACAAAACTAAAACAATTCGGTAAAATGAAATGTAAATTATCTTCAGAAATGTAATACAGTATGTCCATACACTGCCTCTGGAGCCATGTACGAGACCCCTCACAACTACAGGAAAAGGCTCATATATACTCCCTTTGTAAATATAAAATGAATACCAAGCATTCTCTTACTAAACTAAAACATCTAAATTACTATAACTAAAAATAACTAAAATAACTGGTGCCTGGTATCCAATAAGAGGTAATCTGTCATGTGCAGTTATTCAGACTAGCATTCAAAAAACTCATCTTACTGTCTTATGGCCATAGAATCAAACCTTGCCAGGCAGCTGGAATTCAGTCAAGTGGTGAATGACTTTGAGCTACCTGTGAGCACCAAGGGCAATCCCAGCATTCTGTACTGGGCCACCTGCCATCTTGTATAATCTTGTGTCTCAACACTGAGCATGGGGGGGGGGGGGGAATCATTGTAATATTGCCATATTGTGCAGATGTTGCAAATTGGGTAGCTGCTATCAGCCCTTTCTCCTCTAGAGACTTTTAACATTTTTTTCATTTTAACAGAAAAGTAATGAAGCAATGCTATACCTGCATGACTTAAATCCTACAAGAAATTAATCAAGCGTCAGGCATATAAAGCCCCTCAGCATTGCCATCCAAAGCTAATCATCCAACATTAGTGCCTGACCTCACTAATGCAGTCCTGGTTGAATGTAACCAGATCCTCATTGCAATGTTCCAGCATCTAGAGTAAAGCCTTCCCAGAAGAGTAAAGACTGTTAGAAAGAAACAGGTGACAACCTACTAATCTATAATATAGAACTGAATAGCTGACGCAAAAACAAAGTGTCAAGGGAAAGTGAGGCCACAGAAAATGACCGATTGATCTGCCAAATGATGATAGGGTGAAGACACACTGCGCAGCCTTTTTGTGCAAATAGATCTGTTTTGAAAGGATGGAGCTGTCCATATGTGTTTAACTAGGCATTTAATGCTTTAAAAATATGTATGTGCTTGATATGTTTTTGCTAATTTATAGCTTAAAAAATGACCAACTGCTATTTAGCCTTATATTATTAGCTAGTTACGCAAATCATGAATATCTATTAATTATAGAGGTTATTACATGACAATTCTACAGATTCTAGCTCAAAAGGCAAACTTCTCTGACAGTTTTGATTTTGCTTATGCATCAAGCAGATAAAACAATCCTGAAAATGTCTTATCTTAGTTTGCTAACATTAGCTAGCTGGCTCAGAAGCTAACCTTGGGCGTATTGCCAACATAAAGAGTAGAGAATAATTGGATATTCAACAAGACACTTTCAGTTATTGTTAACTCTTGTGTATACCAAAATGACCACCCATAAAAGTATTAGATGATTCGAAATCCAGTTTTATATTACAGATCAGTGGGACTAAAACTAAAAGAAGCACCTGTCTGTTGTAGTGATTTTAGAATTAACATTTAGCATTATCTGTTTTTTACAGAGGGAGTTTTGTTTTTGTGGTACCTATTTCAGATACAAGATGAAAATTACTTATTATAACCATTAACGTGATTTACAAGCCTGTATAAAATCTAATGAGTATGTGGTCATGTTACATTTTCATAAATAAATTAACCCAGCCCCAAAGCATAATTTTTATTTCCTGTAAACACATTTTGGGAATGGCTGGCTTGCTGCGCTAGCACGCAGCCACCAGAGGGAAGCAACGAGTCAGAAAGTAATCAGGGCTCGTTAGACTCATTCGCCTTATATAAGCAGCTAAACAAAGCACAGTTTTTGTGAAGTCTTGAGAATGTTACATGTCTGGGGGAAGATACCCTCAGTCCTTTCAGTTATTTTTGTGTCTGTCTACGTTGTCCTATCAACCATCTCATCTCTTTGGTGGGTCTGTGGTTTCAGTCAAGACATCTAGCACAGACCAAAGTTTGATTTCTGGACGTGGCTAGAGGTGACGTTCTTCCCTTTAGTTCAGACACTTTGTATCTTTGTGGACATGAGTGGGGGTTGGCCTGCCTGTAAACCCATCCCATCTGTTTAGGGGAGCCACCTGTCCCTTTCGTGTCTCCACCACGCACCCCCTTTACATTCCCCTTACACTCGCCTTATACTTCCCTGCCTTCAGTTATCTTCTCACTATTTCTCCAGTGGGCTGCGGTGTCCAGTGCTCTCCTGTGTTCCTGGTTTGAATCCTTATTTCGTCGTTTGCCCTAGTTTGGTAATAATTCCGATGGTTGGCTCAGTTGTCCTTCCCTTTTTAAACTCTCTTTCGTTGCTCCACCTTAGCAGCATTTGGGTCCTGCTAGGAGGGTTTGCTTCTAGTGAGTAGAAGTCAGGGTGCAGCCTGCACATGTTTGTTACCCCTGATCACCCTTCTGCCCTCTTACACGTTAACAAAAAAAGAGAAATGGTGTTCATTTAGGAAAAGTGTATTGGCACAAATCTGAAATTTTTGTATCTTTAATACATTTGAATGTAATTTCTTGAATTACATTCTCATACATACAAGTCTGAATAACCTTGACTAGTATTGTGATGGGTAAGACAACAGTAAACCCAATGTATTATGAGTCATAGGTGTCATCTCCCAAATGCATTACTCTTATCTAATTATTATTATCTATGCTACATACAGATATAATGTGAAAGTTGCTACCATGAAAGATTTGGGTTACCTTTCTTAACTATTTTGATCGTGTGAATTCCATAAAATGGTGGTTCATTCCCAGAGGTTTTGCCTTCTATAAATTTCTGGGATTGCCTTACCTGCGGCACCTCATATTAATGTGCTGTCCCATCATCCAGCACTCTAACATTCTTTAATCATGAATGCATAAAAGGGAAAACAAAAGTGAACCAGACTGAAGGAGAAATGTCAGAAATATGAAGGATATGAAGGATATTCATAAACAAGTTTGTATATGGACATTGAATCTATGCTTTTCACCTTTCCTTGTAGGGATTTTTTTTATGTATTCCAAAATATTAACATTCATTCAGTCATGAGAAATAAGCTAATAGAGTGCTTTAAAAAATAGTGTTCAGCACTGTGACAAAAGCTAAGGTGTGCACTCTTGTTGCACCCTCACTAATAACAGCACATTGTGTTTTAATGATAGTTCAGGCGTTTGTACTTGCATGGATGTGTCAGAGCCCTTTAGGTATAAATGGGCATCGATAAATAAATGATAGAATAAATGTTTTGCAGATAAACCGTTGCATACATTCCTATGAAAGTAAAGTGATACCTAAAATTTTAGATGATTGCCAACCAAGAAATTTAACACAATTTCTATTGATTTCATTTTCCCTTATAAGGTACACCACTGTTACAACACAGACTACATGTCAGAAAAGCATACAAAAGATTTAAAAATGCAGCATAGTTCACAAGGTTTACAAAACATCAAGAACTTATCAGAAGTCCTTCACAAGTAGGGCAAGCAAAATGCTTAATATATTTATAGAAAATATATAATATAGCATTTCAACAATTTCAACCAATGCACTGCATTGTGGGTAGTCACATTGTAGAGGGAATTGTTCCTCTCTGCATTTATTACTTTTTTAATGACAAGTTCTTGTAATTCTGTGTAGTTCTGTGAAATTAACAGTGTCTCTGCTTATTGGAATGCAGAACATTAGCATACGAGTATATGTAAGTTCTACTGATAGATTCATATTGATAATTACAAAGAGTTTCAGTGTTACTGCACACGACGACTCAGCTCATGCTCTACTGGTAACATACACTGTGTCAAAGTCAGTAGTACTATATTAGGACATGTGTGTTCACAGAGTAACTCTCAGAATAACCCTAGACAGCTGTTGCATGCAAGAGGCAGTGCCTAACAGAACAGCTAATGCTGGAAGAGCCATGAATACCATTAAAACAAGAGAAGTTTGTTTCTGAGATGAAGATTAGGTTAAGGTTGGAAAAATGCCAACTGGATTGTTACTGAGAAATAATCTGCTAAATGTGTCTGTTAATTAAAGCTTCTATTTTCATAAACGCAACTGTTGTATCATATTATCTTTTTACTGGTGTTTAGTTAAATAAATATGTATACCACCACCTCATCTTGTTTTCTCCTATTTTTAGGAGCGTCATGTTCTATTTAATATTTAAATATTCACACATAGCTTGAGTTCTGTTCACTTGGTTTGATTTGTTTTAGTTGCTTAAAGTCAATAAAAGCCAAATTATTTCAAATTAAAAATTTCACATTAGATTTTCATGTGAATTCTAATGTTACTGGTAATAAAAAGGGAGATAAACAAACTACAAACTTCAATGACTTCAACAATCCATAGATTACATGGAAAAAATAACTAGTTGAATAGTTAGTGTTTATACTGTAAACTGATTCTCTTTATACAGAGTACCCTAATAATTCCATTCTGCCTTAAACCTGTAAACATTATCTGCATTTTAGACTTTGAGAATCTATTCATTTCGACTCATTTTATTTCACAATCTTTTCGTAGTCTGTTTATTGCTGGCTTCCACTTCTCAGAGAGAACAATTAGCCTTATGCCATACACCTGTTTGGCAATGGGTTCATTTTAGTGGTAGACTGAACTAGTGGCAAACCAGCTTTACCTCATTGGTCTTAATCAGTCTTAAGAATAAGGAAGTTAAAACAAGCACTCTGGAAACTAGATCATGGCCTACAAAAATGGGCTTTGTTGGGATTTTTATGCACATTTCCCGATAGCCGGATAAACCGAAGTCACATGGAGAGTCACATTGGTCTTTCAAGTTCATGTATGTAGAATGGGACATAACCACAAACATCTTGAAATACATATAAAATCTCTGCAAAGGATGTATTCAATAAAAACAGATCTAAAATCTCTCCAAAGAACACATTAATTAAAAACAGATAAAAGGCTCCCCAAAAGTCTATCAAATCTTTCTTCTTTCAGTGCATTTCAAGGTACAGCTTTAAAATCACAAATAAAACCACAAAATCATTCAGGCAAATAAAAACAATGTACATCTTGCCTTTGCCGGACTTACCTGGTAGATTACCACACGGAACTTGTTCTTGCATAACAGCTCACCCTGGGTCTCTTCTACCTTTTTGACACGAAGATTTTGCTTTTCTAGACGGACACGCACGTCCTTGATGTGGCAGCTGACATTGCGTGTTTTCTCTAATAGCTTTTCCACAGTACTACTTGTGGTGCTGTGCTCTTTGGTCAGCTTTGCTACATCTGCCTGGATGCTCTTCACATTGTTCTCAAACTCCAGCTGCCTCTCTTCTATACGCTGCTGGCATGCTTGAACGTTGTCAATGATCCCGGCAACACGTTCCAACAGGGAGAGGATGTTCAAGGCATTAGGATCATCCGCAGCCACAACAGATCCCAGTTTTTCTGCCATCCCTGTCCTTGCTGAAATCAGGCCCTACCTTGTGAAGTAGAGACCAGAACTGAGTTTCTTAGGGTTGATGGCAGGGAGCTAGGTGCTGGATTGGGGCAGGACACTGCCTTTTACAGCCAGGACAGGGTAGTACAGGCTTTTACTCTTTGTTAGGTGAACTCACACTCTCGCCCTCTGGAGCTTCACTGAACTGTGGAAATGAAGATGATGAAAACCCCACCCTACGGGGAACTCGGGGGTTCAAAGGCCAGACAGTATCCACTCCAGCAACTAAAAAGAGGCTGAGTGTAGAGAGGGAAGCGAGGGGCTCCAAACCAATGGTGTTTGATTTATAAATATCCCCAGTAAGGTGACACCTTCACATTTTAAGTTCTGAATATAGTCAAACCAATCCCTGCCACTACAGAGTTGCTTTTCCATTATAATGTTTGCCTTTTACTCATGTGCATAACCATGAAAACATTACTGCATTACTACAGGTGATTTAGTTTTGTCCATACTTGATGCCAACAAAACATCCATAAATAATCAACCAGTGTTTTTAGAAAAGTGTATGAAGCAGTTTGTCTGCAAAACTTCAACTACAATTGTCTTGTTTTATGAATTTGTTTTAATTTGAATGTGTCTTCTTGAACAAAACAGTTTCAATATAATTTATGAGAATCATACCTTCAGTTTTAGGAATGTTGGTTTATGTACATGACTTGGAATTCTCCAAATTTACTTATTAAATTATGAAATTACTCATACACTTGAAGCTCTTAATAGGTTTACAATTATAAATTCATTAATAAATGTGACCCTAGCCTTATGCCGGAATGCCTTTTACTTTGTCATGTTTCTAAACAGACCTGAGAACTACCAAAACTATTATATATTATATCCATCAATGAACAAAATATGTTTACAGTGGTTTTAAAATCTAAGTTTACAATTTATTAAATATATCATTTAATTCATTTAATTTAAAAAGGCAAATGAGTCAATATCTAAAATAAAGCTTTTTATATGCCATAAATGCCTATAAAACATGCAATAAAATGCAATATGTAAATTCTACTCAATATTGAACATTTTTTAAATGGCTGTACTCAAAAGCAGAACTTCAGACATGAAACACTTATTTCAGCAACCACAGGAAAATTGTCCTGCCTAAGGGAAAGGGTTTTGGTCTGGTGTCGTGCCAAGGGGGATGTCCAAACATATAAAATTACACTACCAGCTGCAGACTATTCTTAACTCTTAAACTTGTATATAAGCATATATATAATTACACATCGATTTTCATATAACCCACTGAAGATAACGTAATTCACATTAATTTTGAATCTACTTGATACCACTAAACACCCATTTCTTAGAGCAGAAACATTTACCACCCAATCACCATGGAGATTTTCCTGCAGTTATGCCTATTGCCTATTGTCAATCTGCTGTGTGAACCATTGTACCATTTAAACAAATGAGCAAATGATTTCAGCATATACAGACAGCAGAGCTCAAATTTGTGTGTATTTGCCTTCTATTTGCCTTCTAAGGATATGTCACAGGTTACTGTCTATATTTCAGATGTATTTTTAACCAGGGCATTTGATTTGTTTGGTAAACTATAGAAGAAAATAAAATGTTTAACATTTATTCTGACTACTCTGCCTTTAGTACTCTCTGAGGGCAAACTGCTTTCCCGAGGTATTAAAAGGCCAGTAGCATATGGGACCTGGACAGTCCAAAGTTGAACATGAATCCCTTCTATGTACGATGGGTGGGCTGGACTTCTCCCAGTAGAAGGACTTGAAATAGACATTATCCCCAGAAATGGCCAATCTGTAACAGTTGTAGAGAGTGTGTTACACTGTCATCGGAAGGCATTTACATTGGTAAAGGAGTAGCATCGTAATCACATTTATGTTCCTAGCATAAAACATATTGGTTGCCTTCTGCTTTATTTTTACTTTACATGCAATTGTCACTAACAATTAATGGAAGTGTTTAGTCACTGGGAAGTGTTAAGTCAACCTTGTCATTCCTTCTTACCCCAATGTGCTCAGTGAGGAACAGTGCTACAACTGACAAAGCAGCAGCATACAGCAGTGCAAACAAGGCAATACTGCAAATACACTACACATTTCTGTTTTCTATATATAATTCACTGCACTTTGATGGCTATGATGAATATACCTTATCTATTATCAGAAGGACAGATAATTTATACATATTAAAGTTTAATCTCAGATATTAAGGGACTGGTAGTTTGAATGTACAAATGTGCAAGCAGTCTGACTGCCTGTGAGAAGATATTGTTTATGAGTCTAGAGGACTTGGCATGGGTACTCCATACTCCATCCAGATGGGCTTAGTGTATTCAGACTGCTTGAGGAGTGAGAGAGACCTTTTCTGCTTGAGGAGTGAGAGATCTTTTCTGCTTGAAGAGTGAGAGAGATCACTTCTGCTTAAGGAGTGAGAGAGATTATTTCTGATTGAGGAGTGAGAGAGATCCCTTCTGATTGAGGAGTGAGAGAGATCCCTTCTGCCCAAGACCCCTGTGCAAACAAGTAAATGTGCTAATCACCAAGCCACCGTGTTGCTTAAATTATCACTCATTGCCACTCAAACTGGACTTGAATTGGTCCAGCAGAAAGAGGTTTATTTATAAATAGAGTGAAGCACAACGCCTTACTCAAACTCAAAAGTCTACACTTATCCACAACAAATCCCAAACAGTTAGCATAAAGCATAATCAATCTAATAGAGGGTCGGTGTGAGCAGGCAGTCCTGTAAGCACAATAGGGCTGGTCTGTAGGTGTAGTCTGAAAACAAATCACAGGTCATGACACACCAGGATAAATGCTTGGAATGCAATATAATGGCACTTTGCAAAGAGGAAGTAAATGGGAATGGTATATAAAGAGCTGAGGGACAAAGGCAATTAGAATCAGGTGGATTTCGGGTCTTCTGCTTTCAAGAAGAAACACAGCCCCTCCTTTGATGGGTAGCTTCCGACGCACAGGTTGGACTGATCTGTTGGTAACCTCAGTCACACGGGGGGCTAGTTGTCAGGTGTGTGGCATGGAATTCAGATGTGAGGGTGAATATAGGATGACACCTGCTGGTACCCACGACTTTCTGAGCCATCACCCCACCTTCCCAGTCCACCAGTATGTAACTGCCGCACCAGCAGGAGCACTTCATATTCGGGTTGGCTATGGATAACAAGTGTGGGACAGTGACTGAAATGTCAGGTGGGATTGGCTGGTCCTGTGGAGCTGGATGTGAGCAACCTTGCATGTGAACAGCATGTGCAGTTTGGGTGATGCAGTACTGCATCAGTAAACTTCCCATCTCCTGCTTGACACTTTCTGTCTCTCCATTAGATTGGGAGAGGAGACCAGACATGTAGAACAAGTGATTCCTTGGAGCTCTGACCAAAGGCTAGCATGGCTCTAGTGCAAAAAGATTCTCTCTGAATGTCACTGGCATGTTCTGAGGGCTTGGTGACTGGTCCAGATGCTTGGGTCACTATGCCTCAAGCTCATCCTGAAAACCCCACTTGAAAGGCCAGACAGCAGGACTCAGCAAGTACCTCCTCGTGATATAACGTGTAACATGTACTGTAGATGTGAGATAGGACATTCTGGTTCTTGGACCAAAGCCTGTAAGAGACAAATCAGAGTAGAGCCCACATACTGTATCTTGTCATGGGATGAGTTGTGGGTTGAGTTGTGCAGAATCCAAATTATGGTCCCTTAACAGTAGGTTGCTCTGTTCCTCCAACCAGAATCTCCAGTATCCAAGGGCTGGCTTTATAGCTAGTAGTTCATTGTTCCCCACAATGTAATTCTGTTTGGCATGTAGGAGCTTCTAAAGGAAAGAACAGGAATAACGTACTGCCTTACTGTTGGGATAGAATGGCCTCCACCTCCGTCTCTGAGGCATCACTTTCCACAATGAAGGGTAGTGCAGTGTTGGGCAGGTGCAGGGTGAGAGCAGAGGTGAAAGCTGTCTTCATGTACCTGTAAAATTCATGTAAAATAAAGGGAACACTTAAACAACACAATGTAACTACAAGTCAACCACACTTCTGTGAAACCAACCTATTCAGTTAGGAAGCAACACTGATTGTGAATCAATTTCGCCTGCTGTTGTGCAAATGGTAGAAATGGGAGGCAACTAGCCTTTAAAGCAGTGGTTCTGCAGGTGGTGACTACAGACCTTTTCTCTGTTCTCATCCTTTCTGGCTGGTGTTTTGGTCACTTTGGAATTTTGTCAGTTATCTCACCATAGAGGTAGCATGATGCGGTGTCTACAACCCTCAGGTAGTGCAGCTCATCCAGGATGGCACATTAATGCGAGCTGTGGCAAAAAGGTTTGCTGTGTCTGTCAGCAGTGTCCAGAGCATGGAGCAGTACACCATGTGACACTAACTCCTCCTTTGTGCAAGGAGAAACAGGAGGAGCAGTGTTAGACCCCTGCAAAATCCAGCAACCTCCAGCATGCCACTAATATCCATGTTTCTGCTCAAACTGTCAGAAACAGACTCCATAAGGGTGATGGTTTGAATCTGCCTGTCAATTGATTTTCCACTTTGATTTTGAGTATGATTCCAAATCCAGACCTAATATTGATTTACATTGATAATTTTTATGTTATTTTGTTCTCAACGAATTCCACTATGTAATATGTGACGGGCAGTAGGTGCGAACGAAAAGGAAGCGATCACGCCAAGTCTCAGAGAAAAAGAGGGGTTTAATGAATAACGTGCGCAAACCAAAAACCCGTGCACTTGACCCCGATTAAGGATATAATAACCAGCAGTCAACTGGTACATAGACAAGGCATATATAGTCAGACAAACTACCGTCAGGTGAGGGAGCTAATAAGCCCCACCCACCTGAGGGACGCACACAACGCAACAACAACAGGACAACTGCCGCTGTACCGTAGGCGACCGGTAGGGGGAAGCCTCCCACACCGTGACAGACCCCCCCACCAAGCCGCACTACGGCCCGATGTGCGGTTCACAGCGGCAGAACACAAGACACCAGACGAAGGGGCAGGAAGGCGGGGACAAGGCAGGGTGACACCTCCTGCGGTCCCGGAGCTGAAACACAAAACATACAACACAATTTAGCTCCCGCCTCCTGGGGCGGGACCCTGACCGGCTGGGCCGTCAACAACAGACAAACCACGCCCCAGTCGGGTCACAGAGCCTCTACCCTTAGACAGAACAGGAGTTGTAAACTCATCCATTGTACTCAATAATTAGTGAATACTTGCGTTGAGAAGGAAGAAAAAAAAAGAAGAAGTTCATCTCAACCAAAGCTAAGTATCTTTAGTATTTCATCATGTCTGAGTCGCCTGTTGTTTGTGTGGAGTGTGGCATGTTTAGCTACTCTTCTTCCATCAGTAGGGATAAATTTGTTTGTAACAAATGTAGATTAATTATTAGCATGACGGAGAAGATTTCGCTTTTAGAGGAGCGCATCCGGGCTTTAGAGAGTCCTAAAGAGTCGGTGCACCTAGCGTAGCACCTAGCGTAGCAGGCCCGGTTGCCACCACCGTAGCCACCGTAGCTAGCGAGCCCCCAGCTCCGGTATTAGAGCCCTCGCAGATTCTACTCAGATTCCCGTGTCAAACAGGTTTGCCCCACTCAGTAATACACCGACAAAGCGACCGGTTAAAAGAGCTCTGGTAATAGGAGATTCCCAGCTCCGACACATGAATATAGCGACCCCCTTAGAGACACCAGCGGCCATAGTTAAGTGTATCCCAGGGGCTAGAGCGCCTGACATCAGGGCTAATCTTAAGGTGCTGGCTAATCGTAAATATTCAGATAGTGGTACACGTCGGCACCAATGATGTGGGTTTGAGACAGTCCGAAATCACTAAGGATAATGGTAAAGAGGTGTGTGAGTTAGCGGGGACTATGTCAGATGCCGTAATATGCTCTGGTCCCATTCCAATTCGGTGTGGCGCCGAAACCTACAGCAGGTTATTGGATGCACACCGCTGGATGTCTAAATGGTGCTCAGAAAACAACGTGGGTTATATAGATAATTGGAGGCGTTTTGAGGGCAGGCCTGGCCTTTTGAAGCGAGACGGCATTCACCCTTCTTGGGAGGGTGTTGCTCTCATTTGCCGTAGCAATTTTACCTCAGAGCGAGGCCGTTTCAGACCACAGCCTCATAACGTACGAGTTATGCTTGACTGACGGTATTCATCAGCCATCCCGCTACCGAATGAAACGAACTATAGCACCTAGTACCATAGCCGCGCTCACTGACATTTTACCTGGTTTGACAGAGATTGATACACCTGTAGCTCTGGAAGGACTAGAGCATTTTACCGAGCACGTTGAGACTTCTCTTCGTACAGCATTAGACAAGGTTGCACCATTACGCTATAAGAGAGCCTCTGAGAGAAGAATAGTGCCATGGTATAACGAGCACACGCGTAGTCTCAAACGAGCCGCGAGGATCCTGGAGCGTAAATGGCGAAATTCAAAGTTAGAAGTGTTTAGACTATCATGGAAAAGCAGCCTTAGTGAATATAAGCATGCCCTCCATACGGCAAAATCCACATATTTATCAGCTTTAATACAAAAACATAAAAACAATTCTGCACTCCTATTTAAAACTGTTTCCAGCCTAACAAGGAGCCATGATCAAATCAATCCACTAATCCCACTAGAGTGTAGCAGTAATAATTTTATGAAATTCTTTAATGATAAGATTGATAAAATTAGGGGAAAAATTGGTTGTGCTATCTCAGAGCCTGTCAACATGCCTATGCACCTTGACAGCTGTCTGGTCAGCTCTGATGCCCTGTTAGAGTCATTCTCCCAATTGGTCGTGAGGAGCTTATTTCATTGGTGGAATCTGACAAGCCCTCCACATGCATACTAGATGCAGTACCAACCCATTTACTTAAAGAATTACTGCATAGCAATATAGAACCTTTGCTCACTATAATAAACTACTCTCTGAGCCTGGGCTATATTCCCAGTTCATTTAAACTTGCAGTTATCAAGCCGCTAATTAAAAACCTGGTCATAACCCCCAGGAAATGTTCAACTATAGGCCTATCTCTAATTTGTCATTCATATCCAAAATTCTATAGAAAGTAGTTTCTTCACAACTCTCTTCCTTCTTACAGACAGAACATGTCTTAGAATTATTTCAGTCTGGATTTAGACCCCACCACAGCACTGAAACTGCGCTGACTAAAGTAGTAAATGATCTCTTGATATCCTCTGATAAAGGACACATTTCTTTTCTCATACTGCTAGACCTCAGTGCGGCTTTTGACACCATTGATCATAATATTCTACTTAATAGGCTGGAGACAATCATTGGTATAAGAGGTCAAGCACTCTCCTGGTTCAGGTCCTACCTGACAGATCGTTACCAATTTGTACTAGTAAACAATGAATGCTCAGAGCATTCTAAGGTAATATATGGTGTCCCACAAGGATCTGTACTGGGCCCCATATTATTTTCATTATATATGCTTCCACTGGGCACTATCATCCGTAGGCATGGTATTAGCTTCCATTGCTACGCAGATGATACTCAGTTGTATATATCTTCCAATCCAGATGATATCACCACTACTCTCAAGATTGAGAACTGCGTCCAGGACATTAAAAAACTGGATGGCGTCTAATTTTCTTCAACTAAATTCTGATAAGACTGAGGTGCTGATTCTTGGGCCTAAAGTCAAGTCAAGTCAAGTCAATTTTATTTATATAGTGCTTTTTACAACACATGTTGTCTCAAAGCAGCTTTACAAATTGTATGGGTCCAGATCCCTAATGAGCAAGCCAAAGGCGACAGTGGCAAGGAAAAACTCCCTAAGATGGCGGGGAATAGGAAGAAACCTTGGGAGGACCTGAAATAAATAAAATTGACTTGACTTTTATTGTTTTTACTTTCGTACCACCCTCAGTCCACCTGGTCTCTTTGTACCCCACCCTATTGTAGTCCACCCTCTTTGTACCCTAAAAGGCAACACACTATAAACTTGCTCGCCCTGCAGTGTTTTTAATACTGTCAATCTGAAATTTTAATGCTGTCTAAATTTTAATGCTGTCTGAGTTTCATCACTGAAGAGAAGTAGAACATTAAAAATGTTCCCATGCAAGATTAATCCCTAAGACTGTTGGGCTGAGGAGCATTAAGGAGTAGCTTTTTCCCACAGGCAAATGTCACACAAAAATCTTCCTTCTTAGCATAGCCACCATCACCCTCTTAACATGGGATTAAAAATCTGTCCTTCATTCTAACTTGATTGTCTAAAACAGAAAGATACTGCGCTTTCACTTTACCTAGGTTAAACTTATTTAGTCTCTGTTATGGTTAGACCTACCTCTACCTGTCACTCACTGACGCCCCTGGCGTCACAGTCTCCTAGCAACTATGTTGGCTTGATAAAGCGAATTTACCATCCTTATTCTAAATTGGCTTGTGTACATCCCAACACATAACGATATTTGTGTGTGCTATATCGCTGTGCTATATCCCTGTTTTGGTGTTTGCAACATGTGTTTATTTCTTTAACTGACAGAAGGGCTCCACATGGTATATTACAGATAGTGTCACCTTGAGATAGGTTTTTTGGTCTTGGATGATTTGACTGTTGGGTTTTTTTGTTTTGTTCTTCTTGTCTGTGCACATTTGTGCTCTGTTCACAAAGGTAAACTGACTTAATCGTACCTTGGTGTGGCATCTCTGTTTTCTTCTTACATTGCTTCATTTCCGGGCCTATGGACAAATTTGAGCCTTATGCTTGTTTATTAGACGAGATCATAAGAGCTTGCCAAACTGCATGTAGATTAATCAAAATTGATATAATTGTTTAATTTAGGACACATATTTTACATCACTGCACATCATTATGAAAGCTATGGCGATTATCAGTTGAATTTTTCATGATGTTATGATTTGGCATGGCATCTCCATCTGTGTTCACCAACATGACTTTCTAGTTCTAATCCTAATCTAATCTAATGTAAACCAACATTAGGTAAAGGCATCTACTACCTATGCATCTTGTCAGTAGGCACATGTTGCACTTTATCTCACATTCCTGGATACTGTGAATGTCTAAGGAGACTATTCTTTAAACTGGCTAAAGAGATTATTCTTTACACTGGCTCATGGCCTTAAGCATTGCTATCTTTTCACAAAAGCTACCATGATACCATGATAATGGTACCATGATACCACAGTTTATTTCATGTAGCTTGTAATGGAATAGTGTCACGGTGACGCTCCCGGACCCCTCCCTTTGGGCGTGTGTTTGCGTTGTCTGCGTCTAGGTCTGACCATGTATGTACTTCCGTGGGAGTGATGGGATGTGAGTGTGTTCATCGGTCTCACCTGTGGCTTGTCTCGTTTTCACATGGGTTTCGTGTAGTTTGTCTATTTAATGTGCAAATACGCAGTGTCCTGTGCTCGTCTTTGTTCTGAGTGTGTGATTGTCTTGTGCTGGCTACAAAAGCTAGCCTGTTAAATGTGAATAAACGTGTCTCAATATACGCAAGTATTCTCTGCATTCTGTCCGTGAACCTCGCGTTACAGAAAGACGAGCCGTGCAACAGAATGCCTGGGTATGTGCGGGACAGAAAGAAGGCCAAGGGAGGAAAGAAGAAGGGTAAGCGCCAGCGCGCACCCTCTCCCCGGCCGTCCCGCATGACCGAAGGTAGGATTCCCACGACACAGAGGGAGAGCGGAGGCTTCTTCCTCTGCACTGAGGACGATGTGGCCACCATGGAGGAGCTGCATGACCGGATCATCCAAAGTGCGTGGGATGAGGAGGAGAGAGGGCTGGCGGGCTTTTACCGTGAGCTAGCGGACCAGGCGGTGCGCGGCCAAACCGACCAGTCAGCGAGGGACTCCTCCCCCCTGCCTGATGGAGTGTCCCACGACACGTTGAGCCCGATATGCTTGGGTGCCTGGACCATGAGGCCAGTCCCCCTCCGTCGGTATACTCAGAGGCTACCGAGTACTACGGGGAAGCCAGCCCTCCTCCATCGGTGTGCTCGGAGGCTACCGAATGCTACGGGGAAGCCAGCCCCCCTCCATCGGTGTGCTCGGAGGCTACCGAATGCTAAGGGGAAGCCAGCCCCCCTCCATCGGTGTACTCAGAGGATAACGAGTGCTACGGGGAAGCCAGTCCCTCTCCGTCGGTGTACTCGGAGACCCCCGAGTGTCACGGAGGGGAGGAGGAAGACGACTCGCGGCCGGTACGCTCAGAGACCCCCGAGTACTACGGGAAGGAATCAAGCCCTCCTCTGTCGGTATACTCGGAAGAGACCGAGTGTTACAGGGCAGGGGCAAGCCCTTCCCTGTCCATGTGCACAGAGGAGGCAGACGGTTACGGGGAGGAGGATAGCGACAGCCTGATGCCCTCAGAACACTCCTCTGAGAAGCTGGAGGGTCGAGGAGAGCAGCCCTACCGGTCTGAAAGTCGCTACTCCACGCTGTCGGAGGAGCGCATGGAGTGCCCAGTGGAGAGCCCGGGGGATGTCAACATGAGGAGTTACCACTCCTCAGAAGAGGAGGAGATGGAGGTCCGAGAGGGAGGAGCTGTGAGCTCCTCGACTATGCCCAGCCAAGGGGCGTGTCTCTCGGCAACTTCGTCCTGGAGGACGAGAGCGTCTTCCAAGCCAAAGAGTACAAAGGGCCCTCCTGTGGCGAAAAAAGGAACTGCGCAAACCCCTAGGGGCGTAGCACAGCCTAGAGATCCCGGTAGGGGAACAAAGGGAAAACCACCGGGTGCCACATTCGCAACCCCAGGACTGCAGACCCCGCCGATCGCGGGGTTCCCGGCGTTGAGACCGATGGTCTCATTCATATTGGTGCCTGTGTTTTTGTCTGTCCCCGTGTTTCTCCCCAATCCATTTTTCCCTCTTGTACCGTTGGTGTTGAATGTTCCTCTGTGTGTGTTTATGCAAGTCCCTGTTTTGTCTAACGTGTTTTCCCCCCGTCTTCCCAGGGAGGGCGTTCTGAGCGCTTATCGCGGGGCGGAGCCTTTCGCGGAGGAGTCGACCCCGCAGCCGAGGTTCCCGGCGGTCCCGGGCCTGTCCGTAGGTTGGGTCCGGGGCTTTACAGCTGCGCTGGGCAACCCGGGGGCAGTGGTTGCCCTTGGTGGGGGGCTCTGTCACGGTGACGCTCCCGGACCCCTCCCTTTGGGCGTGTGTTTGTGTTGTCTGCGTCTAGGTCTGACCATGTATGTACTTCCGTGGGAGTGATGGGATGTGAGTGTGTTCATCGGTCTCACCTGTGGCTTGTCTCGTTTTCACATGGGTTTCGTGTAGTTTGTCTATTTAATGTGCAAGTACGCAGTGTCCTGTGCTCGTCTTTGTTCTGAGTGTGTGATTGTCTTGTGCTGGCTACAAAAGCTAGCCTGTTAAATTTAAATAAACGTGTCTCAATATACGCAAGTATTCTCTGCATTCTGTCCGCGAACCTCGCGTTACAGAGAAGAGAGTAGGAGAGCGTTAAAAAAAAAGAAAGCTTAACAGAAAAAGAGACTACCAAACACCACAAAGTAGTCTGATAAGATGAAAGGAATTAAACTCTATAAGTTGAGGATGGTGTCACCAGTCATGTTTATTAATATATTTACCTAGTTTAGGAACTCTATTTTTACTTTTTCGGCAGTCACAACTGACTTGGAATAGAAAAGCAAATTATTTTAACATTGGTGTCAGAGAGACTGTTGGAGCTCATTAGAGGTGAGAACAGAACATTCTACTCAGGAGACTTTTTCTGTGTGCGGCAGTGTGGAAAACACTTTTGGAGAAGAGGTTACTTTTTTGCTGGACTAGTAGGGTGAAAATGCACTTAAACAGAAAAGGAGCAGGATCTGTATGAAACCAGATGAGATGCAGAGTCAGTCCCCATAGACTACAGAGTCACTGTCATTTTCTGATGAGGTTCTGACATTCATGAAACCTGTTCAGGAGGAATTGTCATGTGACAGGAAGTAAGAATACAAATCTGAATTATTTGTAAGAGAGAATTAAATTTTTACTAAATCTACATCACTGGACACAGTTTCACAGGTCATGCGATATGCAGTGCCTAGAATTAAATTAATGACAATAGTTTGGATCATTTCAACAATAACACCACCAATAACATTAGAAAGTAAAGTCTACAAACATTTCAACATTGACAGAATTAGCTAGTCAACCACACTGCATTCCATGTTTTGGAATTACCTTTTTTCAGGGTTTTTTTTTTAAAGACACTCATCATTTTGTTGGCGCACATATCATACATAACCAATTGCATTTGGTGTTCAGCTGCATCAGATTTGCCAAAGAAAAGATCATGAAGGGGCAGTAGGCAGTGGAGCAAGAACAGTTGTCTAAAAAGAAGCACATTCCATGAGATACTTCTGTGATACAGTCTGTGTGCCGAGTTACATTTAACAACATTTACCAAAAAAAACAAACAAACAAAAAAACAACAAAAAAAAAACAAAACAAAAAAAGTGTAATCATGGATTAAAAAAGGCTAAAAAGAAATGTACACAAAAAGGGCTTTCATAATTCAGTTGGCAGTCATTTTCACTGACAACAAATTCTGAAGAAAATAAACAATAAGGCACCATTCAAATAAAATAATAATAAAATAATAAAACAATAGGTCATCCTTATTGTTCAGAGACAACAAAATGAAACAATGCCATTTAAATGTAATCCAGATCGTACAAAATGTATAAAAGGACAAATAAAAACAAGCTACATCATCCTGTTAGAGGCGTCTGAGGAAAAATGTCCCTTATTTTGCTTTTGCCGACGTCCTCGGTTATTCTTCGGGCATTTTCTGCAAGGACAATTTGTTCGGTGAGAACTGATGACCACAGCCTCAAATATTATTCCATCTATTTAATATAGTGCAGCAATACAACATAATCCATTTCCTTAATCTCTTTAGTAAATAAATAAAATATCTATTCACTAACCTGGTGATGCACATGACGACGGCCACAATTATGGCTATCTGCACTGCTCCAATGATAGCAGCTATTAGTACATAGTGCAGCTTTTGCCCACTGGGCACCACATACAGGATATTAAAGTCAGCAACTTCCTCACACTGAGGCCCTGTGTATCCAGACTCACACCTGAAGAAACACACACTGTTAATACCTACATCAGCAATGCATGTTTTTATTGCTGTAACATGACACAAAATCTCACTCCCTACCTGCAGGAGGCAATGCCATATTTGAATTCACACTGTCCGTGAATGCAAAAGTTGGCGTAGTCATCTGTGCAGGGTACAGGCATCCAGCCATATCCTTTACCTTCATCAGGCTCGACGGCTTCTACATGCATTTGACACATTCAGTAAGTTGCTAGTTAACATTATATAAAATGTTAATTATCTGTATTAAAGTACTGCTGACTATTATGATTTGTAATAGTTACATTTACCAAAAACATCAGGTTTGTAAGAGAGTACATCATCTGTTTTTTTCCCCTTGTCTTTGTCTGAAACAGAACAAATCCCTGTTCAGTTTTTGACAATAAATGTTTGTTAAACAAACAGCTGCAGTGTAAACGGTAGTGATCTGAATATCATCAATGGTCATTTGATGGCTAAAGTGTGAAATAGTCAAATATTGAATAAACATCACATTCCTGGTCATTTCAAGCCCAGTAACCCATGCACAAGTGTTACAAATATTTGTGTTTGTTGTATACCATATACAAGAGTACAATTTAGTGTCCAGAAATTAGGGTGGAAAAGGGGATTACAGACAAAACATTGTAACTAAATTGCAGCTCTACTTTTCTTTACGTTTCAATTTAGTGATCCAAATAAAACCCTTCATGTCATGCTAGCAATCATTATAATAATGTGATCATTTAGAAGCTGTGAACTTTGAACTTACCTGGGCATCTCCCCAGGTGTTTCACATCAATTTGCTCCTGCTTTAGACATGAAGCCTCCCGAACAAGACAAGGGTTGTTGTAAGAGTTCCCATCTGTGCCACACACTGGGTTCTCATTATGCCCACTACAGTCGATTTTACACGAACATCTGGATGATGAAAATGAGGTAAAGCTCAGAAATTAAAACAAAATAAATTAAGATTACATTTCAGGTTATTTGGCAGACACACCAGAGCAACTTGTGTATTTTAGTAGGATGACTGATAGCTCGCTTGGAACTGAAACCACGCAAGTAACTTGCACACCCACAGGAGCTAAATTTAAATAGCCTTCAGAGTAACAGCACTAGGTGTTGCTATTTAGTATATATTTTCTCTCTCGCTTTCTTTCTCTCTCTCCCTCACTCTCTCTCTCAAATTATTGTTAAATGTTAGTCCAGCCATGCCATGTTTGTACATATTACCACATAGAAAAAGCATGTCTGTTGTATGTATTTGTGATTACAAATACACAAGTACACTTACATTTTCTTTGCCTAATTAAGTCTGGCCTGAATTTTGTCCACTATGTAGCGATGGTGGAATTCTAGTGGAGATGTTCTGGGGGTGTTTTCACCCTTCACTGTATGTTTCTACATGGAAAATATTAATAGCTTTAAATTGTTTATATTGAATATAAATGAACAGATAAAACCTAAATTGGATACTCACGAGTCCTCGTCCTCCGCATCTTCATCACATTCAGCCCCATATTTGCAGTTGCTACATTTAGTGAGTTTCTTGTTTGGCTCTGCTCCCGATCCATCATCATCTACGAAACATAATTGAGCACAAATTTGGTTACTAAGTGCCTGTAGCAGAATAATGTGATGATACATAAATGTACATCTGAAGGGTGGATCAGGAATTCCAGGGAGTCATTGTAGGGAGTAGGTGTACGTTAAGTTGTAGAGGTAATAAAACTCAAATTCAGAACCATCTGGATACATTTAATAATGTTTATATTTAAAGCAAAATATTACACTGTACATTAATCATACTGTGCTTACTTTTTGGGTACATTTGACATTTATTAAAGATACATTATTTTTGTGTATATTTGATATTTATTGAAGATATATTAATTTAAAATCTGTGGTGACCACCCTACAGTTGTAACTCAGTACGCATGATAAGGCCCATTGAAAGGAGCTGATCTAGGAGGGTTTCTTTATAGGAGGGTTTTCTTTTATCTACTGTATTCTTTGGAAACCATGAACAATCCACGATTGACCTGTGTCTGACCTGCACTGGAATAGTAGAAGAAACATTTTATAAATAGGCTATTCCAGGCCCACACCACTCACTCCTGTAGCTGACTCTTTGAAGAGGGGAAAACCAACGTTGAAAGCCAGCGACAGGGAACAAAGGAGTGGGACCTCACATTGTAAAATATGTGAGGTGTGTGCTATGTTACAATAGTTACAATAATAGTTACAACATTTACAACAATAGTTACAACAATATTTGAGCTGGTGTTCATGAATGTACAATGTATATATTGGTTTATACATTGCCGTACAAGTACACATTCATGTACGTATCATACAGTTTTCTACAAGAACAATGGTCAAGGACATTAGAACATTCCTCATTAGATCCAGTATAACTTCCACATGGTAATCAATCCTATTGGGATTAGGAAATGGAAACACCATTAATACATTACATCTCACCTGATGTAATACAGCCCTACATGTTACAGGTGACATGAAGGTCTAGGTTTCTGCATGTTGACTGAATAGTCAACATGCAGGAACCTAGATCTTCATGTCACCTGTAACATGTAGGGCTGTTAAGTCAGTTTCTGACCTTGGCTAGCTGGACATCTTAGGAGAACAATGGTCAATGAGTTAAACCATTGTGAAAAAGAGTGTGTGTGTGTGTGTGTGTGTGTGTGTGTGTGTGTGTGTGTGTAAATCCAACACTTAACCTATACAAACTCCTGTTTAGAATATTTGAGAATCCTACCACCCATAGTGGGAGTGGTTTATAATATGTCATTTATGGTATATCAGGGTTATACCTTATTTATTTCAAATGCTTGAATTTGCATGCTTTAATTACATGCTTGAATTTGGAAAGAATATAATTTTACTAAACCGGATTTTACTAGATAGGCTTGAAAATATTGCTGAGATTAAGGGAATAGCCCTTTCCTGATTTAGACTGTCATCAGTGTATAAACATAAATGGTGACGTTTTTAGCATATGCCAAGGTGTCCCACAAGAGCTTTATAGAAATTATTCAGTGGTAGTTTTAGTGTAGTGAGTAACATCAGTGTATCTCCCATAGGGGACTAGCGTTTGAAACCCTATATGGGTGAGTGCTCTATGCCATACCAATAAGAGTCCTTGGGCAAGATTCCCAAAACAACACTCACCTACCTCTCTACCATACTTGAAACTGTAAGTCACTCTGGCTAAGAGTGCCTGCCAAACATGTTAATGGTAAATGTATTCATAAAACATTACACATTAAACACTATGCAAGCTTCCAGTGCTATGCTGATGACACAGTTGTGTCTCAGCCAAACCAGAAGACAAATAAAAGCTTAATATGATTATGGATTGTGTAAAGTACATCACTGAAGGCTGAAAAAACGTATCTCCCTTTTCTCTTGACAAAACAAGAGTATTCTTATTATGCACAGGTAGCCAGAAGTAAACTTTCAAATTATATAATAAACCTTGATGATCTCCCAACTACACCATGTTTAACCATTAAATATCTTAGTGTAACTATGGATCACAGTCATTTGAATTGCAAGTAAATATTTCTAGAACAGCCTTTTACCACCTCAGAAACATTGAAAAGACTATAAATATACCATCATTACATGACGCAGAAAAGCTGTTCCATGTTTCTAACATCTTCAGACCAGACTACCATAGTGTTTTGCTATCTGGGTGCACCACTAAGTGCATAAATAGGCTTGAGACATCCTGCAAGAACTGGAAAGATCTTAGCCACACTGCATTTGTTCATACTGCAAAATTTCATAGTTATAAAATACTCAGTTAATATAAAAGCTGAATGGTCCCACAGTAGAGAACTCTTTGGTCATTATGATCTGCAACATCTGATTAGATCAAAGGTGCAGACTTTTTATTAGCACCTAGAATAAGAAAGTCTTCAAGCTAAAGATTTGTTTAGTCACTCATTCTGTTAACTATCTCTAATCTTAATTAGAAGTGTACATGTGGGGGATCATGGCCATTTACAGTAAACGTTTTTTGTCACTGGAGTTAGTGTCACTGGAGTTAGTGTTAGGGAGCCAGCAAGATACATTCTGGCTCTCTCCTTTTAGCTGGCCTGTCACAGCTGGATCTGGTGGTGTTCATTCAGCACATTATATTCCATTCTACTCACTGTAGTATTTGACCATGCCTACTAAATCTATCCACACTTTCTGCTGGAGTACATCGGCTCTTCATGTCAGGATTGCTGAGTTGCTAAGTTTCAACCCATCTCAGATGTAATTCCACCCAACCTGGTTCAATTATTCAATTATTCTCTTACAAATTATATTCCGATAGTCTGTAAATACTCTAGAGCGTTCACATATGCTTCACTCAAGAAGTGGTATAGAAATAGCATGCTCACTGTATTCATTCATTATGACACACATTTGATAAAAGACATAGTGTTTGCAGTAGAGTACTTGAGTACATGAACCACAATATCAATATGGGCTGGACAAAATTTGTCTTTGGAAGCTTTAATTAGTAAAGCTGCAATTTATACTCATTCTGACAGAATTTAAACATTATTGAAATGATAATAGGTGGTAACCAATCATTTACTTCAAAGGTTTCCCAGCAAAAAAAACACTACTTGGCTAATAACACTAGTTGGCTAATAATTTGTCCTATAAATGCAGACCATTAAATACAAACACAGAGCAACAACAGGCTGGCCACCCTGCAGATTCAGACCTGTATGGTACTATTGGTGGAAACAGACTAAAAGAACTCAACTACAACACAAACAATTTACATAATTTACATAAATTATAGATTAAGTATGCCTAACCTCATTTCATTAATGCAAGGATTTGAATGCCGTTCCTGAGCTCAAATGGACCACACAGCTATAGATAATGTCAGTAATTCCTGATTGACATGATACAACAGCTTCAGAAGCCAGTCTTAAAATTACTTGCTCTATAAGATTTCATTCAGTGTATGGAAATCTAAGGTCATTCTCTATCAAAGTTCCTGGTACCGTTAATATGGCACAGCTATAAATAAACACTGTTGATGTTTTGGCAAAGAGGTCAGAAGTATAAACAGGATAATTCAATAGACTTGTAAAACATTAGCAAAGAAGACACTTTCTATTCTTACTCTAGAAATATTTAGCCATGCCAAACAGAAATAAGGATAAACAGGTAGCTTACCTCCATCTCCAGACCCTGAGCTGCTATCTGCAAAGAAAAAATAACATACATTCACTGATGTTTAGCACTTTACTGGACTTGGTCTGACAGCCAGTAAAACAATGACATTTCATCATGAAATGATTCTGTTCATAAATTATGTATGCTTGTTAGAGAGAGGAATATAATTATGATGAAATGATTAAGCTCCTCTCTAGTAATTATTGCCATATATTTTGTATGTTTGTATTTTCGCAATTTATTACATGACCACTCATTTATTTATTTGGTGCTAATTTGTAGAAATAAGCATAAGTGCCATTTGCGAACTTGGTCAAAACAAACGATTTGTAATCAGTATGGTTGTCTTTCACCAACTGACCACTAAGCAGTGCTCCGCTAGGTTAGTCCTGCTGTATCTGTCTGAATTTCAGACTGGAGTCTAATCCACTGGCAATATATGTGGAGAGGAAAAATTCCCCCCATATTCTTTTGTTTCACATGGTTGTCAAGAGAGACTGTTATATGGCTAACTAAAACAGTTTCTGCTATAATAGGTAGCTCACTAGCTCAACAAATGAAGCAAACAGCTAACATTTTAACATTACACAAAATGCTTGCCTAGGGCAACAGTTCTAAAATGTACGCTATGGCCAAGTGAGCTAAAAGTTAGCTAGAACTCAAATCCTTTTTGCAAAAAATCTAAAACTCGTTTGGTCTTTTGCGCTCTTTTATGAGTTTAGGAAAAAAACCTGTCCATGCTATCCAGGTATCTATATTACTGAAAATTCTCTAGCTACACTTTACTAGGTTTTTTGTTAATAATGGAACCATTCATCTTATCAAAACACACGTGACTCCACAGGCATTCAATTCCAAACAGTCATTGTTTTTCCAACAATATGGTGAGTAGCAACAACTGCCATGGTGAGACTGGTCAGTAAATTTGGGGACAATAGTCAGCAAAGCATCAGTCAAGGGCTGTGTTTAACTAACCAACAACCTTTATGTAACAGGGCTGTAAAGGCTGATTCATGGTTCATCAGACGTTTTAGAAATACAGCCTTCAGGAATCAGGTTCAGATTCAGGAGTCAGGAGATGGCTTCAGTGTTGACAAGTTTATTGACACACAGAGTATGTAGTATATAGTTGATCACGACCAGTTCCTCTGTAGTCCAATTTGGGAGGACCTTAGATACACTGAGGAATGTGGGAAGAGGAAGGAGGAGGAAGACAAGGAGATTAAGGAGGGGTAAGTGGGGGATGAAGGTAATGAGGAAAATGAGTTTCAAGGAGGGGTCAATGTGAGATGAAGGTGAGGGCACTTGGGGGGGATGATAGTCGTCACCTTAGGGTTGAGACTTACAAACAAAGGAAGGAGGTGGGCAACCATCAATGCTTCTCAGGGATTTGATGGTTGCCACATTATGGTGTTGATTGTATGACAGACAGATGGCAAATTGTGGAACTCGTGTAGATTCAGTGGGAAGGTGCAGGCTTGTCTTATCAAACAAAGGGGGTTAGATAGACAGCTATGAATTGCCTCAGCTGCAGTCACCATTTTCAGTTTGCATTTTTAAATACTGCACAGCTCTCATGCATCTCACAGATGCTGGGCTTGCTGACTGCTGGCAATCCATAAGAGTGGCCCTTTTAAACTACCGCTGCATGCATTCTGCTGTCTTCCTTCCTGTGGGCCCTGTGTATTTTGAAATATTGATTATTATAAGCATTCTTATATACTGTAGATGTTCAGACTTGTTCAGATGGAGGTGACATTTCTGACTTTTAATGTAGCGTTTCTCAAACTGTTCCTTGGTGAGTACACATCAGTACAAGTGTTTAGTTTAGTCTAGTTCAGTTCTCAGCACACCACCGATCCTCAGTCGTAGGATCGGTGGTGGAAGTAAAACCATGCCACCATCTGGTGGAGCAGATAGATTACTGCAAGCTGGAATTTAACCTTATTAAGTGAGTAATCATTTGTTTACATGAATGATTTTACATGAATGATTTTATCATTCAGCCACATGTTTATTAATTCTGGAAAGTTTGTAATTGTTGTGGTATTTCTGGCTGGGAAAATAAAAGTTCCTGCATCAGCAAAGATTTTTTTCCAATTTTTGATGAACACAGGTGGGCTGAGCTGTTTTGCATGTGTAGACATCACTGCTGCAGGAACGTAGTGTTTGTCTCTGTGAGAATTACACACACTGCTATCAATCACTCTTATAGTGACTTTTAGCCTAGTACTCAGTGATAATCATTCAGTAATTATGACTGAGTTGATATTCTCATAATTGTTTGCACTTGAAAGGTCCCAAATGCAAATCCAATATTATACTGATATGATTACAAAACGATATTGAACGCACTTACAATCTGCACAAGGAAAATGGAACGCAGCACAACCCACATTAGAAAATGTTTTTCTGCACATTTCAGGCAGTTACATATTTCCATCAAACATTGTCTTCTTTGGGGCAGTGCAATTTGTTATATTTAGCTATATTAGCAATATAGTTATATTTCTATGTATTGTGTGTGTGTGTGTGTGTGTGTGTGTATGTGCATGCACACATTCACATGGATAAAAGGGGTGTATTTTGTACTGATATAATCCTGACTACTCATAAGTAGGTCCTGGGCCATTCTGACATATATTGCTATTTATTCATCAGCTACACCTCCACACTATTGCTGGATGTGCCATTGCCGCCAGCGGACGCACGGATGCCAACTCCACCTGAGGCTCAACATCTGCATTGGAGGGAATGTGACTACTCGGCCTGGAATTAGAACTAGAACTAGAACTATAGAACTATATTAGAACTATAAGTATGGACTTTTACTTGCAGGCCGCCCAATGGATAATGGGTTCCCTTTTGAGTCTTAGTCCTCCTAAGGTTTCTTCCTAATCCCTGCCTAGGGAGTTTTTCCTTGCCACTGTCGTCCCTGGATTGCTCTTTAGGGATTTGGACCCATGCGATTGTAAAGCTGCTTTGTGACAACATGTGTTGTAAAAAGCGCTATAGACTTTGACTTTCATAATAATATTTTTTATTTATAACACTCAAGGACACAATAGAACAAAATATACAAAATGACACAAAACACACTAAAAGACACAAAACACACAAGAGACAATAGAGTGTAAATCACAGAGAATAGGCTATTTTGAACAGGTGAGTTTTGAGTCTACATTTAAAAAGAGGAAGAGAATCGATGTTAAGGATGTCAGGTGGGAGGGAGTTCCAGAGTTTGGGGGCAGAGCGGCTGAAAGCTCTGCTCCTCATGGTACTCATACGAGCAGGAGGCAAAGAGAGATGAGTGGAAGAGGAGGATCTGAGCGAGCAGGAGGAAGATGCGATATTGAGAAGATATGACAGAAAAGGGGGGGGGGCAAGATTATGGATGGCCTTGAATGTGTAGAGAAGGATTTTGAAATTGATTCTATATTTAACAGGAAGTCAGTAAAGTTGTTGAAGGACAGATCTAATGTGGAATGGAATGATGGATGGAATGGAGGAGTTTTAGAAATAATACGAGCAGCTGTATTCTAAACCAGCTGAAGCTTATGGAGGGATTTATGAGGAAGGCCAAAGAGGACAGAATTGCAGTAGTCAATACGGGAGATAACAAGGCTATGCACAAGAATAGATGCAGTATGGGGGGTGAGGGAGGGGCGTAGACAGTTGATGTTACGGAGATGAAAGAATGCAGACCGGGTTATATTACTGATGTGAGAGTGAAAGGATAAAGAGCTATCTAGGATGACAGACACTTAACCTGAGGTGAGGGGAAGACTAAGAAGCTGTCGATTGGGATGGAGAAACTGTCAACTTTAGTGTGGATTTTTAACCACAGAGAAATATTTCGGTTTTATCGCTTTTAAGTTTTAGGAAGTTAAGAGGTAAACCAGGTTTGAAAGGGATGAGGGTGGATGAGGGTGGAAACAAAGTGCTTGGTTTACTAGATAGGTAGAGCTGGGTATCATCCGCATAGCAGTGGAAATCAATGTTAAATGTGCAATATATTGCCAAGGGGCAGGTGGTGAATGATCAAAAAGAGGGGCCCTAGCACAGAACCCTGGGGCACACCAGAAGAAACAGGGGAAGACTGAGACCTGAAGGATTTAAGTTGGATGAACTGCGTACGGCCTGAGA
The DNA here is from genome assembly GCA_020368025.1 of Brachyhypopomus occidentalis. NCBI lineage: Eukaryota > Metazoa > Chordata > Actinopteri > Gymnotiformes > Hypopomidae > Brachyhypopomus > Brachyhypopomus occidentalis. The sequence goes on from JAGXOD010000136.1 coordinate 250,044, forward strand.
GATATGAGTGAAACCAGTCAAGTGCGATATGGTTAATGCCTATGGAAGATAGTCTATTAAGAAGGATAGTGTCAAAGGCAGCGCTCAGATCGAGAAGAATGAGAATGGAAAATCAACCGGAATCACCTGTTATAAGAAGGTAATCAGTGATGTTAATAAGAGCAATTTCTGTGCTGTGGAGGGGGCGAATACCAGACTGGAATTGTTCATAAAGGCAGTTTTGGGATAAGTAGGTATTGAGTTGAGTTCAAGTATTTAGGAAATAAATACTTAATAAATAAATAAATAATAAATAAATAGGTTAGAAATTTTCTAAATAGGAGTAATGGCTGCTGTTTTAAAGAGTGTAGGAACAATTACAGTAGTAAGTGAGGAATGAATAATGGCAGTTATGAGGGGGTGCAGAGAGAAAAGACAGGATTTAACCAAAACTGTAGGGAAAGGATCAAGCTGACATGAAGAAGGCTTCAATTTACTAATAAGATCGGAAATGACAGATAGGAGCTGAAAACAGGAGAGAGAGTGACTGTGTGAAAGAGGCACAGAGAAAGAGAGAGGCAAATATATATATATATATATATATATATATATATATATATATATATATATATATATATATAGCTGCCTATATGTATATATACACCTTCCTCACCTTCCTTAACTTACATATGAGCCTAAGTGACATAGGGTTCAATATGACTTTGGTCCACCCTTTGCAGTAAGAACAGCTTCAACTCTCCTGGGAAGGCTGTCCACAAGGTTTAGCAGTGTGTTTATGGGGATTTTTGACCATTCTTCCAGATGTGCATTTGTCAGGTCACATACTGATATTGGGCGAGAAGCCCTGGCTCTCAGTCTCTGCTCTAATTCATCCCAAATCGGGTTCTATCGGGTTGAGGTCAGGACTCTGTGCAGGCCAGTCAAGTTCATCCACATCAGACTCTGCCATCCATATCTTTATAGACTTTGCTTTGTGCAATGGTGCACAGTCATGTTGGAAGAAGAAGGGGCCAGCTCCAAACTGTTCCCACAAAATGGGAGCATAGAATTGTCCAAAATGTTTTGGTATGCTGAAGCATTCAGAGTTCCTTTCACTGGAACTAAGGGGCCAAGCCCAACCCCACACCATAATCCCCCCTCCACCAAACTTTACACTTGGCACAATGCAGTAAGACAAGTATCATTCTCCTGGCAACCGCCAAACCCAGACTCGTCCATCAGATTGCCAGATGGAGAAGCGCGATTCGTCACTCCAGAGAACACGACTCCACTGCTCTAGAGTCCAGTGGCGGTGTGCTTTACACCACTGCATCCGACACTTTGCATTGCACTTGGTGATGTATGGATGCAGTTGGAGTCGTGTTCTCTGCAGCTTGGATGCAGTTGCTCGACCATGGAAACCCATTCCATGAAGCTCTCTGCGCACTGTTCTTGAGCTAATCTGAAGGCCACATGAAGTTTGGATGTCTGTAGTGATTGACTCTGCAGAAAGTTGTCGACCTCTTCGCACTACGCGCTTCAGCATTCGCTGACCTGGCTCCATCAGTTTATGTGGCCTATCACTTCATGGCTGAGTTGCTGTCATTCCCAAACACTTTGAGAGAAAAATGCTTCTTTCAGATTTCACCCTTTTGTCTCTATGGAGATTGTTCTTCGTCTGCTGTCTGTCTATATACAATCAACCCCTGATGTGACAATCATCAAGATCCCTGAGAAGTGTGAGATGGTTGCCCACCTTTGCATGCCCAACACCTCTGTCCTTTGTTTGTATATCCTTTGAAGTCTTAACTTCACGACTATCAACTACCCAACCCAATGTTGATTGCCCAAGTGCCCTCACCTTCATCCCACAGTGACCCCTCCTTAAACTCCTCTTCCTCCTCACCTTCGTCCCCCACTTACCCCCTTAAACTCCTCGTTTTCCTCCTTCTTCCTCCTCCCACATTCCACAATGTATATAAGGTTCTCCCAAATAGACTACAGAAGAACTGGTCGTGATCCACCTTATGTTACATGCTCTGTGTGTCAATAAACTTGTCAACACTGAAGCCGTCCAGTCTCCTGACTCCTGAATCTGATTCCTGAAGGCCGAATTTCTAACAACTTGATGCCGTGACCCGGATGGCATACTGAAACCTACTTGGTGAGTAAACGCCATTTCGAACTAAAGAGAAATTCTGGTTTATAAGACAGAGGAGTCAGTAAAGCTTAGCCTCTTTGGAAAGGATTTGTACCCATTGTTACTGAAGCTGTAATTATTACCACCTGCTTCCAAAAGAAGTTTACTGTTTGTCACTGTTAAAACCCAGTGTTTGTGGCTGTTAACCTCTGTTTCTGAGAGAAGTTGGTCTTTGCCGCTGATAAAACCTAGTGTTTGTGGCTGTTATCCTCTCTGTTTCTGAGAGAAGTTTGTCTTTGTCACTGATAAAACCTCGCGTTTGTGGCTGTTATCCTCTCTGTTTCTGAGGGAAGTTTGTTTTTGTCGCTGATAAAACCTAGCGTTTGTGGCTGTTATCCTCTCTGTTTCTGAGGGAAGTTTGTTTTTTTTGTCACTGATAAAACCTAGCGTTTGTGGCTGTTTTTGTTTTGTTTGTTTGGTTGTTTGTCAGTAGTCACCTCACCATGTTCTCAAATGGCCAGACTGCTCAGACAAATGGTAATAGTTCCTGGAAACCACTTAACTATAGGAAAAGCACACTAGTTAAGGGTGGGACTGAAATGCCACAGTGGTCTGACTCTGAATTTGAAATAGTAATCGGCAATATAGTCAAAAAACATGTTAATGAGCAAAAAATGTCTGAGTACTTTTCTTGCAAAGGTTTTCCTATTGAGAATGAATGGTCTGTTACCGATTGCAAGACAGCTTTGGGCTATGGTATCAAACATGACTCAGTGAAGGAATGTCTTTTGTTCTAAAACAATACTGGGGGTATAAACTTAAGTACCTTGAGGAAAAGCTAGATGAAGCTGAGGGGAAAATCCTAGAACTAGCTAGCGAGTGTAAAAAGCATAAAACATCTGCACTAAATGCCCAAAGAACATGTAAAAAGCTCCAACAATCACTGACCAAGGTTGAACAGTTACATGCTAATTGCAAACCTAAGCGCCAGTGTCGACCTCCAGCTGTTGCTCCTACTCCAAGTCTGCCATGCTACACAGAGGATGAAAATCCTCCGATGTTGGCTAGGTTGTATCCGGACTTAGATACGTTCCACTCAGATGGAGCAGAATCCTCTCTCTCTGATGAGGATTCTGAACCTCCTAGCAATACTGTACTTCAGATGAGACCAATTACAATCAGGTCTGCTGAGGTCCTCAATAAGAGTGGTGAAGTCAAGGAGACAAGGGTCCAGATTGGCCACATCCCTTTGGATGCAGCTACACTGGACAGATTGTCTAAAGAGTTTAAACATCCAAGGGAAATGGGTCTTGATTTCATTGACCTTATGGAAAAGAGAAGCCTGTATTCACTTCATCCTAATGATGCTGTAGCAATAGCAAGCCAGGTCCTTAACATTTCTGACAGTAGGAAACTTGCTAATAAAGTATCAGATGGTTTAGGTGATAATGGTCAGAATATTAATAGAGGGTGGAAAGTTTTCACAGAATGGATTAGCCATAAATGTCGCAAGACAACTGACTGGGGGCAGATAACCAACTGTAAGCAAAGGAAGGGCGAATCAGCTATAGAGTATTGTGAGCGGTTTGAAAGAGTCTTCCTTCGTCATTTTGGCATTGATTCTTACAGTAGTGACAGTATTGATTGCACCACTGAGGGCCCACACTTTGGACAACTGGTCGACTCACTACGACCAGATCTTAGACAAGCTTTAGTGACAGCTGTTCCAAATTGGCGTAAAGTTAAATGGAGTGAGCTTAAAAGTGAACTAGATAGATTGGACCTTGATCTAGAGCCAGGCCATGTTTCTGCCTCTATACATGTCCTACAAGACAGTGGTTCTGGTGCAATTTCCCATCACAAGTTTACTAGCCAGAAAAATTAGTGTCACTATTGTCATAAAACTGGGCATTTTGCAAGGGACTGTCGTAAGAAACGGGCAGACAGTTATAAAAAGCCATGCAAGGACAAGAGACAGACATTCTGAGGGTTTTCCACAAGGGGATACAATAGAGAACTCCTTCCAGGGGATTTCACCAGACCAATTATCCATGCTAATCAAGGCAGTGCAAGGATTTACAGAGGTGTCAACGTCTCCTCCTGCCCCCCCCCTCGCAGGGCATTTCACCAGAACAATTGTCCATGCTGATCAAGGCAGTGAAAGGATGTACAGAGGTGTCAGCTTCTCCTTCTGCCCCAGCTTTAAACTAATTTGCCCTGCCGCTTCTGCCCATCTGTGTGCCATTAGTAGAGTTTTTGAGAACCGTCTTTTTTGTTGATGTTCAAATGAGGGAACAGGATTTTTCATTTCTTGTAGATACAGGAGCTCAGGTCACTACTTTGTCTGAAACTGCCTGCTTATCTTTAGGGGTATCTCTAACAGACAAACACATCACAGCTGAGGGACTAGGTAACGCTGGAATTTCTTTAAGTCTGTCAGCCCCCATAGATATTAATCTAGGACCCAAAACAGTCTCATGGCAATTTTGGGTGGGGAAGGTTGAAAACATTCTTGGGATGGATTTTCTGAGGAAATTGAACTGTTCTTTGTCTATTACTGCTGATTCTTGTGTTTGGAACATTGCCTCTCTGAAACTGTCTGATTTGGCTAATCACCCGATTTGGTCTGATGATAAGGATGATTGTGGTCTTCTAGATATGGAGCCAGTTGTTCTCACAGGTCATCAACCTCCTTGTACTAAACAGTATCCTATCAACAAAGAAGCTTTGCAGGGTATTAAGCCCATCATAGAACAGCTTGAGAAAAGAGGTATCTTGGTCAAAACACATAGTGTATCCAACAGTCCTGTGTGGCCAGTCCGTAAGGCTAATGGAACTTGGCGGCTAACAGTGGACTACAGAGTAGCCAATCAGCATATAGACAAGCTAACCCCATTGGTTGCTGATCCATCCACCATCTTTGATGGCATTCCCACAACACACAGTGTTTTTTCTGTTGTTGATATGGCTAATGGTTTTTGGTCAGTCCCATTAGCATCACAAAGCCAGCCATGGCTTGCATTTACTGTGGGGAATGTGCAATATCAATGGACTCGGCTGCCACAGGGCTTTCACAACAGCCCCAGTATTTACCATCAAGCACTCAGAAATCACCTTTCCCAGGCTGAGCACATTTTGCAGTCATCTATTATCATTCAGTATGTTGATGATGTTTTGTTATCAAGTGAGAATGATGAAATACACGACATAGATGTGAAAGCTCTTCTTGATTTTTTTTTTGGCTAGCAAGGGACACAAGGCCAGTCGTGACAAAGCTCAGTTATGTTGTCCTGGTGTGCAATATTTGGGACAGTGGGTTACCCAGGGTTCTAGGGGAATTTTGCCTGCAAGAAGTTCAGCAATCAATGCAATGTTGCTACCAACCACAGTGCATAAATTGCGAGCTTTCTTAGGTCTCTGCAACTACTGCAGACCCTGGATAGATTCTTTTGCTGCGATTTCACAACCACTATACGATCTGCTTAAAGGTAATCCTGGGCAACACGATCCTCTTGTACACACAGACGACACAACCACTGCTTTTGTAAATTTGAAATCAGCCCTGATATCTGCACCAGCTCTTGGCCTTTGTGATCCAAACAAGCCTTTCACTGTATTTGTGCATGAAGACTGTGGTTTTATGACATCCTGCCTGACTCAGGAACATGGTGGTATGCAGCGTCCAGTAGCTTATCATTCAGCTAAATTAGATGCTGTGGCATGTGGAATGGGTCCATGTTTAAGGGCAGTACAGGCTACTTATCTGGCACTGTTGGCATTTGCACCACGGACACTAGAACAAATAGTCACAGTGAAAGGTCCTCATTCAGTGTCAGCACTGCTCAACAATGGCCGTGTATTGTCAGTGACAGCCTCAAGATGGGGCAACTGGCTTGCAGTTTTGACAGCTCCTAATGTGGTGATTCAGAGTGCACCCATGAACAACCCTTCTTCCTTTATGATGTCCTCACTGACCGATGCCTATGAGGAAGGGGATGATCATGACTGCATTGAATTATCAAGTCCTCATCCTGTTTTTAAAGATATCCCTCTTGAAAATCCTGATTTGATTCTTTTTACTGATGGTTCCTCAACTCATACTGATGGTCAGCGCAGATCTGGATGGGCGGTGACTGACAGCTTTCAAACTTTGGCCAGTGGTAGCCTTCCTCCCTCTTACTCAGCCCAGCAAGCCGAGTTGGTAGCTCTGACTGAAGCATGTAGACTAGCATCAGGTAAAAGTGCCACAATCTTTACGGACTCTAGATATGCTTTTGGTGTGGCCCATGACTTTGGGCACCTGTGGAGTCACAGGGGTTTTCTCACAGCTGCTGGCACTCCAGTTAAGAATGCTGACCTAGTACAGGGTCTCTTGGAAGCTGTCAAACTACCCACAGATCTAGCCATTGTTAAAGTTAAAGCACACACAGGTGGTACTTCATTTGAAGCACAAGGCAATAGAATTGCAGATGAAGCAGCTAAAAGGGCAACTTTATTACCACCAGCTAGCATTGCATCTCTGACTAGCACAGAATGCAACACTAATGACATTTCTTCAATTCACAAGCTACAGTCTGACTCCCCTAACTGGGAACTCTGGACTTGGCTTGATTCAGGTGCAAAAATTTGGTCCAGATGGTGTCTGGACAAAAGGGGGAAAATTAGTCGCAACCGAGTCATTACTCCCTTACTTAGCTACACAGCTACATTCTTTGGGTCACATTGGCGTGGAAAAGATGTTTAATCAGTTTTCACATTCCTGGTGGAATCCTCAGTTCAGGAAACAAGCTAAAGCAGTTGTTCAAAATTGTGTACCATGCAATCAAGTTAATGTTGTGCCTCAGATGCGCACTCCTGCTACAAAGACAGTAGCACCTCCAGGTCCATTTCGGCATTTACAGGTAGATTACATCACACTGCCTAAATGTGAGGGAAAGCAAGATGTTTTGATTGTAGTAGATAAATTTTCACGCTGGATTGAAGGTTATCCAACTTCCAAAGGTACTGCGGCACATACTGCTAAGATGTTAGTGCAGGATTTTATTCCTAGGTGGGGACTTCCTGAACAAATAGAATCTGATCAAGGTACTCATTTCACTGGACAGGTAGTACAATCAGTCTGTAAACTTTTGAATGTAAACTGGAAACTTCACTGTCCATACAGACCACAAGCTTCAGGACAGGTAGAACGTGCAAACCGCATCATTAAGGAACGGCTGACTAAACTCCATAGTCAAGGTGTGAAATGGACTGCAGCGCTGCCTGCGGTACTGTGCAGTATAAGGGCAACTAGCAACAAAACTGTTGGGCTAAGCCCTTATGAAGTGGTGACAGGTAGACCAATGCTGGTACCAGGGGTGGTTGATCTCCGGAAAGCAGATGTTCATTTATTGTCAGATGCACTACTTAATTACTGCCAAACACTCACACAAGCAGTACAGGCAGCTCAGAACCAGGTCTGTAGTGCTTGGGGCAAACCTGCTGAAGGTGGCCACACAATAATTCCAGGTCAATGGGTAATGGTGAGGAGACATGACAAACAATCTCTAGAACCCAGATGGGATGGCCCATTTCAGGTTCTTTTGATTACTAATTCAGCAGTGAAATGTGAAGGAAAGAAAACATGTTTCCCATTGTAAGGTTGTGCCTGCTCCTCAGAAATAAACTTGAGGGTCAGCAAAAGAGGAGGTGGGTGATGTACAGAGCCTCAAGGAAGAACTATGATTTCTATTATCATGGGGGTTACCCTTGAGGTGAAGACATCACAACACTGTGCATCGCCATAACAGCCTTTTCTAAGGGACAGACAGTGGGGAGCAGCATGGTGTGACAGTAGAATAAAACTTTTCAAACTTTTGATGATGAACAGATCACTGCGTATGCCCCTTTGTGTGTTTTTCAGAACCATACAGCAGAGACGGTGATGCCATTTGCTCCAACAACCGCATTGACATCTGGATGATTTCCTGACTCTTCCAAAACATCTGCACAGTTGATTGGAGATGAGGACAAGATCTTCGGCATCCTGTCCAAATAGTCACTGTGGACTTCACTAGGACGACACCAATGGACATCTCAAACATCCTCAGTGACCTCCGAAATTTGCATTTCTGAGACAATTCTGACACTTGGTTACACGGACTTCTTGGGCCTTTCTGGCATAACATTGCAGAGATAGGCCTTGTTCTACTTTGTACAATCATATAAATTCTTATTGTTTGTTTGTTTCGACTTCTCATACTATATATGTTTCGTTTTTGTAGTCATACTCCTAGTATAGTTTAGTGATTCTCCATGAGGGAGAATCAAAGGGGGAATTGAGAGAAAAATGCTTCTTTCAGATTTCACCCTTTTGTCTCTATGGAGATTGTTCTTCGTCTGCTGTCTGTCTATATACAATCAACCCCTGATGTGACAATCATCAAGATCCCTGAGAAGTGTGAGATGGTTGCCCACCTTTGCATGCCCAACACCTCTGTCCTTTGTTTGTATATCCTTTGAAGTCTTAACTTCACGACTATCAACTACCCAACCCAATGTTGATTGCCCAAGTGCCCTCACCTTCATCCCACAGTGACCCCTCCTTAAACTCCTCTTCCACCTCACCTTCGTCCCCCACTTACCCCCCTTAAACTCCTCGTCTTCCTCCTTCTTCCTCCTCCCACATTCCACAATGTATATAAGGTTCTCCCAAATAGACTACAGAAGAACTGGTTGTGATCCACCTTATGTTACATGCTCTGTGTGTCAATAAACTTGTCAACACTGAAGCCGTCCAGTCTCCTGACTCCTGAATCTGATTCCTGAAGGCCGAATTTCTAACAACTTTCATTTTCTTATAATACAGCTGACAGTTGACTGTGGAATATTTAAGAGTGAGGAAATTTCACGACTGGATTTGTTGCAGTGGTGGCATCAAATCACAGTTCCACACTGGAATTCACTGAGCTCCTAAGAGCAACTGTGGCCATGGAAGTGATTGGAACACCTGATTCCAATAATTTGGATGGGTGAGCGAATACTTTTGGCAATATAGTGTATGATGTAATCTTTGCCATGACTGATGAGACATGAAGTTGTGTTCGTATACGCTGTCTCACACTAGGTTGCAATTACATGACTTTACACTTCATTAGAAACACCTATTTAATTTAATCATTTTATTTAGTTGTAGTGTGCATAATGAGAGAATTTTGTGTTTTATCCTGTCGTGTGTAAACATAATATATTCTTAAGTCCTGACCAACTGTTTCTACCACAGGTCTATTACACTGGGTCTGAATTTTAGAGCCAAATCAATTTTCTGCATTTGATAGACACGTTCAAAATCAAGCTGACCAATCACAGCAGCATTGCCAGGGCTTGTGATCCAACAAACCATAGTGACAGAACAACAAATCAGAAACAGAACAACTAGCTTTTGACCAGGAAAACACGCTGACTATAAAAATACAAAGAAAATATATGGAGGACCCATACAGAAACCCTGGGAATAGTAATGAGTGCCATTTCTAGTTGTTTTGTAGTTGTTTATCAAAGTCTGTTATTCTGTTCATGACCAGGAATAACAATGAATTATTACCTTTATGGCTGAAATGAAATGTAATGAAACGTTCATTAGTTCCAGCTCTATCACAGATCCCAATATTCAAAGCTCTTAATCATAGGACAAAGTCTGTGGTCTGTCTGGGGATCCCTGAAGATTGGACTGGACTGATTGGACCTTAATCAGTGGTCTGATTCTGTGACCCCTGACTAGATATTTGGGGGGGGGGGCTGACCACTCTCAAACCAGACGTGATCACATGAACACTGATATAAGAGCTATATAAGAGCTTCTCTGCTGGGACTAATTCACTTGTACTACTTTAACAACAACAAAAAAACAATGTACGAGGAAGGACTGCAACAATCCAAGTTCAGTGTCTTTGTGCAAAACACTTCCTTAATAATAGCATTTAAGCACTTCCTTAATAATATCATTTAAGCGCTTCCTTAATAATACCATTTAAGCAATTTCTTAGTAACCATTAACACACTTTCTTTGTAAAACCATTTAAGCACTTTCTTAGTAAAACTATTCTAATACAGGATTTACTAAGTTTCTTATTCCCGTTTCTTCTACTTTAGCAGGTGAGGTGGAATGGGATCTGGTAATTTTATCTGTAATTTATTATTTTTCATGTTCCTGAGGAACTTGCATGTGATGGTTTTAGTTGAAAAATCTAAGCATTTCTCTAAAGCCAATTAATACTACCATGCAAATTAGGTTTACTATGAAAATCTGAATCAAAATTTGCACAGTTGAGCTATAGAAGAAACTGTATCTTTGCCTTAAAGAGAAATAAAACTAATTCAATGCCTAAAAAACTAATTCAAGATTCCCACGCAGACCCAATCCAGTCGGATGCCAATGAGTAGTGCTCAGCTAGTAGTGCTCAGCATGACTAATATAATATAGAATAGTAACTCATTGCAACAGTAGCTGAAATTGCAAGAAGCTCAAATAAATGTCACTTATGCTCAGATTACATGTGGTCTGCAATCAAGATGGTATGCTTACTGTTATTTCTACACAATATTTGTCTCATGAAACACGTCAAAGTTTGATTTAGCCAGATCTCACCAGGATAGCAAGCTCCAGCGGAGACCAGAGATATCGGACGCTGCTGTGTACATGCTGCTTGCCTTAGGTAGCACTCATTCTGATAGGTGTCCCCATTGGATCCACACACAGGAATGTAATTCTTATGGCACTATGGAAGAAGGCAAACAACCAATTGAAAGCAAGCCAAGGAATTTTAGTCAGCTAGCATTGCTTGAGGCCATGTGTAATGAAGATACTTTTTGAACAATACTTTTGTCTGATGACTAAACTGTTAAAGACAAATACAATAGACATAACTGTAGACATAAAGTTAATGTATGATATAAAATGTGAAATTGGACTATGAAGAACAGAAGAACTGTACCTGAAACTGGCACACACATTTAAGGTCTGCACCGCTATCCCGGCATGTTCCTCCGTAGCGGCATGTGGAGACATCACACACTCGTAAGTCACTCTTTTTCTCAGACAAATCTGAAACAGCAAGATAACTTCAGTGATACATACACATACAGTCATACCCATATGCTATGCCAATGAGACAGTTGTGTGACCATGAATGGATCTTGTCAGACTATAGGAGGTGCTACAGCAACATATATTTGATGATTAGTTTAATCTACTTAAATTGCAAAATCAAATATTTCAATAAATAATGAAAAAATTGCAAAAAACAAAAATAAAAGATTTTATGTGGTCACGTCATTTATGAGTAGTTCACATATTTTGTAAATGTAGTACAGTAGTTCTCACATATTATAAATGGTTACCCACACAGTCCTGGTCAATGTATACAAATCCCACCTCATCAGCTTCTCTGACTGGTAACATATCTGTCCTTATTAAAATTGTTTATATAAAATAATCCATACAAATGCTCAGAGCCTTCAGTTCAAAGCCATCAACATCTCCAAAAGGAATTTGGTGATATCAGCGCTACCAGTTAAGTTCTCATCTGTTATCTTAACAATCAGAATCAAGATGGCGCCGCGGACAGCAACATTGGTCAAGATCTCCGGCTTGCTTTGTTTGTTTTTGCCGCCACAGGTGAACCTAACACATTCACATACAGCGCAGAGGATCTCCTCAACATCAGGCAGTCCTTGCCACCCAGCATTACTCCAGATACGGCCTACACCCAAACTCTCCACATCTGGGGACGTCCTCTCACTCTGCTCTCTGAACCTTCTACTCCTGCACTGCTCTTTTATCTGGTGATAGTGACTCAGAAACACTCTGTACCTACAGTCTCAACCAGTGACTCTTCTGCACTCCATATTTATATGTATACGCCTTATTTAATGCAGTCTGAACTGTGTCCTTTGTGGATGCACTTAGCACTTTTATTGCAACATTCAACTCTCTATGTTAAGTTTACAGGTTTGTGTATGTGCATGTGTGCAGGTTGTGTAATGTTGTCAGTTGCTGTGCACTGTGGGCTACTTTGACCAAAAACTAATTCCTTGTATGTGTGAGCATACTTGGCAAATAAAGACAGATTGTGATTAGTATTTTGGCTATTTTGTTATTTTTTGTTATTTTGTTATTTGGCTTCTTCTGGGTGTTACATTTAGCTATATTATCACTTTGTAATTTCTTGTCCATGTTGCTTGTAACTTCTGGCAATATACTATCAATAATATTAAATATAGTATGTACAGTATGTACAGTATGTATGTATGTATGCATGCATGCATGCATGCATGCATCTATCTATCTATCTATCTATCTATCTATCTATCTATCTATCTATCTATCTATCTATTCTGACGCTAAGTCTTCCCAGGAGTCTGTGTCAATATCCACATTTTTGAGATCATGTTTGCAGACATCCTTGTAGTGTGAACATACTGGGGAGGCTGCCATGAGACAGGACCCCTGTGTTGGGCACCCTGTCTTGCCAGCTGATGTTCAGGGTTCAGCATAGACAGCGCAGATAAAAGTTGTTCAGCTTCTTTTCCTGTTTTGCGTACGTCATCCATGTCTCACTGCCGTACAAGTGTGCTGAGAACACAGGCATTATACACTGCCACCTATGTCTTCACGGTGAGCTTGGAATTCTGTCTCACATGTGAATTGAGGCAAGCGAGAGGTGCTGCTGCTTTGCCAATCCGCTTATTGATCTTTTCATCCAGAGAGAAGTTGTCAGTGATGGTGGAGATAAGTGAACTTGTGGGCAACTTCCAGTTCATGGTCATCAATGGAAATGATAGGTGGGGCTGGGACATCTTGTCCCATCATGTTGATCTCCTTCAGACCGATGGTGAGTCCAAAGTCTTTGCAGGCCTGGGAGAAACTGAGACATCAGCTATTGTAGCTGTTGATGTGTATGGGTGGTCATGGCAGCAGCATCTGCAAACAGTATACCTGATGAAGATCTCTCTCAATTTGGTTTTAGCTCTCAACCTGGCAGAGTTGAGCAGTTTGCCATTTGACCTGGTAAATGCCTTCTGTTGCTATGCCAAAGGCTGAAGAGTGTCGGAGCAAGGACACATCCTTGTTGTATGCCGCTGCGCATGCTGAAGTTCTCGGAGCAGCTGACATTGAACTACACGGCCCCCTTCATGTTGTTGTAGAAAGACTTAAGTTTGGCAGCCTTGGTGGACATCCCTTCTTGGGTAGGATGTGGAAGAGGACTTCCCTGCTGACCATGTCAAAGGCTTTGGTGAGATCAATGTCTGTTCTCGACCCTTTTCCTGAAGCTGCTGAAGAAAGATCATCATCAGATGTAGATCTCTGACGAGAATAGATCCAGAATAGACTAGACTCTGGAACCAGTTAAGAACTGAACGTGTGAAGGTTTTGCCAACAATGTTCAACAGGGAGATGCCTCTGTAGTTATTGTAGTTGCTCCAGTCACCTTTGTTCTTATAAAGGATGATGATCTTGGCCTGTCCTGTGGTATGGTGTCTTCCTGCCAGCACTGGCAGAGTAGCTCATGCAAGGTTTGGAGGTCTGGTGGTATACCATCGCTGCCATTGGCCTTTCCCGTAGGGATACTGTCAATGGCCTTACTGAGTTCCATCAGGGTAGGTTCCTCATCCAGCTCACGAATGGTTAGCTAGTTGTCAATGGCTTCAAGGGCTGAAACAGAGACAGTGTTTGTTCTGAAGTAGAATTCAGAGTAGTGCTCCACCCATCTGCTTGCCCTTGCCCAAGATGAACTTGCCATATATGAGAGGTGCAGTCTTACTCTGGGTGGGTCCATGCACTTTTAGTAATACACTCCCCTGATATTGCATGTTAAAGCTGCGCTCTGGATATTCTTGCTGAGATCCATACAGTATTTACAGTAAGTCCACGCTTAACGACAGTGTTAGGGACCAGAAAGTCAGTCATTAAGCAATTTCGTCGTTAATTGGGACCCTAGATTTGGGTTAGGTTTCGTTTTGGGTTAGGTTTTGGGTTAGGTTTTGGGTTGGTTTCGTACTTCTGTATGATCTTCATCTTCGTCTCTATGTCGAGGGTTTTTCTGGTCTTCTTAGCGGAAGATCCTGTAGGAGTTGTACTCTTCCTTTTGTCAGCCATGTTGATAGGATAAGTTTTGATCGCAAAATTGTAAAAAAACGAACAAAGTACGTACGGCATGAGAAAGAGCCGAGATGAACTGTGGTGGAGGCTGCACCGCCAGCTGCCTCAGCTCAGCTTATCGTACACAACATTCCACTGTGCTGCCACTGCTCCGGCGCGAAATGCAAAAATATCGCTCGGCCATCCGTCGTATCTTTGAAATTTGGTCGTATATCGAAATTCATGGTTATTCGTGAAAGTCCGTCGTAACTTCGAGTTGTTGTTAAACTGGTCGTCGTTAAGTGAGGACTTACTGTATTTATACAGCATCTGACTGTCTGCTGGACTGTCTGGTTTGGCTGCCGCTTGTATTCACCCATGGCATTCCCTCTTGGCATTGATGACTGGTGTCAACTCACTTGACTTGGCCTCAAACCAATCACTGCTCTTGGGGACTTTCCTACCGAAGGTGGCCATAGATATATAGTTAAAGACGGGCCTGACGTGCTCCCATTTCTCTGTGGCTGAGCCTTTAAGTTCACTGTCTAGTTAATGTTTAAAGGTCATAGCAAACTGCTCCTGCAAATCCAGGTCGCTCATCTTGCTCGCATCAATGCTGGGGGGGTTCCACTTTTTTTTGGCGCGATGGAATTTCTTGGGCTGCGTACGGATCTTACAGCACACCACGGAGTGTTATGTGCCACAGTCTGCATTGTGATAGGTGCAGGTGTGCTGAACACACTTCAACTGGGGTGTGTGGAAAAAATTAAATCCAGCTGATGCCATCGCTTAGACTGGTGGTGTCTCCAGGAGACTTTGTGCTGTGGTTTAGAGTCACAGTATATGTTGGTGACACAGAGGAAGTGAAACATGCAGAGCTCAAGCAGCCACAGGCCATTTTCATTGATCTTGCAAACTCCACACTGCGTAGATTTACGTTATCTGTTCCTGAATTGCAAAGCTACAGCTGTCCACTTAATTCCGTGGTTGCTATTGGTCCATAGATTGCTGTTTTCTTTGAACGACAGCATTTCTCACCTCTGCCTGGCTTGGTGTGTGGACGGAAGAGGTGGGGGGGCCTATCAAGTAACTTCAAAAGTGACAAGTTGGCAACCTTTGAAGTGGCTGACAGCTGCTCTAACCAGTAGTTCACTCAGAGCTGAAAACATGAACACTTCACTTGCTGTGAATCGTCACCTAATGAGTGATGGATAGCAATGTGTAACACAACAGATGCCTGCTGCGCACTAGCATGCTGAGCTAAGCTAAGCTCTCCAGAGCACACACACACACAAACTGAAGCAGTCATGGATCTTTTTGTTAGTGGAAATTTTGATTGCCTATACTTCATAGAAAAGAAAAGGCTTACTTTGGCTGAAGTTAATGTCAGTTGTTTGGGTAGAATGCTGAGCCACAAGCTGAAAGTGACCATTCAATGGCTTCAATATCACAGTTGCACTTGTGAGTATGAATACATGGTTGTGTATAAGAGAATGCATACTGACCAGACAAGACTGTGGTGAATCAGCAAATGACCAGCATGACATGTTTATTTATCTCCAGCATCCACAAAAACATTATAAACCCCCCAAATACAAGGCGATATCTGTTTTTTTGACATTACCCTATATCTTGGATGAGCGCAAATGGAATCTAAATGAAGCAAAAAAAGCTGGAATGTGAATGAATATGTTGGCCCAAGTGTCTACTTAAATTTGAATCTTGAATGATCATTGTACTAATTTGAGATATCTAGTGTTAAAGCATTGGAGTCCAGAACCTTAAAAACAATCCTTATGATTGGATTTGCACAAAGAGGTTAATCAGAGTGTGAGGAGTTGCGCTGAGCCGTCGCCGTCTGGCTCCACCATCTTCAGCAGTGCTTACAGCAAAGCCAAATCCACCTCTCTTGGCTCTGTTAGAGGTTTGCCGTGCCAGAAGAGGGTGGAGTCTTTCTCTCTGATGGTGCCCGTATGTGCCAGTCTTGTTTCCTGGAAGGCAGTGATGTTCAACTTTAGCCTACACAGTTCATTGTTGATCACTGCAGTCTTCCTGGCATCATTGATATCCTGCAGTTTGTCACAATGTCCATTCAGTATTGTCCAGATATTCCAGGTTGCCAGTTTAAGAGTTGGTCTCTTCTTCTGCTTGCTGTTGCCTGTTGTGTGTGTTTTATGCCTGCTCTTAGGCTCTAACCCTATCCCTGTGCACCGAGCAAGGAAGGCAGGAATGGGAGGACATCACTTTATTGTCTCATTGGCGAAAGTGACCCCTGGCACCCTGCTCTATGCTTATCACCAATAACTGTTGCTTTCTGTGTTGTTGCCGACACCCATAGGCGAAGCTGGAGTGTTCTGTCCAGTTTAAGGTCCATACAAAGAGCAAAGTATGAGACGAAAGCCTGGACGAAAGAAAATGTGGAGGGAGCATTGTTGCATATCCCCCTCTCCATGCAGCCATGGAGATATACCCAAAGGAGCAGCAAGGGCTGATGCAGTTTGGTACCAACAGAATCACTGGAGCTTCCAGAATGAGAACTCAGAATTTAAATACCCCCGCTGCCTTGTGGGAATACCTAACTATGGGAAGGCTTCAGGAGTAAACCCTGGGAAAAAATCCAGTGTAGGTACAACACTGTGCTACTGTGCAACATATGACACTTTTAGATTAAATGTTGCAGTCATCTTCAAATTTATTTTTTCAAATCTTCAAATCATTTTAGGTATTACAAAGTGACAGTCAAGTCAAGCCAAATTTATTTAATATAATGCTTTTTACAACACGCTGAACTCAAGTTGTGTGTATACTGAAAAATTTATCAGCATCACATTTAGGCTATATGATGAGTGTCCTACAGTGTAAATTCAGTATAAACAGAGCTGAACTGTCAGGAGTTTAACTATGGAACGATGGAATACAGACGTAAGTAACAACGGAGACAAATACCACAAAAGCTTTAATGTTCCAGCAACAACACTGAGATTAAACAAATTAAATGAAATGTGAAATATGAAAAAGTTAAAACCACTCTAAACATGCCATGTTGAGTGACAGGTGAAGGTCCATATTGAATGGTATCGAACTCAGAAGATGATGCTTTCATAATTGCAGACCAGGATTTACCATAGATATTTATGGTAACAATTTTCAGCTTCAGCAACCTGAATAAATCAACTGCAAATATACAATACATTGTCTATTGCAATCTTATGCAACATGATTCATGTGGATAAGGTGTATTTTGTGAGATTTCTCATTTTATCTAAAGTCATGTTTTTCATTTAACTTATATGTATTGTGTAAATATCAATCAATCAATCAATCAAAATTTATTTATATAGTGCTTTTTTGTCACAAAGCAGCTTTACAACTGTCTGAGTCCAGGCAAGCCAAGGAAAGTGGCAAGGAAAAACTCCCTAGGAGCATGAGGAAGAAACCTTGAGAGGAACCAAGACTCAGTGGGGGAGCCCTAAATACATAATATATACTGTAATAAATACATAGATTTTTTAATAATAGTATTTTCTGACTAATATTTTTTAGATAGATTCTTCCCCCAGTTTTTCTCCCTAATTGAGGCAATTCCTCAGGTAATCTCTCCTATCACACAACAGCTGGCAACCAAGACGAGGGCTGTCACATGCGTCCTCTGAGGCACATGCAGCCAATTGCATCTTTTGAAGCTGTAAATCTGGGTGCGGAGAGTATAGCGCTCAGAAGATACTGATATCCGTGCCATTCTGACAGCTGCGCTCACATGATTGGCCAATGTCGCATGTATTTGATAATGGAGTATGTCATCCCCCCCGACAGCATGGCCAATTCTACGAGGGGGTCCTGTTTCCCTGGACTGTTCCTTTTATCAACATTACAAGCTGTCAAATGCTGTAATTAAATCAGACCTGATGACTGGGTAGGTCACTGCAATACACTTCATTGGTAATGGAACCAGTTTGAAATTGCTTTTGCTTTGTGACATAACATTATCACCCTGGAAGTAGATATAAATAGATATAAATTATAGATATAAATTATGGAGATAAAAGATGCATAGTCAGCAATAATACTGGTATGGAGCAGGGACACACAAATGCTGCTTGAGAGGTTTTAGGTACTACTCAAGCTATACCAAAAGTGTAATGGATAGTTATCTGAGGAGGACATATGGCACAAAACATATGAACACAGAACACACTCAGATACAAAACATGTAAGAAGATGCTTAACTACTGTATGCAGAACCAGTCAGTGAACCCCTCCCCATCCCACCAACTGACTCTGCAGCACTGAGCATGGTTAACTAGCCGTGCTAAGCATGGTATGTACGCATCTTTGCCACACGTTTGTGTGTTACTAACAGTTACTGTATGTGCTCATAATGATTTGGCCCTACAGTGGAAAATAAATTATTGTGGCTTAATTGGGGTGTTGCTCTTAGTCGAAACAAGACTCTTCTGAATAGCATCCTCACTGCGTCTTGATTATGATCTGTATGTACATAACTGGAAGTCTTTAATCACTAATAATCATTGTATTATTAATTGTGAACACTTTTAGATGCTGTTCCTGACAAGAAAAAAAGTTTCATTATTTTTATTTTAAAGAGAACAATAGACTAATGTAAAATAAATATTTCACATCACTGCAATAACAAACTCATGATAGAATCTCAAAATTCAGTGGCACTTTTGTGAAAACAC
This sequence comes from Brachyhypopomus occidentalis, assembly GCA_020368025.1. Classification (NCBI taxonomy): domain Eukaryota; kingdom Metazoa; phylum Chordata; class Actinopteri; order Gymnotiformes; family Hypopomidae; genus Brachyhypopomus; species Brachyhypopomus occidentalis. The sequence goes on from JAGXOD010000136.1 coordinate 268,981, forward strand.
TAAACTTATCTTACAATACAACAGAATTAGAGTCTTACAAAGCACATTTCCATTTTGTCATTCAAAAGCATACCAAGACTTTCCTGTGTGTCTCCCTGCCAGCAGGTTATATTACAAGGCCATCATTGCTGGACTCTAATCAGCGAGTCACCACAAGTCAATATTCCTACTCAATACTCAGTTCTTATCTCTTCTCACAGACCAGAACAATTTATAGGCTAGTATATTATTATTAGGGGTCTACACAGTATCTCTCTCATTCTTTCATCGTTGGATTGCCTTTTTATGTCTTTCTGCCTCTGCTGTAAGGTAGAAGTGAAGGACAACAAAGCAACAAGGTCTGGTAGATAGCCACAATGAAAGTCAACCATTTACAGTGCCTTATTTACCGCCTATCGAAGATCATGGCCTCATTCCAAACCCACTCCCCTGAAAACACCTGAACTGACAACAGATGAAGCAGTCTAAGAGAGAGCACTGATTGGACAGCACAATGCATCATTCGTCATTGTGTCCAACCACCTTGTATCTCAATCACATGTAACAGAACTCCTGAAGTAATCATAATGGAAATGAATAAGGAGCACGGCTAGTGTAGTCACTTCTGTCAGGCGAGTATTTTAGGACTGGGATAATTTACTGAAAATTTAGTTTGATGTGGACACTTATTGTTGGCTAGATTGCAACAGCTTATGATAACATCAGATATTAGACAATACTTAAAACATCAACAAGGTTAGTGATATTACACAGTCAAAATTAGTTAGTTTCAGTGAATTTCATACAGATATCTAGCTGCTCAGGGGCTCTCAATCCATAGTGCTCATTACCATATGTCCACACCTAGTCAGTTTTCAGCTAGGGAAGATCAACAGGTTTTGCTTTTTAGCAGTATTTTATAATATTTTTGTTCTGTTTTATTGTAAACTTGATGGTTGTGGAATTCATAATAATTTACAGTTCCCTGAGTTTTTAAGCTCATTTCTTTAGACATTTTATGATCATCACAAAAATAACAGCTGTTTTTGTGATAATTGTGTTAACAGTTATTAATTGCGATTAGGTAACTGGTCACCTTGGTCACTGTGTCTTTAGCTCTGAAGTGGTTGAGCAACTTGGCCCCGAGTTTTGTACAACTGACTAAATGTAAATCTGCTTTGTGAAAAAACAGCATGACATAATAGTCATGAACCCTTTCCTAAGAACTGGGTTTATAGACTGTGGATAACAACTCCCTGAAAAGTATCCAATATACAATCTTGCTGTTTTACACACTTAATATAATTTTACACACTTAAATATCCATCTGCACCTAGTTATGCATTAGATGTACAGTAGATAAATAAGATAAAACAAATCTACAGTGCACTATAGAGGTAAACTGTGAGGCACAGACAAACATACACAAACACAGAGGCCTTTGCAATGGAATGCTGAGAAGACAAGGCCATGGGTGAAAAGAAAGAAGGATAGCTTCACAGAGCTGCAATGTGGAAGCTTTCCAAATCCCTTCACCAAGAGTCTCCAAGAGGGAGTGATTACACCATGCTTTTACTCCGGCACACTCATTAGCAATACGATGTTTGTACATTTAATGAGCCTGACCCCTCTTGCACTCTTGCATAACCATTTCCATTTGCATAACCACTAATGTGTCATTTTCTAGACACATTAGGCCATAAGGCAATAAACAAATAAATAAAGCTTTTAATATCGGTGATTTACACCAATAAGCAAATGATAATTTACTAATAAGAATTTGCTAAATTCAGGATTAAATGCAACGCCCTATCAGGATGTGTCATTTCTAAGATTACAAAGGTCAAATGTCATGTTGCAACATCAATAGTGAAATTAAGAATGGCTCAGATTTCTGCCATCGCAAAAATGAAGATGATATGGTTTGATGTGACATTAGACCAAAGCATGGGTAAGGATGCATAAACGGGATGAGGCCAATGAGAATACAGATGAGACAATATGTCAAGATGGGTTCATTCTTATTAATTTCAGTGGAGGCTATTTCCCTGGACTGTTCCTGTTGTCAACATCACAAGCTGTCAAATGCTTGAATTAAACCAGACCTGGGGCCTCATGTACAAAGACTTGCGTGGATTTCTTACTGAAACTTGGCGTACGGACAAATCCAGAAAATGGCGTACGCAAAAAAAAATCGGATGTATCAAACCGTGCTCACGGCGTAATCCACGCACGACGTTTTTTTGTACATCCCAATCAACGTGGAATTTAGCGCACATGAGAGACACGCCCCCTATAAATATGCAAATTAATTTAAATATGTCCTGCACCGGAGGAGTTTCCTCTCTGATCTATCACAAAGCATGTCAAAACGGGGAAAGAAGAGAAACTTCATCGAATGTGAAGTGGAGACGCTCCTAAATGAAGTAGAGACACGGAAAAAATGTTTGTTTGGAACGCTGTGGATTGCTGTGGGGTCATCAGCCACGTCTTGAGCGCGTAGTCGCTGTCTCCTAAGTAATTTAACAATTACCCATGTTTTAAATTAATTATTCTAAGATGTCAATGTTAAATGGTTTAAATTTGTTGCTTACCAAGAAGCCACCCATCACGCACTCTGCCAGCTTGTAATGCCACTACATTAGTAAGGCACATTTTTGCATCACAGATTTGCACGTTTATGGAATGAAAGTGTTTTCTATTCACATAAGCAAATTCCTCCTCAGATGGTGCCTTTATAGCAATGTGTGTGCAGTCGATCGCTCCGATTACAATCGGGAAACCGGCTATCGCTGCAAATTGCGCTTTAATGTTTGCCTGGTCAACCGCATCATATGGGAACTTTATATACCTAGCTGACATGCATATGATCCCATCCAACACAGCTGGCATGGCACGGCTCAAAGATGACTGGGATATCCCTGACCGGTCTGCCAGTTCTCTTTGAAACGAGCCAGTTGCCAGGAAGCCAATGGTCAGCACCTGTAAAGGAACTGGCAATGCGCGACTCCTCGCCGTTTCTCTCTCCAAAACTGGACCCAACTCAGCACAGAGTTCCAAGAGGACAGCTCTTGGAAATCTGAAACGGTTTATAAGCCAGTCATCATCATGGGCCAAAAAATCATAATGGTCACGGAAAACGCACTCTCGGCGAATTCGGCCATTAGCAATAACCTCCAGTAATGCCAACGCTGCCATCTCCCAAGAACTCCAGCGCAACATTTCATGGATGTTTATATAATCTAGGCTAAGTGGAAACACGTTGAATAATTATTACAGTAAGGCAATGAAATTGTTTGATTAATTTACTGTTTAATTGTCTAATTTACTTAATTTTACCCAATAAGGGCTTACTACAATGTGTGCGAAAAGGATATCTTAATAGTTGTAATTTCAATGCATCACCTCTAAGTGTCGCATACGTACGAAAAACATACGTACGCCTGAAATGAAAGTGGCGTGGGAGTACGCACTTTCTCACGTTCAAGTCACATTTAGTACATCTGACCGTTTGCGTGAAACATTGCGTACGCAATGTTTTTGTACGTAAGCACCTTTAGTACATGAGGCCCCTGATGACTGGGTAGGTCACTGAAGTACTCTGAACTCTTCATTGGTAATGGAAGCAGTTTGAACATAATAGCAGCTTTGTGACATAATAGTTAGTTGTACACTTCGGCACCAATGATGTGGGTTTGAGACAGTCCGAGATCACTAAGGATAACGTTAAAGAGGTGTGTGAGTTAGCGGGGACTATGTCAGATGCCGTAATATGCTCTGGTCCCATTCCAATTCGGCGTGGTGGCGAAACCTACAGCAGGTTATGGGCGCTACACCGCTGGATTTCTAAATGGTGCTCAGAAAACAATGTGGGTTATATAGATAATTGGACGTGTTTTGAGGGCAGGCCTGGCCTTTTGAAGCAAGACGGCATTCACCCTTCTTGGGAGGGTGCTGCTTTCATTTCCCGTAGCATATCTGCTAGGCTTACTAGTGGTAGTGTAGGACTTGTTAATGGGGATTGACAAACCAGAGCCGAGGCCAGGCAGCAGACACACAGGCTAAACCAACTGTCTGCTAGCTGCAAAGAGATGTCACCTAGGTCACACTGGATTGAGACTGTGTCTGTTCCTTGAGTACCAAAAAATAACTCTCGCAAAGTTAGTAGAAAAAATTCAATCAATGTTAAATTCAATTATGCTCCCTTAGAGAGTAGTTAAATCTGAAACTAGGACTGCTAAATATTAGATCCCTGTCATCTAAAGCATTACATGTTAATGAAATGATTACCAATCATAAACAATGCATGCTCTGCTTGACGGAAACCTGGACCCGGCCAGACGACTATATGGCCCTAAACGAAGCTTCTCCCTCTGGCTATAGATATGTTCATAACCCCCGAACAAATGGTCGAGGAGGTGGTGTCGCCACAATATATGACTCCGATATAGACATTTCTCAAAAATTTGGCTTTAAGTTTCATTCTTTTGAACATCTCATCCTCACTGTATCAAATGTATCAAATTTAACAACCAACAAAGCGTCGCAGTCGTTTATGTTAATTACTATTTACTGCCCCCCTGGTTCATACTCTTGCAGGAGTTTTCAGACTTCCTGTCTCATGTAGTGCTATCAGCCAATAAGGTGATTATAGTTCGTGATTTTAACATCCATTTTGAGAATCTATGTGACTCTTTCAGCAAAAATGTTCAAGAAATTCTTGATTCACTGGGTATCACTCAGAATGTGGTGGGTCCTACGCATAATTGTGGTCATATTTTAGACCTGGTCTTATCATTTGGTATTAACATATCCAGCTATTTTACCGCAGAGTGAAGCCGTTTCTGACCACAGCCTCATAACGTATGAGTTACTGACGGTATTTATCAGCCGCCCCGCTACCGAATGAAACGAACTATAACATCTAGTACCATAGCCGCACCGCGCTCACTGATATTTTACCGGGTTTGACAAAAATTGATACACCTGTAGCTCTGGAAGGACTAGAGCGTTTTACCGAGCACGTTGAGACTTCTCTTCGTACAGCATTAGACAAGGTTGCACCATTACGCTATAAGAGAGCCTCTGAGAGAAGAATAGCGCCATCGTACAACGAGCACACTCGTAGTCTCAAACGAGCCACGCGGATCCTGGAGAGTAAATGGCGAAATTCAAAGTTAGAAGTGTTTAGACTATCATGGAAAAGCAGCCTTATTGAATATAAGCATGCCCTCCATACGGCAAAATCCTCATACTTATCGGCTTTAATAGAAAAACAAAAACAATGCTGGACCCCTTTTTAAAACTGTTTCCAGCCTAACAAGGAGCCATGAGCAAATCAACTCACTAATCCCACTAGAGTGTAGCAGTAATAATTTTATGAAATTCTTTAATGATAAGATTGATAAAATTAGGGAAAAATTGGTTGTGCTATCTCAGAGCCTGCCAACATGCCTATGCACCTTGACAGCTGTCTGGTCAGCTCTGATGCCCTGTTAGAGTCCTTCTCCCTAATTGGTCGTGAGGAGCTTATTTCATTGGTGGAATCTGCTAAGCCCTCCACATGCATAATAGATGCCGTACCAACCCATTTACTTAAAGAATTACTATATAGAACCTTTACTTACTATAATAAACTACTCTCTGAACCTGGGCTATATTCCCAGTTCATTTAAACTTGCAGTCATCAAGCAGCTAATTAAAAAACCTGGTCTTAACCCCCAGGAAATGTCCAACTATAGGCCAGTCTCTAATTTGTCATTCATATCCAAAATTTTAGAGAAAGTAGTTTCTTCACAATTCTCTTCCTTCTTACAGACAGAACATGTCTTAGAGTTATTTCAGTCTGGATTTAGACCCCATCACAGTACTGAAACTGCACTTACTAAAGTACTGAACGATCTCTTAATATCGTCTGATAAAGGACACATTTCTTTTCTCATACTGCTACACCTCAGTGCTGCTTTTGACACCATTGATCATAATATTCTACTTAATAGGCTGGAGACACTCATTGGCATAAGAGGTCAAGCACTCTCCTGGTTCAGGTCCTACCTGGCAGATTGTTATCAATTTGTACTAGTAAACAACGAATGCTCAGTGTTCTAAGGTAAAATTTGGTGTCCCACAAGGATCTGTACTGGGCACCATATTATTTTCATTATATATGCTTCCACTGGGCTCTATCATCCGTAGGCATGGTATTAGCTTCCATTGCTACACAGATGATACTCAGTTGTATATATCTTCCAATCCGGATGATATCACCACTATTCTCAAGATTGAGAACTGTGTCCAGGACATTAAAAATTCGATGGCATCTAATTTTGTTCAAATAAATTCTGATAAGACTGAGGTGCTGATTCTTGGGCCTAAAGCTGCTAGAAGCAGCTGGGCTTATATTCCCCTTACCCTACATGGGTTTTTAGTAACACCTAAATCCACCGCAAAAAGCTTAGGTGTCACTATTGATTCTGATCTTTTATTTGACACACATATATGCAATGTCACTAAGGCTGCCTCTTTCCATTTACATAATATCGGCAAGCTGAGACACTTACTTTCATTAGCTGATGAAGAGAAGCTGGTCCATGCTTTTGTCTCGTCAAGATTGGACTACTGTAATGGTCTTCTAATTAGATGCTCTAAACAGTCCATAAAGAAGCTACAACTTGTACAAAATGCTGCAGCTAGAGTCCTAACTAAGGCTAGAAAATTCGATCATATTAGTCCCACTCTCGCAGCATTACATTGGCTTCCAATTAAATGGAATTGAATTTAAAATTCTTCTCTTAACCTATAAGGCATTCAATGGTCTTGCCCCACAATATCTGCGTGAACTCATTGCTTACTACAACCCATCTCGCCCTTTACGCTCCCAAAATGCTGGATTTCTCCTAGTTCCAAAAATTTGTAAGACTACAGCCGGAGGCAGAGCTTTCTCCTTTAAAGCCCCTCAATTATGGAATAGCCTTCCAGCTCCAATCCGAGATTCTGACACAGTTCCAATCTTTAAATCTAGAGTTAAGACTCACCTACTTAATCAAGCCTTCAGTTAATATTCCCCTAGTAAGGTGTGGGGATCGGGGGGCCCCAGACGTTGAGATTTCTGGTAATCTGAGATGTTAATGCTGTCATCCAGCTGTGCCATGGCATCACTCTAGTTGTGACAATGACTTGACTGGAAAGCAATGTCTCAGTGAGCCCTCATGACTGTGGTCACCTCTGAACCCCTCCCTTTAGTTATGCTGCTATAGATAAGCCTGCCGGAGCTACATGCTAATCACTAGAACATGAGCTATGTACATTTAAATCAATGGTGGTTAAATTGACATCCACACACTCAGTCTGTATTGTCCATCTTTTTGCATGCTTCTACCCAAGACGACTGCATGCAAGCACCTACAAGCACCTGGGAGATGGTCTGGCTTGTCGGTGGATCTACTGATGCCGGGGTTGGATGTGCCATTGCCGCAAGAGGACGTGCTGATGCTGGCTCCTACCTGAGACTCACCATCTGCACCAAAGGGACTGTGACTACTTGGCCGGGGAACAAGAACCTTATGCTACAACTGTAGAACCACCTTTTGTCCACAAATACGGACTGGTGCTAACGGGCCGCCCAATGGAGGATGGGTTCCCTTTTGAGTCTTGGTCCTCCCAAGGTTTCTTCCTATATCCCCACCATCTTAGGGAGTTTTTCCTTGCCACTGTCGCCTTTGCCTTGCTCATTAGGAATTTGGACCCATACAATTTGTAAAGCTGCTTTGTGACAAAACGTGTTGTAAAAAGCGCTATATAAATAAATTTGACTTTGACTCTGACATAACACATCATCACCTTGGAAGTAGATATAAGATGGAGTAAATTATGGAGATAAAAGATGCATAGTCAGCCAGAATACTTGTATGGAGCGGGGACACACAAATGCTGCTTATGAGGTATTAGGGCTACCCATGTGTGCAATAAAATATTATCCACACTATTAGTGCACTACCACCAATCATCCATGGATGCCTTCTGTTTACATCAGGTTCTGACTCTTCCATCTGCATATTGCAGCAGAAATTGAGATTAATCAAATCAGGCATTTTTTCAGTTGTTGATGACCCTGTGCCCGCTGTAGTCTTGGATTCCTTTTTTGGTTAACAGCAATGGAATGTGATTTGGATTCCCTGCTGTTTATCCATATGCCACAGGCTGCCAGACCTTTCACCCTGAGTAGAGCGGTGGTTGTAGTCCATCTCTGCTTGTACCTTTTAGTATCCACACTGCATATGTACTTGTACATGTTGTTAATGTATATATATGAAGACAAAATAAACTGACACACACAGGTTTGCCCCACTCAATGATTCACCGACTGAGCGTCCTGTTAAAAGAGCTCTGGTTATTGGAGATTCACAGCTCCAACACGTGAATGTAGCGACCCCTCAAGAGACACCAGCAGCCATAGTCAAATGTATACCAGGGGCTAGAGCGCCTGACATCAGGGCTAACCTAAAGGTGCTGGCTAAACGTAAATACTCCAAGATAGTTATACACGTCGGCACCAATGATGTGGAGTTGAGACAGTCAAAGATTACTAAAGATAACATTAAAGAGGTGTGTGAGTTAGCGGGGACGATGTCAGATGCTGTATTATGCTCTGGCCCCATTCCAGTTCAGCGTGGGGCGCCGTAACCTACAGCAGATTATGGGCGCTACACTGCAGGATGTCTAAATGGTGCTCAGAAAACAAAGTGGGTTATATAGACAACTGGACACGTTTTGAGGGCAGGCCTGGCCTTTTGAAACGGGACAGCATTCACCCCTCTTGGGAGGGTGCTGCTCTCATTTCTAGTAGTATATCCACTAGGCTTAATAGTGATAGTGTAGGAGTAGTTAATGGGGACAAACCAGAGCCGAGGCCAGGCAGTAGACACACAGACTAAACCGACTGTCTACGAGCTGCGGGGAGACATCACCTAGGTTACACTGGATTGAAACTGTGTCTGTTCCTCAAGTATCAAAAACAGTTCTCGTAAAATTTGTAGACAAAATGTTATCAATGTTAAATTCAATAATGCTGCCGCTAAGAATTTAAATCTTGCTAAATATAAGATCCCTGTCATCTAAAGCATTACTTGTTAATGAAATAATTACCAACCATAATCTATGCATGCTTTGCTTGACTGAAACTTGGACTCGTCCAGACGACTATATGGCCCTAAACAAAGAGTATCCCTCCGGCTATAAATGTTCATAACCCCCGTGCAAATGGTCGAGGAGGTGGTGTCGCCACACTATATGACTCCGATCTAGGCCTCTCTCAAAGATCAGGTTTCAAGTTTAATTCTTTTGAAAATCTCATTCTCACAGTATCAAATTTATCATCAACCAACAAAGCGACACAGTCGTTTATGTTAATAACTATTTACCACCCCCCTTTACCGGATCTGACAGTGATCCACCTGTAGCGCCGGAAGGGCTAGAGCATTTTACCGAGCACGTTGAGATATCCCTCTGTACAACTTTAGACAAGGTTGTGCCATTGCGATATAAGTGAGAGAAGAATGAGAGTAAGTGAGAGAAGAATGGTACAACGAGCCTTGGTACAACGAGCACACCTGTGGTCTCAAATGGGCCGCACGAATCCTGGAGTACAAATGTCGAAATTCTAATTAAGAAGTATATAGATTATCATGGAAAAACAGCCTTATTGAATATAAGCATGCCCTCCATATGGCAAAATCCTCATACTTATGGGCTTTAATAGAAAAACATAAAAACAATGCAAGACTCCTATTTAAAACTATCTAGCCTAACTAGGAATCATGAGCAAATCGAATCCGTAATCCCACAGGGGTGCAGCAGTAATATTTTTATTAAGTTCTTTAATGATAAGGTTGATAAAATTAGGGAAAAAATTAGTCATGCCATCTCAGACCCTGTCAACCTGCAAATGCACCCTGACAGCTATCTGGTCAGCTCTGATGCTCTTTTGGAGTTCTTTTCCCCAATTGGTCATGAGGACCTTATTTCATTGGTAAAATCTGCCAAACCCTCCACATGCATACTAGATACCGTACCAACTCATCTACTCAAAGAAATACTGCACAGTCTTTAGAACCTTTGCTTACTATAATTAACTATTCTCAGAGCCTAGGCTACATCCCCAAATAATTTAAACTTGCAGTCATCAAGCCACTAATTAAAAAACCTGGTCTTAATCCACAGGAACTGTCCAACTATAGGGCAAGCTCTAATCTGTTGTTCATTTCCAAAATTCTAGAGAAAGTAGTTTCTTCGCAACTCTCTTCTTTCTTACAGACAGAACATGTCCTAGAGATATTTCAGTCTGGATTTAGACCCCACCACAGCCAAGACTAACCTATTTAACCTATCAAGCCTTCAGTTAATATTCTACATGTGAAGGTGTGGAGCTCAGGGGCCCCCAGTCAGAGTCTTCTGGTAATCTGAGATGTTGATGCTGTCATCCAGCCATGCCATGTGATCACTCTAGTTGTGACGATGACTTGGGTGGAAAGCAATGGCTCCGTGAGCCCCATGACTGTGGTCACCTCCAGGCCCATTTCCCATTTATTCTGCTATAGATAATTCTGCCGGAGCCACATGCTAATCACTGACACGTGAGCTGTGTATGTCTGTTTAAATCGATTGTTGTTTAAATTGATGTTCACATACTCAACCTGTATTTTATATCTTGGTTGCATGCTTCTACCAAAGACAATTCCATACAAGCACCTAGGAGATGGTCTGGCTTGCCAGTGGATGTGCCAATGCCGTGGTTGTATGTGCCATTGCAGCAAGGGACTGTGACAACTCAGCCTGGAATTAGAACTATAACTATAGAACTATATTTGAACTATAAATACGGACTTTTGCTAGCGGGCCGCACAATGAAGGATGGGTTCCCTTGCGAGTCTTGGTCCTCCCAAGGTTTCTTCCTAATCCCTACAGTCTTAGGGAGTTTTTCCTTGCCACTGTCGCCTCTGGCTTGCTCATTACGGATCTGGACCCATACGATTGTAAAGCTGCTCTGTGACAACATGTGTTGTAAAAAGCGCTATATAAATAAATTTGACTTTGACACACACACACACACATGCCTTGTTTCATATATTCATGGACATATAGCACAGATGTGCCAACAACACTTTTTTTTTGAGTACACAGAATATATACATGCACGTGCATATGCACACACACTTCTTAAATGGATGTCTATATAGTAGATATAATAAATCTATTTAGTAGGTATAATCCATCTATATAGTAGGTATAGTATACCTATATAGTAGGTGTAAAAAGGGACCAACAGAAACTACAATAAATACATCACTATTTTCATGCAGCTGCTGCACACAAATGTCTGTGTGAATACTTTGGAAAAAGTGTGGATGAAGACACTGGGACTGAAAAGAGAAGGTACATTATTTTACAAAGAGGAACAATGGCCTCAGCTTACCAACATAGATAAAGATTACGTTGATAAACACCAATAAGTCTCATATGGCCTGGCCTTGACAAAAACTCCAATGAAAATGATCCAATTATCCTCAGTCCTACAGAAGGATATCCTTATGCTGGGAGAAAACCAAAGGGTGTCCACCTACAATTTCTGCTGTAACATATGGTAGAGGGTCCATAAAATGGTATTATGAGTCATTAGGTTTCATAACAGGAATAAAGGATCTATGCATGATCCTGTAAGGGGAGCTGAATGTCTGATGCTGTTGTAGCAAAACACTGCAATGCCAATATAGGGGAAAACATACATTTGCAAAGAAAAGATTTAAAGCTCTTCCTTTGCATTCCATCTGAGCCACCTAAAATATACAAACATAACTGTAAACCATAGATAGAATCATTCATGTATAGCCACTCTACTCATAGGTGAGATCACAGAACCCACTGTGATATGACAATGTAGTCACAGCATGATTCTGTCCTGTTACTACATTGAAATCCTTAAATCACATTCTCTTTTGTTTGTAATGTAAATATTTCATTCATAGTTCACTCATATCCACATTTCTTGTGTTCAAGTGACTAAATACAATTACCCCAAACTGAATAACAATGTACTGAGTGAGGATGCTACATTGTAGGTGTTAAGAAAACCACTGCACCTACACCTTTTTACATTCTCATCACAAGCATCACTAAAAGTCTGATTAAGGGTTCTTTCAGATGGCATTTTATGTATGACAACTGTCATGGTCACATTTAATTAAACTGATATGCAAAGTACAATGTTCAAATTACTTGAATTGAAACAATGGTACCTAAATATGTATAACTCACTATTGGTAGTACACACTATGACAGCAGGTATGGTTAGCATTCATGTTTTTTCTCCTGTTGCTTTTTTCCTACTGTTTTGCTAAACTTAGAAAGGTCCTTAATAACCTTAATTATTCAACATTTCTGTATCAGTACTGCACACACACCCCCCAGTCTGGGCGCCTAACGGTACTGCACACACCCCCCCCAGTCTGGGCGCCCTTGGTACTGGGCGCCACTGTGTGTTGTTGTCATTATGCCACGCCCTTGTTAGCGTTTCTTATGCTAGTGTGTCTTCAAACCCTCATGTTTTGCCCTCTGTGGTCGGTCTTTGTATTGTCACGTGTTGCCATCTGTAACTGTCACTATGTCTGTTTAATTGTCGTATGTTTGTGTGATAAATGTTATGTGTGCACCACTCTCTCTGTTTCCCCTCCCTCGCCACCGTGACAGTTTCAAAGGATGATGATGTAATGACAATATCTGGTATCTATAGATGATCTTTTAAGAAATATCTTTATTTTAATAATTACTGTGTAATTATTGTGATTTTTTTAGGAATATTTTATTTTTACAGCTTTCTTGTAGGAATTAATATTTGCCCAGTTGATGATGTGATTAGTGCACAATTGTTTGTTATGACAGCACTGACAATATGATATAAAGCAATATGCTATATATAAAGCAGCAATACTGCACACTGTCAATTTTTATTTAATTTGAAGGCCATGTCGGTGGCCATACTCATTAAGGCTATTGATAAGATGGTTGTGTTGCTCACCAGATAGCGCAAGATGCTAACAACACAAAGGTCATGGGTTTGATTCCCCTGGGCATTCATACTGACAAAAATACAGCTAAATCCACTGCACATGCATAAATCTGTAAAATATATGAAAAGAAATGCACTCCCCACAGATGCAAGAGTCTGCTTAAACAAGCCTGTTGGGACTGCCTTGTGATTGCTTTGGAATTTGCTGAAATCCATGTCACCAAAGACAAATTATGATGAAATAGGTTGTGGGTTGTTATCATTAAACCTTTTTACTGTGTGAGACAAATGCTGAAACAGGCATTTTAAAAACCCAGCTTTTGTGTTCCTGGCAGTATTAAAAAATGGTTTCAAAATCTCCTACACACCATGTACAAATATGGAATCTGATTTAGTCATAGCTCATTAGCATCACAGTGTCCATGATATACATATACATATGCCTCTTATTAGGCCCTGACCCCTAAGAGCAAACAAAATAAAGGGCTGCTCCTCTGGTTTTGAGGCTCTGTACTTCAAACCAAGGTACACAGTGACTAGTGCTGCTGCTGATTTCTTTCTTTGGTTTATGAAAGAGAAAATGGACAAATAAAAAAGGGTTCATCCTAGCTGAACAAGAGTGGGTTACATTTAATATATATATGTATGTCATTAAGGCCTCATAATAAACAGAATGTTTTAAAAATAATACATGAAGGAGATGGTGAACATATACCTCATTCTAGACACTGGCCTATCTACCCAACCTCGTTCTGCCATGGCTAGGACCTAACAGAGTTTAGGACTGCTGAAAACACAAGGCATGAGATTGCCCAGCTTTAAAGGGAGCATCTTTTTGGCCTTGTGAAATGGCTCATGAGTTTTGCAACAATTGTGTTATTTACCATGTTATAGTGTAAATTAACTATGGTTATTCAAGGAAACACAAAGCACAAATTGCATGTGAAACCACAAGATGCTGGCTTAACTCGAGAACACTTGGTGGCGTAACATGACAATGAGAGTGGTGTGGTAGGGTGGGGTTCAAGCCTGCAGTTTAAATTGATATCACACCTGATCTGACATAAATGCAAACCACAGCCATATATATGTATATATATATATATATATATATATATATATATATATATATATATATATATATATATATATATGTGTATGTATATATGTATGTATATATGTACACACAAACCCATTATATATGAGAGAGAGACAGAGAAGGCCATCATCAATATATATATATATATATATATATATATATATATATATATAACCAACAAAAAATAAAGATCGATTGATATATATAGATGGATAGATAGATATTGATTCTTTTTCGGTGTCTTTTTAAATGTCAATTTATCTCTATTAGTATAAAGCAACATGCGCGCGACCCAGGACACCCTAGGCCCCAACGTGCACCTTTACTATATTATGTATTGTTTACACATTTCCTCCCACAGTTGCAAGATCAGACTTGACCACAGTCATTCACGATAACGTTATAATGGGTTAGCTGTTCTAATCGAAATAGAAGGCGTACCTGGACAACCTTTTCCTTTGATGGGCACACAATCGCTGCTCTGAGGATACGACGCCTGAACGCCGAGTACCGTAGCAATGGTCAAGAGGCAAAAGAGAGTGTACCGGAGATGGTGGCATTGTAGTGTTCCGATCCTAATAAGCCGATAGCCTAACAACATTATGACGAGGAGCTGCCCGGCGTGTAGTTTACTTCGTTCTTATTTTGGACAATTAAAGGTAATCCGCAACAAAAGGAACAAGCTATCGCTAAAGAAAATAAAAACAAAATATTTTTCATCAAATCTGCTTGGCTGTGAGCTGCTTTGCTGAATGTGTTTTTTTCCAGCAAGACAGAAGCATCTATCAGTATCACCCGAGATCAGAAAAATCGTGCATTTACGAACAGAAACATTCCACTGTTGCTGTCGCTAGCCTATTAGTCTTCTTGGTTCCAGTCGTGGCTGTGCATGCACAAATAAGTGCTTTCCAGCCTCAATCGTTCCCTCACGCTTGCGCCGTCTTTGTGTGCATCTCGACAGTATATCCTAGGCTGTCTCCAGCTCCGAAGCGGAAAATTAGGTTCCTTGTTTTTCCTTGATTAGGAGTATATTGATGCTTCAAAAACAATCTTTAAATGCTTTCAAAAAAAGAAAAGCAGTAAACCCCAATCCTAAGAACCTTGCCGAAAAGCCAACAACAAAGGATGGTTTGAAGTCACGTGATGTAAATCCACCTCCCCCAATTCCCATCTGGGAGTAGACGTTGCCGAGGAGGCTGTCTGGGGTGTGTTTACCGAAAACGATTCATCTTAGCGAATAAAAGAACGAACTAACGAATGACACGGTAAAAGCACGTGTTCTGTGAATGTTTCCCCAAAATCTTCGTAATCGGAAATTTAACGAAGGACTATAAAAATACTTCTCAGTTGACTCCGCCCTTGTACCAGGTGGTGAAGAGCAGCTCTAGTCGAAAACTGATCCATCGACTTCACGCTGTCAAATATACAATGTTTTCGCAGTTAAACCCGGAAAAAACGTTTATACCTTTTAATAGTTATATTACACTGACACGGATGTTCGAGCATGTTTCTTAAATACAAAAACTCGGAATTTACCACGGGAATACAAATGAAAATTGTATTAATGTATTAAGTCAAATAATTGTTATATGCGAATGCATTGCACCTTAAGTTTGAATTTCTGCAGTCTCAGTGGCGTTTTGGAGAAAATGCAATTAAGCAGTTTATTAGATTGTAGCGCGTGTGTACACCTGCATATGCCTCAAAGATTGGTAGTATATGTGCGATTGTGGTGTTCATGTGCGCTTGGCGGCCTGCCTTGTTAAACCACCCTGGTATACTGAATCATTCATGGGTTTCATGTTTTCTCACACTATCATGAGCAGGTCAGTCGTCATGTTGGGATTTAAAGTACTTCTTAGTTGGGATGGTGTGTAAATACATATAATTGTTATCTCTTTTTCTAAAGAAGAAAGTAAGCCGTTGAAAACAATACAGTGATGTTGTCTAAAGCTTTATTTTACAAGCTATGGTTTGAAAGTAATATGTTTGCAGGCTGTGTTTCTTTTATGTTTAAGCTATTTGGATAGTAATGCAGGGTTGCCAACTCTCACGCAATGAGCGTGAGACTCACGCATTTGATGGCTTCACACGCTCACACGCCATACATCAGATTTCTTACGCTGAAAAAAATCTAGTTTATTTATCTCTGATCTGCATCTATGACTCAATGAGTTACTAGTTCGCTCTGGCGCCAACCATTGGTGATCGATCGCTTTAGGCGCAGCAGAGAGGAGTTTCCTTTTCATACACACTCCCCAATAGGTTAATTAAATGGACACAATTAATTGACACCCCCAACAAAAAAAAATCAAATCTCACTCCAAGTGATTTTGGAAAGTTGGCAACCCTGAGTAATGTCAAAGTAGTAACATTGAAGCTATATCCACTATGTCATCCCTCAACATACATGACACATAGCATTTACATCACACAGAGACAAAAAGAAATGGGATGATGGTGTAAACAGGCAAAGTGTCTGTTTTTGTTACATTTACATTACATTTACATTTAGGACATTTAACAGACACTCCAGAGCTACTTATAATGTGCTTTGCATATGTTCACAGAATGCATCCTAGATAGTAGCAAAGATAGGTCAGAATTCAAGATATGCTTGAGAAACCCAAGACACCCTTATTAGTGTCCAAGCATTTTACAGAAACCCTGTTGTTTTTTAGTCTTCTTTTCTTTTCTGCCCTAAAACAATTTATGAAGACCAATCTGTAAGCCCTACAGAAGCTTGGTCAGTATCTACATTTTGAACCACAGCTAATGAATGATTTTACAGGAGTAGATGCCAGCCTGATTTAACTATAGGTGGAGCTATGGCACACCCTAACACAATTCCAGTTCATAACTCCTACACTGGGCGGCATGGTGGTGTGGTGGTTAGCACTGTCGTCCCACAGCAAGGTGGTCTGGGTTCGATTCTCGGTCTGGGCTGCTCTGTGTGGAGTTTGCATGTTCTCCCTGTGCCTGCGTGGGTTTTCTCCGGGTACTCCGGTTTCCTCCCACAGTCCAAAGACATGCGTGTTAGGTTGATTGGTTACTCTAGATTGCCCGTAGGTGTGAGTGTGTGTGTGTGTGTGCGTGTTGGCCATGTGGTGGACTGGCGAACTGCCCATGGTGTACCCTGCCTTCGCCCGGAGATGCTGGGATTGGCTCCAGCCCCCCCGTGACCCCGACTAGCGGGAATAAGCGGTACGGATAATGAATGAATGAATGAATGAACTCCTACACCACATGTCGTAGAGATAAAATTACTTTATCCAGTGATTAGGCTGAAATGATCTACATGTTTACTCATTCACTAATTCCCACATAGACAGATATATACATAGTACATAGGCACAATTTTGTCAACGCTAGCTTTCACAAAAAATATATCAGTGTTACCTTTTGTCATGTAAACTTTCCAGAATTTCACCAATAAGTAAACTACCAGTAAAATCAAACACATTGAAGTAAGGTGTCACAGTACGGAGGCCCCCTGTTAGCTGCCTCCATCAGCAGCGGCAGTATTTCATGTTTGTCCTGTCTTTGTTGCGTTGTGTTCGTCCCTCGGGTGGGTGTTACCCATTAGAGAGTTCTCCACCTGAGAGTCGTCTGTCTGTCTACGTCAGGGCTGGCTCCAGCACGGCTCCACTAGGAGGAGCTCGCAGTCCAGTTCCTGGCAGGGCTCCCGTAATCAGCAGTGATCTGCCCCAGCTGTCTCTCTGCCTATTTAAGGGAGAGAGTTGTGGCAGTTCACTGCTGAATCGTTTGGTCCTCATGCAGTGCGTCTCTCAACCAGTTTCTCTCTGTTGGTATCGTGCTGCGTTGTTGGTGTCTCGCCACCATTATATTCTCTTCTCTCTTGCCCCCTTTACTTATTCGAGTACTTACCTCCTGTGACGCTCCCTGGCCTCCTTCCCTCTCAAGTTTTCCTCCCACTATTATATTCCTGTCCAGTTCTGCTTTTGTTTTGGGAAGGGTTTTCTGTTTGTTGCGGCGTTCGCCAGCGAGCCAGTCACTTCCCCTGGTCTCTTTTGTTTCCTTATTAACGCGTTGAGTATTTCTGCGTCTTTTCTGTTTGTTTCATTGTTTTCTCCCATACGTTAGCAGTTGAGTTTATTTTTACGCGACAATTTATTTCACGCGGTAGTTTTGTACTCTGTGATTCACCACGTTACAGTCTATATGTCTTTTCTATGTACCAGTTGACTGCGGGTTATTGTTTCCTTTTTGGATTTGTCGCAGGTTTTGCATTGGTGCAGTTTTTACTTAAAATATCCATAATCACAGAGATTGGTGTGATCGCTTCCTTAATTTTTGCAGTTTCAGTTATGTTGCAACTTTAATGATCCCTAGCTCTACAGGTATGTCCAGGTTCTCATTTTATCAATAATAACTAATGAGTGAAATACTGTAATAATTATTTCTTGAGCACAAGCTTCTTTTTTTGGTTCACATTACAATAACATTCTGTGATGATTACTTTTGGGATCACCAAAAAACTGTCAACGGTGTTAAACCTGTCAACCTGTTAACATTTACTAGGACCTCAACATATTAAATTGCGGTCCTACTAAATACAGCACTAACATTGGCAATAGAAAACTGCTGTGCACTGTGACATTTTCCCCATAAGCTCTGTATTGAGTTGTTCACTACATTTAGTTTGCACTATGGGTAGCAATATTTTAAACTATATAGGGAATCTGAATTGTCAAGTCAAGTCAAGTCAATTTTATTTATATAGCGCTTTTTACAACACATGTTGTCTCAAAGCAGCTTTAAAAATTGTATGGGTCCAGATCCCTAATGAGCAAGCCAAAGGCGACAGTGGCAAGGAAAAACTCCCTAAGATGGCGGGGAATAGGAAGAAACCTTGGGAGGACCAAGACTCAAAGGGAACCCATCCTCCATTGGGCGGCCCGTTAGCACCAGTCCGTATTTGTGAACAAGAGGTGGTTCTACAGTTATAGCTTAAAGTTCTTGTTCCCCGGCCAAGTAGTCACAGTCCCTTCGGTGCAGATGGTGCACCTCAGGTAGGAGCCAGCATCAGCACGTCCCCCTTACGACAATGGTACATCCAACCCCGGCATCAGTACATCCACCGGCGAGCCAGACCATCTCCCAGGTGCTTGTAGGTGCTTGCATGCAGTCGTCTTGGGTAGAAGCATGCAAAAAGATGGACAATACAGACTGAGTGTGAGGATGTCAGTTTAACCACCATTGATTTAAATGTACATAGCTCATGTGCCAGTGATTAGCATGTAGCTCCGGCAGGCTAATCTATAGCAGCTTAACTAAAGGGAGGGGTCCAGAGGTGACCACAGTCATGAGGGCTCACTGAGACATTGCTTTCCAGTCAAGTCAGTCACAACTAGAGTGATGCCATGACACAGCTGGATGACAGCATCAACATCTCAGATTACCAGAAATCTCAACGTCTGGGGGCCCCTGAGCCCCGCACCTTACTAGGGGAATATTTAACTGAAGGCTTGATTATATAGGTGAGTCTTAAGTCTAGATTTAAAGATTGGAACTGTGTCAGAATCTCGGATTGGAGCTGGAAGGCTATTTCATAATTGAGGGGCTTTAAAGGAGAAAGCTCTGCCTCCGGCTGTAGTCTTACAAATTTTTGGAACTAAGAGAAATCCAGCATTTTGGGAGCGTAAAAGGACGAGATGGGTTGTAGTAAGCAATGAGTTCACTCAGATATTGTGGGGCAAGACCATTTAACGCCTTATAGGTTAAGAGAAGAATTTTAAATTCAATTCGATGTTTAATCGGAAGCCAATGTAATGCCGAGAGTGGGACTAATATGATCGAATTTTCTAGCCTTAGTTAGGACTCTAGCTGCAGCATTTTGTACAAGTTGTAGCTTCTTTATGGACTGTTTAGAGCATCCAATTAGAAGACCATTACAGTAGTCCAATCTTGACGAGACAAAAGCATGGACCAGCTTCTCTGCATCAGCTAATGAAAGTAAGTGTCTCAGCTTGGCGATATTACGTAAATGGAAAAAAGGCAGCCTTAGTGACATTGCATATATGTGTGTCAAATGAAAGATCCGAATCAATAGTGACACCTAAGCTTTTTGCGGTAGACTTGGGTGTTACTGAAAACCCATCTAGGGTAAGGGGAATATCAGCCCAGCTGCTTCTAGCAGCTTTAGGCCCAAGAATCAGCACCTCAGTCTTATCAGAATTTAAGAAAATTAGACGCCATCCAGTTTTTAATGTCCTGGACGCAGCTCTCAATCTTGAGAGTAGTGGTGATATCATCTGGATTGGAAGATATATACAACTGAGTATCATCTGCGTAGCAATGGAAACTAATACCATGCCTACGGATGATAGTGCCCAGTGGAAGCATATATAATGTAAATAATATGGGGCCCAGTACAGATCCTTGTGGGACACCATATTTTACCTTAGAACGCTCTGAGCATTCGTTGTTTACTAGTACAAATTGGTAACGATCTGTCAGGTAGGACCTGAACCAGGAGAGTGCTTGACCTCTTATACCAATGAGTGTCTCCAGCCTATTAAGTAGAATATTATGATCAATGGTGTCAAAAGCCGCACTGAGGTCTAGCAGTATGAGAAAAGAAATGTGTCCTTTATCAGAGGATATCAAGAGATCATTTACTACTTTAGTCAGCGCAGTTTCAGTGCTGTGGTGGGGTCTAAATCCAGACTGAAATAATTCTAAGACATGTTCTGTCTGTAGGAAGGAGGAGAGTTGTGAAGAAACTACTTTCTCTAGAATTTGGATATGAATGACAAATTAGAGATAGGCCTATAGTTGGACATTTCCTGGGGGTTAAGACCAGGTTTTTTAATTAGCGGCTTGATAACTGCAAGTTTAAATGAACTGGGAATATAGCCCATGCTCAGAGAGCAGTTTATTATAGTGAGCAAAGGTTCTATATTGCTATGCAGTAATTCTTTAAGTAAATGGGTTGGTACTGCATCTAGTATGCATGTGGAGGGCTTGGCAGATTCCACCAATGAAATAAGCTCCTCACGACCAATTGGGGAGAAGGACTCTAACAGGGCATCAGAGCTGACCAGACAGCTGTCAAGGTGCATAGGCATGTTGACAGGCTCTGAGATAGCACAACCAATTTTTTCCCTAATTTTATCAATCTTATCATTAAAGAATTTCATAAAATTATTACTGCTACACTCTAGTGGGATTAGTGGATTGATTTGATCATGGCTCCTTGTTAGACTGGAAACAGTTTTAAATAGGAGTGCAGAATTGTTTTTATGTTTTTCTATTAAAGCTGATAAGTATGAGGATTTTTGCCGTATGGAGGGCATGCTTATATTCACTAAGGCTGCTTTTCCATGATAGCCTAAACACTTCTAACTTTGAATTTCGCCATTTACGCTCCAGGATCCTCGCGGCTCGTTTGAGACTACGCGTGTGCTCGTTATACCATGGCGCTATTCTTCTCTCAGAGGCTCTCTTATAGTGTAATGGTGCAACCTTGTCTAATGCTGTACGAAGAGAAGTCTCAATGTGCTCGGTAAAATGCTCTAGTCCTTCCGGAGCTACAGGTGTATCAATTTCTGCCACTTATAATTTGGACAACACTACAAAATGGCTGACATGCTAAATAGAACATTAAACATTAAAAATAGGGTGTAATTTCAGGCACATGACTAGTATTGCACTCTACAAAATGCATTAAGAGCCATTAAGCTCTGCCCACTTAGATTTGAATTAATTTGTACGGTGGCCCTGAAAGTCCATTGTGCTGCAAAGGAAAAACGAGATGCAAATACGCAAAGCAAATGCATAAAAATGACAATGCGTGCGCTACTACACACGCACGCAAATTGGTTACTTCACCAAAGCACTCAAGTTTATTTCTCATGTTGCCAGTCCTTATATACGTAATGAGAAACTGCGTAAAATAATTCGTCCAGAAACACTTCCGTTGTGTTGTGGGCCACTTCCGTGTTGTGGCTGGATTTGCAGTGTTTCTGAATTTGCAGCACGTTTCTGAAATGTAGCGCACACGTGGTCATTTTGATGCATTTGCTTTGCGTATTTGCAGCATGTTTTTCCTTTGAAGCGCGATGGACTTTCAGGGCCACCGTAAATTTGCATATTGTGCAAAATCACACAGTTCTGAGTATGAAATAGTCATAGGGATTTTCACCAAACCTACAGGTCCATCTAAAAAATTAGCATATTGTGATAAAGTTCATTATTTTCTGTAATGTACTGATAAAAATTAAATTTTCATATATTTTAGATTTATTGCACACCAACTGAAACATTTCAGGTCTTTTATTGTTTTAATACTGATGATTTTGGCATACAGCTCATGAAAACCCAAAATTCCTATCTCACAAAATTAGCATATCATGAAAAGGTTCTCTACACGAGCTATTAAGCTGAATCAACTAATTAACTCTAAACACCTGCAAAAGATTCCTGATGCTTTTAAAAACTCCCAACCATGGGTAAGAAGAGATGACCGGACCCTGAGGAAGATTGTGGAGAAGGGCCGATTCCAGACCTTGGGGGGCCTGCGGAAGCAGTGGACTGAGTCTGGAGTAGAAACATCCACAGCCACTGTGCACAGGCGTGTGCAGGAAATGGGCTACAGGTGCCATATTCCCCAGGTCAAGCAACTTTTGAACCAGAAACAGCGGCAGAAGCGCCTGAACTGGGCTACAGAGAAGCAGCACTGGACTGTAAGCAAATTTTGCATGTCATTCGGAAATCAAGGTGCCAGAGTCAGGAGGAAGACTGGGGAGAAGGAAATGCCAAAATGCCTGAAGTCCAGTGTCAAGTACACACAGTCAGTGATGGTCTGGGGTGCCATGTCAGCTGCTGGTGTTGGTCCACTGTGTTTTATCAAGGGCAGGGTCAATGCAGCTAGCTATCAGGAGATTTTGGAGCACTTCATGCTTCTATCTGCTGAAAAGCTTTATGGAGATGAAGATTTCATTTTTCAGCACGACCTGGCACCTGCTCACAGTGCCAAAACCACTGGTAAATGGTTTACTGACCATGGTATTACTGTGCTCAATTGGCCTGCCAATTCTTCTAACCTGAACCCCATAAACAATCTGTGGGATATTGTGAAGAGAAAGTTGAGAGACACAAGACCCAACACTCTGGATGAGCTTAAGGCCGCTATCGAAGCATCCTGGGCCTCCATAACAGCTCAGCAGTGCCACAGGCTGATTGCCTCCATGCCACGCCGCATTGATGCAGTCATTTCTGCAAAAGGATTCCCGACCAAGTATTGAGTGCATAACTGAACATAAATATTTGAATGTTGACTTTTTTTGTATTACTTGTGTGTAATGAATCTAAAATATATGAAAGTCTAATGTTTATCAGTTCATTACAGAAAATAATGAACTTTATCACAATATGCTAATTTTTTGAGTAGGACCTGTAGGTTTGGTGAAAATCCCTATGACTATTTCATACTCAGAACTGTGTGATTTTGCACAATATGCAAATTTACGGTGGCCCTGAAAGTCCATCGCGCTTCAAAGGAAAAACGCGCTGCAAATGCATCAAAATGACCACGTGTGCACTACATTTACAAGAAAATTTGCTACATAGTTACTATATTTAAGTTTGGCACATAGCCTATACATGTGATATCTTGCCTGCAAAATGGCAGATGTCATCAGCTTTCACTTATTTCATTGCACTTTTGATAGACCTAACAATGGCCAATTCTCACAAAACTCAAATAGTTCTAGAAACTCTTAGTTTGAGATACTATGTCAGAGGAACTTTGACACCTTCTTACTGCAACTGTTATTGAGAGAACCGAAACTTCACCAACGGTTTTCCCTATTGTCGTAATGCAACAGAAAACCCAATGAATTAGAATGTGCATCAACTTTTGGGAGACTTATAAAGCGATCCTAGTGGATACTCACCTTTACAGCTTTCTTTACCCATGACACCCTGTTCCATTTTCCATGTCCCATATGGATTGGTAACATCTCCTGTAGATTTTCTTGAAAGACATTCCAAATGTTGAGAATAACTTAGATGCCACCTGTTTATAATGTGCTCACTAGAAAAAATATGCTGCCTTAAAGGCAATATTACAGCACCTCAGTGATGCAGGATTTTGGCTGAAGGAAAGGAAGTAAAACTTCTGAAAATCCGGTTTGCTTATTCTTGGACATCTGGTGAATGCGAAAGGCGGATGACCCAGAACACCTGTGCCAGTCTCTACTTCTTCTTAGGTATTTTCTTGTGATATAACAACTTTGTACCTAGCTACATTCCACTTGCTGAACCACTGTGTACTACTTTGCATCAGGAATCAGGAGGCACAATGATGTTTCACAAAGGTGAAAAGGTTAGTGGAAAGCCAAGCCCATACTTTGCTAAACCCACAATTGCCAATGATTGTGTCAACGGATGCTTCAGATTTCAATTCACGTCCTTTATCATGCAATGTCCTGATGTGCTGCTGAACCTTAACCTGTGCCATTCCCTCAAACAACTTGATGAAGCCTAAACTCGGATATCAGAATCATGGTCATACTTAAAAGATCAAAGACGTCATTAGTGAAGTCAGTCACGTTCTCAGCTATCACAGATGAAGTGAAGCATCTTCAGATTATACTGAGTGAATGTCAATGAGAGTTATTGCATACTTGCCATCCCATAACAAAGTATCATAGGAATTGGCTCATATGAACTGTGTGTGTGGGGGGGATTGCTACTCTTTTTTATCAAACATCTAAACTGGTTTTCACATTAGACATAAAATGCTAGTGTATAAAATTTTAAAACCTTTACTGACTGGATTAGGGGCAGGGACGCATAGCTGCAGGAGCACCATAGCAGTGTCTACAGGAGCATGCTGAGCAATGGCTCCATATAAGTCTATTTGATATGAGATTCAAAGTATCAGTGAATGTATTTTAATGTCACATTTTATGAGTAATTGTAAGGTTGTTGTGTTGTGTTTCATCTGAAGAACGATGAACAATCGTATAATAAGTGCAGGGTATTATGTATAAGCTGTGTAAAACAAACAAACATACTAATTCTTCTCAACTGTGAAGGCATCTCATTTAAATTTCCAGTACATCAGAACAACAGTGGATCACTTTGTCCCATTGTCACCTAAACTCAAACACTTCCCCACAGTATCTTGATGAAATAGTGGACTATGGTGAGTTTGTGCATCCATATCAGACTAGCCAAATTAGCTTGGTCCCTGAATAGCAGAGTGGGGCTAATAGTATTATTAATATTATTATTATTATTAGTAGTAGTAGTAGTAGACGCAGTAGTAGTTGTAGTAGTAGTAGTTGTAGACGCAGTAGTAGTTGTAGTAGTAGTAGTAGTTGTAGTAGTAGTAGTAGTAGTAGTAGACGCAGTAGTAGTTGTAGTAGTAGTAGTTGTAGACGCAGTAGTAGTTGTAGTAGTAGTAGTAGTTGTAGTAGTAGACACAGTAGTAGTTGTAGTAGTAGTTGTACTGTCCTTCAGTTTTCATGCATAGAACAATTGATTTGTTCTTTTTTAGCAGCCTCTAGTGTTTCGGTTTAGAAATACAGGAAAAATCCAATTGAAGCACTTTGTGAATGGATATTAGATGGTATTTATCAGTGAATTTCAAAGTACTTTAATTAAGGAGTTCAGGAAACCCTTGCTAAGTAACGGACATTCTTTGGATCAGGTAAATATAGTTCTTAGTATTGCAAAGCTTTTGGGAAATGCACCTAGGTTTTGAGGTTACACTGAGAATGATCTTAGAATCTGAAATGAATGATCTGAGAATGATCTCTTATCACTGAACAGATGTCCCCCTTAGCTGTCAACCATCAACCATCATTGAAACCTGAGCAGGAATTATAATGATGAAAAGACAGATCATTTGCTCACTTTTTTGTTGGATGACCATCAATGTGTCAAAAATGTGTCCTGTGCCCACTGTTGTTTTATAACTAGTGTGCTTTGAGTGTTTGGTTAGCTTATTTCTGGCCATTTAGTGTGTTTTATTTCTACTTTTTAGTAATTCTTCTGCTGTTATTATTAAGTTGATTTGAAGAATAAAATCTTCAAAAATCTTCACAGTTTTTGTTTTTGCTGGGGAGTCATACACTGCACATATGCGAGTCACATTCAGAAAGCAGTAGCCCTGAGAAGCAGTTGTGTGTGACAATAGAGGGGAAAGTGCATGACAGGTAGGAGTTTATCTGCAAGCGGAGCAGCATAATGACCTAGTGGTGTTGACCACAGCCCTCCAGCTGCTTCAGGCAGGTAGGGCCTACTCCTGGTTAGTGCAGTGGGCATGTGTGACCTTCGAGAAGGTTGAAGTCATCTGGAATGGCAAAGGTTGTGCAGGACAATTTCCTGCATTCCTCAATGCCGGAAAAGCTGAGATGACATGCACAACTTACATCAGCCAGCTTCCAAGCAGCAGCTGCCAAGAGACAGAGAGTGCAGAAGTAGTGCAGAAGTCCATGAAGAGGAACCCTTGCCCTTCATGGGGTCAACCATGACTCTGGAGGAGTTGAATATGCAGTGTCAGAGTCTGTTGGTGGAACCCCTGCGATAGTGCATATTGGTGATCCAGAGGAACTAGGGTTGAAGCTGCAAGTGCTGGAGGAGCTTAACATGCAGAGCTAGTGATGGTGGGAAGATCAATGAGGACCATGTGCAATGTTTCTGTCAACACCAATAAAAGAGCACAAACAGTGGTAGCAAATAAAGGGGAGGTTAGCAAGGCCCCAGCTGCCGAGCATGAACTGTGGCAGCATAATGCGTTGAGCTTAACAGAAGGACAGAAAAAGCAACTGTGGGAGCTACATCTTTGCAGCCACAGAGAAACACTGTAATCGACCTAATTTAACGCACCACAGCTCCTATCCAGCTTTGCCTCTAAGAACCCTTAGAACAGAAAGCGATAGAAATGGCAATTGTGGGAATTACTGAGCTGTCAAACAGCACTGGACTCCAGGGGTTGACTTCATACTACCAGTGTTTGGCGTATGGGTTTGGAGACATAGCTGCACAGCTACACCAGCTCACAGCACATGAGGCTGCGTTCCAGTGACTTCAAGAGGCTGAGAATGCATTCACCACTCTCCATGCATGGTATTGTGAGGCACTGGTGCTAGTGTTCTTCAGGGCAGATGGCAAGTATGTTGTGGCACAGACATACAGGGCAGGGTTGAGAGGGTGGTAGCTATTTTGCATTCTTTTAGAGTGTCACGCTCTAATTGTTCTGATTTAGTTGCCCTTCCTTCCCTATTCATTTTTTTGCTGTCTACTGTTGTCAGTAAACTGATTTTGTGTATGTGACAATAAAATGGCATCTTGTTTTTCCTTCTTCGCTTTTGCGTGAACACCACTTTGTTGCCATCCTGTTCCTTAGTTAAATGAGTTGCTTATTCATTTTTGGAAATCATCTGTTTATAATTTTTTTGGATATATCTACACATATCTTTGATATTGGCAACCTCCACAAGCCATCGGAAGACCTTTCCACCTTCAAAAACATATCGATGCACAGCTTAACCGAAGCATTTCACCATGTCTGAGTCACTTATTGCTTGTGCTCAGTGTGGCATGTATAGTTACCCGTCTTCTGTCAGTAGTGGTAATTTTATGTGAAGTGTAGATAATTTTTTTTCCTGACGGACAAAATTTTGTTTCTAGAGGAATGCATCCAAGTCCTAGAAAGCAGTTGGTAGCATTTTGTTAGGCAGGCATGACGCAAGTGCATGATATCAATATTTCAATAATATTTCAATAATTTTTTTTAATAATTAAACAGACTACAAACACGACGAGGGAACTGGAAGCAGGGAAACACTGAAGGACCGGGAAATACATACAATAATATAACGGGGCGACGAACACAGGGAAACTAAACTACTCATTAACCCCTTCAGACCTGATTTTTTTCTACTGAGCAAAAAAAATTTTATTTAGTTGATTTTTACTCTTCTCTAATAAGGAAACACAGGGAGAAAAAGAATTTTTTTCCAACTCATTGTTTTATTATACTTTTTTCATGTCCATTGCAATGGATGCCAGGTCTAAATGATTGTAAAATATAATGAAAACTTAAGAAACAGAATGATCATATTCTAGTGTTAAGACCCTGTCTAATTGCATGCCTTGAAGTTGTGTTGCAGATTAACAAGGAGTGCTCTTGGATTGGCTACCCCTAGGGGGGGGACCATCTATAAAGAGGATCCAAGATGGCCCAAGAAGAAGAGAGGGGCGGGGCTTTCTTTCAGACATAGTGATTGTTGGTGGTCCTGGCTTTCCGAAGTGAGCCTGATTGTTAGTCTTTGCTGTGTGCCCTACTGTGGGTGATATCCTGGATATTAGTTATATTGGTTGATTATATTTTTTTGTTAGTGGAAAATTGTGGTGGAGTTTTTTGTATTGGATGTTCATTTGTTGGAGGTTTGCTTTGTTTGTTTCTTTGTCTCTTCTGTTTTTTTATACACATGTATATTTCATTAGTAGGTTGCTTTTGTTTCTTGAGTTGAATTGTCTTTATTATTATATCTGTTCATTTTCCGTTGTATTATGCACGGATGTGACCCATTAAAAAAAAAAGCGCAAAAATAATGAATTGACGCTGGTTGAGTATATGTATATCTAAGCACACAAAAATGTACTCGGGAAGCCAGAAATACCCCAACGCCGTTATTTTTATATTATGTTGCGGTCTGTCCTAGACCAGCTCGTAACACTAGTATAATAAACATGCAACAAATGATCACATGTGACCTATACATCTAGAACAGGTTTCTGTGTGTGTCTGCTTACTTGCATAGTCTGTGCAAGTCTGAATCTGAAGATTAACTCCATATATAATGGTATATCAAATTAATGGGATATCATTGAGACTTCAGTTCTTCCATTCACTAAAATGAAACTTCACAGTGCATTGCTTTACTTTTAAAATAGTAGGCTGTCCATGAAGCATAACTATATAAAGAAAACATTTAGAAAAGACATTGGCTGGTGGATATTCTGTATTATTTCCGATGAGAAGCTTTGAAGCAGTTTCGGTGTGGCATAAAGCACAGGTGGATCTTACATTTGTCACAAAAGACATGTGTTTTTCCTGTACAGTATGGCCTCTTGCATCTGGTGGCCTCTCTCTTATCATCATAATTTGGCATGTGGTCAATCATATCAAACTGCACCTCAGGTAAAGTTCTTACATCCTGATCTTGGGGTCTGTGATAGACACGAAGTGGCTCAGGAGATATGCTGGGTCTTCCACGTTTTGCTGCCACTGGTTTATGTGCTCTCACCAGATACTGGGCCACATTCATCTTGAAATGGAGGAGATCTAGTGTGTCCCTTTTCAGGATTCTGGCCTTCTCGACATCCAGCCTATACTCTAGCCAACTGTTGACGACAGCCAGATCAAAAGCATGTGTTATCATTCTAAGGGTCCACTTTTTCGACCGAATTTCAGTACGGTATAGACTGATGAGTTGATCAAGTAGGTCAACTCCACCCATTACCTCGTTGTACAACTTAACAACTTCAGGACGGGACACCTTCAGAAATCTGGCCTGCTTTTTGTCCCATCTTTGCACTTCATCCATTTTGCCAACACCAACAAAGTTGGAAGCCATAACAACTGATCTGCTGTCAAACCATTTGACAAGTGTCACCTTTCCATCACGGCTAACAACCTCATCATAGTTTCCTCGCTGCTTTTTTGCCATTTCTTTGTCGCACTGCAGTGGAGGTCCTGCAAACCGGCAGATTCTTGCTGTTCCAGCAGCATAAATTTTCCTCTCAGCTAATAGTTCCAGAATATTGTACGTGGTGAAGTAGTTATCAAAGTACAGCTTATGGTTGGGCTTGGTGATATGTTGGCTGAGATGGTACACCACTGCAGCTCCAAGTCCCAGCAGCTTCTTGTGATGTTCTGGTATTTCCATTGTAGTACCTTGATGTAGCAGGAAGTCATAGGCCATGCCACTTTTGCCACACAGGAAGTATATTTTCACCCCCAAGGGTGTGACTTGCCTTTGATGTATTGCTTGACAGACAGAGATCCACGAAATGGCACCATTTGTTCATCAATGCAAAGATTTTCTTCTAGAGGAAGTTTCAAGCATCTTCTGCGTATGGAATCATAGAGTAGACGTACCTTGAAGAACACATCATTATTTTCTGCTGGCTTCTCCAAATTGTTGACAAAATGCAGATGTGACCGAAGCTGAAATAATCTGTCACGGGACATTGTGTTTCTAAAAATGCCAATGTTCAATGTCCATCCCAGTTTCCCAGTACATGGAGACTCTTGGCATTTTCATCACTCCCATAGCAAGGTGCAGCCCAACGAGTGTCCTGATTTCCCCTGCACTAGCCATTTTGAAACCTAGTGTGCCATGTTGCACAGCATAAATGTTAGTGTTGTCTGTCATCAAATCAAAAACTTCATCAGGTATATACTGTCTGAAGTATTCGTAGGGGCTCATGGGATCTTTATCATCACTAAGGCCATTCTCAAAGGAAGTGTCAATGACTGTAGTGAATGGCCTATGACGCCACTTTATCTCTTCCTTCCTGGTTAATGTCATATCCTCCTGATCCTCTGTCACTACACTGGCTTCTGCTTCTCCTACCTCAACCTCAGCTGCCACCTCAAGGTTTTCTCCACTGTTTCTGTCCCTCTCTGAAAGCCATGGCAAAAAATCTTATATTTGACCTGTTCTTGTATGTACATATACTGACATTTTAGAGCTTGAAAATGGAGCATTATGGTAGTTGGAGAGATCATACTATGAA
Source organism: Brachyhypopomus occidentalis (assembly GCA_020368025.1). Taxonomy (NCBI): domain Eukaryota; kingdom Metazoa; phylum Chordata; class Actinopteri; order Gymnotiformes; family Hypopomidae; genus Brachyhypopomus; species Brachyhypopomus occidentalis. Next base: position 299,904 of record JAGXOD010000136.1, read on the forward strand.
TAAAAAATTCTTCTAAACTAACTTCTAAACTTACCATCTACCTCTTCTACCTTCTTCTCATCTGCCTCATCTCCTGAAGCCAAGCAGTCAATATCGGATAACTCTCCATTCACAAGAAGTTCTACATGACTACATACTCTAAAAGAATATTTTTTAAAATGTTTTAAAAACTACGTTTATAACAAATAACATACTGTACAATCATATTTTAGCCATGGAATGCTTATAGATATTGACAAATATCATTAGCATTGGTTAATGTCTCCCATCACCTGATGTCCACTGAGATGGACATTAAACTTTAGAAAAATCCTGTACTTTAATATTATAAAATATATTCAAAATAACTTGAAATACTATCACTTGAAGTGTCTAGAATTAAATTCAATACTTAATAATCAGGATAGCATGAACATAAATGTATTTTTACGAGGGAAAAAAGATCCTTACTCCTCTTTCCAATTTCAGAGCCATGCTTGATTTGTCTGATGACTAGCGCACTCTCAGGTCAGCTGACAGGTCAAGACTTCATTGTAATTGGATGATCATGAACCGATCAGTGAAAAAACATGGTTTCACATGTTAAAACACAAATCTTTATTGGTTTAGAGCAAGAAATATGTCATGTCCATTCCAGTGGACGTGGGGTCTGAAGGGGTTAACAATGCGGTACACGAAAGACAACAACTTGAAGGAATGAACGAGAACAGGGAACGTCGATACTAGGTAAGTAAAACTAGGGACACTAAACATGACAGAACTACAGGGGAACCAGATGCAACAAGGAAGAGTAAGTAAACATAAGCATAAAACGCCACGAGCAGAACACACCAGAAAACTAAGGGAAACAGGTTATATTACAACTGCGATAGTCATCGAGCAAGACAAGTACAATAAGACGTGGAAACAGATAACGATGCAAACCGAGCAGGGAACAGAACATGGGAATAGAAGAACTTACGACAGAAACGTAGGGCACATTAAGACACGGGGAGCCAGGGACAAGGGAAGACGAGCCAGAGAAACACAAGAGACATGGAAACCAAAAAGCGAACCGGAGAAACAAGGAATCGATAAACGCAGGGCAAAATCAGAGAATCGAACGAGAAACAAGGCGTGGTTAGGGCGATCAACACGAGATAGGGATGGAGGGCGGAGCTATGTGTGACAGCCCGGTGCTACAGTCATAGTTAGCAAGCCCCCCAGCCCCAGCATTAGTGCCCTTGCAGATGTGACAAAGGGAAAACACTACTACCATTTTGAGTGTTCGAGTGTTCAGTTTGTAGTCTGCTGTAAAGGTCTGTCAGAGTATTCACATAAACATGAATATTCACAAATACACCGGTTATTTCTGCATATTCAGTACATTTACACCATAAATTAAAACAAAATTACAATGGGAAGGTTTATTTTGGTTTTGCATGAACACTATATACTGTAAATACACAGACAACAAAAAACTACAAAAAGAGAAAACCAAAAAATCAAAATAGGCATGTTCCCATACCAGGCGGTGATGTAGCCTGTCAGAACACTTTCCACAGTACATGTATAAAATGTCCTGAGGATGCGGGTGCTCATGTTTAACCTCTTCAGCCGTCTGAGGTAGAAGAGGCGCTTTTGTGCTTTCTTCACCACTCGTGTGGTCTGTTCTGTCCATGTTAGATCCTCTGTAATGTGGACCCCGTGGAACTTAAGCTGCTGACCCTCTCCACCATGGCCCCATTGATGAAAATAGGGGTGTGCACACTCTCCTGCTTCATGAAGTCTACTACCAGCTCCTTGGTCTTGTTGATGTTTAAAGAGAGGTTGTTATCCTGGCACCAGTGTATCAAGTAGCTGATCTCCTCTCTGTAGGCTGTCTCATCATTGTTGGAGATCAAGCCTATGACTGTTGTGTCATCCGCAAAATTAATGATGACATTGGAGTTGCAGTCATGTTTGTATGAACAGTAGAGCAGGGGACTCAGAACGCAGCCCTGGGGGAGCAGAGGTGATCCCAAAGGGAAGGTGTCGGAAACAGAATCTTCCTATAGGAGTAATGAAGGTTGTTAACAACATTGAGCTGGGGTATTTTAGTATATACCTATCTATCAAGTATTACAGTATTACAGGATTACAGTATTATTAGAATTAATAACCAGAACCTAGCCACTAGGGTGCACACATGAGTGTATTTTAGTGCCGGTCCCAAGCCTGGATAAATAGGGAGGGTTGCGTCAGGAAGGGCATCCGGTGTAAAAACTGCGCCAAATCAAATTATGCAGATCAAAAATAGAAATTCCATACCGGATCGGTCAAGGCCCGGGTTAACAACGACCGCCACTGGTGATGTTGTCCAACAGGTCATTAGTGGAAATTGGGCTACTGTTGGGACAAGGAGGAGGAGGAGAGGGGGGACGAGGGTTCTGAAGCTGAAGGAGAGGAGGCAGAGCAGGAAGGTGGAGGTTAGAGTTGGTACGTTGAATGTGGGCTCTATGACAGGTAAAGGGAGAGAGCTAGCTGATGCGATGGAGAGGAGGAAGTTAGATATACTGTGTGTTCAGGAGACCAAGTGGAAGGGGAGCAAGGCCAGGAGCATTGGTGGTGGCTTCAAACTCTTCTATCATGGAGTAGACAGGAAGAGAAATGGAGTAGGAGTAATCCTGAAGGATGAGTTTAGTAAGAATGTAGTGGAGGTAAAGAGAGTAAGTGACAGGGTGATCTGTGTAAAGTTAGAGATTGTTGGAGTGATGATGAATGTCATCAGTGCTTATGCTCCTCAGGTAGGTTGTGATGTGGAGGAGAAAGAAGAATTCTGGAGGGAGTTAGATGAAGTAGTTTTGCAGGTTCCTAAAGAAGAGAGAGTGGTTATCGGAGCAGATTTAAATGGACATGTTGGTGAAGGGAACAGTGGTGATTAGGAGGTGTTGGGTAGATATGGTGTTAAAGAAAGGAATACGGAAGGACAAATGGTGGTAGACTTTGCTAAAAGGATAGAGATGGCTGTAGTTAACACCTATTTTAAGAAAAAGGAAGAGCACAGGGTGACGTATAAGAATGGGGGAAGATGCACACAGGTCGACTATATCCTCTGTAGGAGACAAAACCTGAAAGAGGTTAGTGATTGCAAGGTGGTACCAGGGGAGAGTGTAGCTAAACAGCATATGATAGTGATATGTAGGATGGTTTTGAAGGTGAAGAAGAGGAAGAGAGTGAGAGTGGCACCTAAGATCAGGTGGTGGAAGTTAAAGGATGAGGACTGTGGTGTAAAATTCAGGGATGAGGTGAGACAGGTACTGGGTAATGGTGGTGTTCTGGGTACCTGGGAGGAGACTTCAAATGCAGTGAGGGATGTGGCTAGGAAGGTACTTGGTGTGACCTCAGGACAGAGGAAGATAGACAAGGAGTCGTGGTGGTGGAATGAGGAAGTTCAGGAAAGTTTGACAGGAAAGCGGTTGGCTAAAAAGAATTGGGATTTTCAGCGGGATGAAGAAAGTAGACAGAAGTACAAGGAGATGTGTCGTATGGCAAAGAGAGCAGTGGCAGAAGCTAAAGAGAAGGCATATAGCAAGCTGTATGAGACGTTGGACACTAAGGAAGGGGAAAAGGATCCGTACAGATTGGCCAGACAGAGAAACCGTGATGGGGAGGATGTGCAGCAGGTTAGGATGATAAAAGATAAAGATGGAAATGTGTTGTGTAGTGAGGAAAGTGTCTTGGGAAGGTGGAAGGAGTATTTTGAGGAACTGATGAATCAAGAGAATGAAAGGGAAAGAAGGTTAGAAGAGATAGAGGTTGTGAATCAGGAAGTGCCCCAGGTGAGCAAGGAGGAAGTAAGGGCTGCGATTCGGAGAATGAAGTGTGGTAAGGCAGTTGGACCGGATGATATTCCAGTGGAGGCATGGAGATGTTTGGGAGAGACAGCAGTGGAGTTTTTGACTGGGTTATTTAACAGAATCTTGGAAGGCCAGAAGATGCCTGAGGAGTGGAGACGAAGCATAATGGTGCAGATTTTTAAGAATAAGGGCGACGTTCAGAGCTGTAGTAATTACAGGGGAATTAAGTTGATCAGTCACAGCCTGAAAATCTGGGAAAGAGTAGTAGAAGCTAGGCTTAGAGGAGAAGTAGAGATCTGTGAGCAGCAGTATGGTTTCATGCCAGCTAAGTGCACCACAGATGCTATGTTTGCTTTGAGAGTGCTAATGGAGAAGTATAGGGAACGACAGAAGGAGTTACATTGTGTGTTTGTTGACTTAGAGAAAGCTTATGATAGAGTACCGTGATAGGAGCTGTGGTATTGTTTGAGGAAGTCAGGAGTAGCAGGAAAGGTATGTGAGGGTGGTGCAGGATATGTACGAGAACAGTGTGACAGCAGTGAGATGTGCGGTAGGAATGACAGACGGGTTTAAAGTCGGGGTAGGACTACACCAGGGATCAGCCCTGAGTCCCTTCCTGTTCGCAATTATCATGGACAGACTGACGGACGAGGTTAGGCAGGAGTCCCCTTGGACTATGATGTTTGCTGATGACATTGTGATCTGTAGTGAGAGTAGGGAGCAGGTGGAGGCGAGCTTGGAGAGATGGAGGTATGCTTTGGAAAGCAGGGGAATGAAAGTGAGCAGGAGTAAAACAGAGTACATGTGTGTGAATGAGAGGGCAGACGGTGGACAGGTCCAGTTACAAGGAGTTGATTTGAAGGTCGACGAATTTACCTACTTAGGGTCGAAGGTACAGAGTAATGGAGGAAGTGAAAGAGAGGTAAAGAAGAGAGTGCAGGCAGGGTGGTGTGGATGGCACAAAGTATCAGGGGTGATCTGTGATAGAAGGGTGTCGGCTATAATGAAAGGTAAGATCTATAGGACAGTAGTGAGACCTGCTATGTTGTATGGACTGGAGACAATAGCACTGACAAAGAGACAGGTGAGGGAGATGGAGGTGTCTGAGATGAAGATGTTGAGATTCTTACTTGGAGTGACGAGGAAGGATAGGATCAGAAATGAGTTTATTAGAGGATCAGCACATGTAGCTTGTTTTGGAGATAAGGTTAGAGAAGCGAGATTGAGATGGTTTTGACATGTACAGAGGAGAGAGGAGACGTATATTGGCAGGAGGGTCTTGAGGATGGAACTTCCTGGCAAGAGGAGGAGAGGTAGACCTAAGAGGAGGTTTATGGATGCAGTGGTAGAGGATATGAGAGTGGCTGTTGTGTCAGTGGAAGACACTCAGGACAGGGCTAGATGGAGGAGTTTGATCCGCTGTGGTGACCCCTAAACGGGAATTGCCGAAAGAAGGAGAAAGATTAGAATTAATAACCAGAATAAAAATTACCCTTAGAATCAATTTCAGAGTCTAAAATTACCCCATTGAAGGAGTTCTCCCAAATAGCGGCACCTGCTGCTCTTTCTGAACCATGCAATATCCAAATATTGTCACACTACACTTTCCATAAACTGTGCATCATTCTTAACTGAATGATGCTTTGCAAATAGAAATAAAGCTTTTGGTTTGGTATTCTGTCTCAACCCCCTGGCATTAAGAGAAAAAACAGAAAAAGACAATATAACAAAAGATTAGTTGTGACGGTTGTTCAGGGACAGCAGGAGTCAGGGGTTGCGGGCAAAAGGATTTATTATCCATCATTAAAGCAGCAAACAAAAAGACTCAGGCCAATCGGCAAGGTAAACAAAAAAGCAAAACGATGATAGAGGGCATTAACCACAGACGTAAGACCAATAGTCGTATTCCACCTCGACGAGCACACCAGTGCATTCACTCAGGCGAAGGCTGAAGAATGTGCAGCACTGGATGGCAAAACCTGTGGCCTTAAGAATGTGAGGTGAAATAAGAAACAGGTGCTAATATTGTGGAGATTGTGATAGGGGGAGTGGTGCGTGATTAGGGTGCGTGTGAGTAGCGTTGCTATGGCTACGCGTCCATACGCGCGTCCTCTGGTGGCCTCTCCTCCTAGCCACCGTGACATTAGTTTCAAGTACTAAAGGAATTTAGTGACCAATCTCTATCCCTTAATAACAGAGAGTAATAACATTATTATCTTATTTCAAACAATCTCCTTATGAGGTCAACAGTACTAGAGAAATGTGGCATCATTGACTCAGGTCTTAAGATTATATATTCAAAAACAAGTGATAAGAAAAATAAGAATAATCATAAAAAATTGGTAAGGGAAAAAATAAAGGCTCAAAGTATCTTTCAGTTACAAAAAATAGACTGTACACTTATAATTTTTGTTTTCTTTCTTTGTTCCCCATTTCTATAGAGGTAAGCCACAGTCAATATCTCAATGCTATGAACGCAAAAATAGATCTTCATGAGTCCCTAGTAGACCTCTTTAAATGAACGACTTAAGGGAAGTCGCAGAGAACTCTGGGTGTGAGAGGCTGCACCAGTGAATGTTGTGCCAACCTTCTCTGGACGCGACTTATTTCCATCTATGATGATCCGGACACCTGCAAAATGTGCCTTATTTCCTTGCAGCTTCAATTATGGGCCACAGCCTGTTTCATAATGCTTTGTCATCAGCAGTTAAATCTTCAGTGAACCTCAGTTCAACATCAATGTAACCTGTAATATTTTGCTGAGAGCCAGGTTAAAGAGCTTTTCTAAAGAGCTTTTAATTCGACATAATGAGATACTGTCCAACACAACTCTTGTTTCTAGTTTTAAAACTACAGTGCTATTCCCTTCATCTCTTACCAGGTTATGTTTAGTCTATTTTGGTGAATCGTTTTGAGACATACTGCATCATTTAGCTCACCCGTGATAAAATCGCTTATAGGTAGTCGCTGCTTATATCACAGATAAAGAGCTAAATGCTAAATACTGTTAAAGGTATAAAAATAAATTTTAGGGTAGACTGCATTATGTTTAACATTTGAAAAGTGTCCTACTGTTTCAGTAGGATTTACAGAATTTATATTGTTTGCATTTTTACATAATAAATATAGTGATCAGTACTGGGGACGCAAAAGGCACCGAATTGTAGGAATGGCCCTTCTATCTAAATAGCTCGCTAAGGAACTTAATAAAGCTCTTTAAATGTAGCTAGCTAACGACATTTAAAGAGCTTTACTACTTAAATCCCGTTCAACGTTATGAGAAACTGTATAACACACACAAAAAAACCTAGAGACCCTGCGTAAAATAATTCGTCCAGAAACACTTCCGTTATGCTGTGGGCCACTTCCGTTGTGTTGTGGCTGGATTTGCAGCGTTTCTGAATTTGAAGCGCGTTTCCGAAATGTACCGCAAGCATTGTCATTTTGATGAATTTGCTTTGCGTATTTGCAGCGCGTTTTTCGCTTGCATCGCGGTGTGCTTTCGGATCCAACGTAAGTATTAAATAAAGGACCGGAATTTTAAAGGCTGGGAAACTCTGTTTGTAGGTATTTAGTGCGACATATGAAAAGTCAAACAATGAAGTAAGTGATAGAGATCCGAAATCCTGCTCACACACAAACTTATGTCTACCTCGGTCGTCATCTTGGAGACTCTCCCCATACCCTAGTCTCTTCCGCAGGGGTCGGGAACCTATGGCTCACGAGTCAGATGTGGCTCTATTGATGGCTCGCAGATAAATCTTAGGTGACACGATGTTTTGTGTCATAATGAATGAATAATTCCGCTGATATTTTAAAGTAAAAACATTACAGAAATCACAGTGTTAAAATCAACAGTTTTCCTACAAAAGCTTTCATTATGCTTTACAATATATTATTCACTTTTTCTGTTTAAAGTACAATTTATTATTTGAAAATGAGTTTTTACATTAGTGTGTCGCAGTGGCGGATGCTGGTCTTTCAAGGAGGGGAAGCTCAATTTCGGCCTACATCATAAAATGTGTCGGTTTATTTATATGTATATTCTACCCTCCGTTCCTTTTCAAGAAAATGATCTGTGATCCTCTCGTACCAACAAGGCGTCTTTTCCAGGGACTTGACTAGTGTCCTCTCAATGGCCAGCAGAGCTAGGCTGCTTAAACGGCCTTGGCCCATGGTGTTGCGGGTGTAAGAAAGAGTGATGGAAGTCAGTCTCCAAACACAAGCAGCTACAAAAAAACATCAGAAATATAAGCTTTTTAGCTTTTTAGAATTTGTCTCTAGTCGTTTTTAACAAAGAAAATGCCGCTAAGAGGATTAGGAAAGTCTCTGGTTCAACGGATTCAGCCTCAGACAGATCATCCCACTGCCCCATACACCTCCAGAGACACTGAGCGTCCGATGGGCGGGACAAAGCCCAGCATTTATCCAATGACTCGTCTTGGTTCGCTGCACTCTTTGCTTCGGTATTGAACTCTGTGGACGCTCAGCGCTGTGAAGCTGCGGGAATGAGTGAGAGGAAAGCCGCGTCGTCACCAGTGATTAGAAGCTGATTCTGAACAAAAGTTGAGCGCGTTGTACCGCATATTTAATATACATTTGATCACTTATTTTTTGACATTTTAGGGGAAGCTGACCTTCCCTTGCAGTCGCTGTGTGCTCGCTAAAGTGAAGAGACTCACGCACGCCTAATTTAGGAGGGGCGTAAGGGGAGCCAAGCGTGTTGTGGGAGCGGCACTGGTTCCGTCCAGGGCAGGGGCGTAGCATTGCTTGATATATTTTCTGTTGTTTCATTTATTTATTCATAGCAACAGTAAATGCATTACCACATTAAAGTGGGGACTCCTCTGAGCTTGTTTACAAAAGCTTATTTATAAAAAGGACAAATTTCTACACTCATGAAAAGTTTTTTTTTTTACGTCGGCACCATTCAAAACGTAGACTAGGCTACTGGTGCCCCGTCGCCATTAATTTTCCACACTTCAGCCATATAACGGGCGCTGTCAGATGGCCAGGGAAGGTAACCAGAGCTTTACTATTGAGAGTGTTAAAAGCGACAAGAGCAGAGCAACGGTTCAAGATTGACAGCTGTTTGCACCGCCGCCTTGACATTGGCAACTGATGGACATGATGTCGATTAACATTCATAACGTAACGAGGACAGAATCTGTAAATTTGATGACCATGGCGGGCAGCATCTCACCCCGGTTGAGAAACACTGGTTTATCGTGTGCTTTTCCTGAAGATTACATTATAGCTAAAATAGGCTCACCTTCTCTCAAGTTGACACCACTTGCACCTGCTGCGGCAGGGGCATCATCACGTTTTGTGACATTTTCTGAAACTGAGTGGGATTCATTTTACAAATTAGCTTTGCTAACATTTGGACAAATATTTGAACCAACATCGACCCTATGTTAGGCTTTTGGGACACTCGTATAGGCTAATAGTTAGGGCATATTATGAAAATAAATACATTTAAGACAAATATATATATCACAATTATGTGGTAGCCAACAAAATGAAAGATTATTTGATTTGACTTCGGCTGCTCTCAGTAGTATGCAACGGAATGGGAATGGGATAACCAGTTACTGTAGGCTGTAATTTTGATATTTGGGCTCACTTTTTTGGGAAAGAAATCAGTCAGCAGTTGCCTTCCTTCATCTTGTTTCCTCTGTCTCTCTTGTCTTTCTTTTCTTTTCTGATTCCGATTCCAATTTTTTTTTTCTTTCACAGCTAAGAGCAGGCTGCTGCGTTTAATGCCTAATAATGAAATGTGTGAAATTTATGGCGCATGTACAATCAAAAGTCCGCGTGAGAGCGGACTAAACCAATGCGCACTGATAATGGGGGTGTCTGATATAGATTATAGCCCATTTGCAGGCTGGGATATACATTTCAACAGATGTATTTCCAGAGAACATTGGATTTGCATAAAAATACCAACATATATTGACATTATTTAAAAAAGAATTTTTAAAAAACGAAAGAAAAAGAAATGTTCCTTTTGGGGCTCTTAGAGGCCCCCTCCTATAGGCTGGGCCCTGTGAATCAGTCTAACTTTTCCCCCTTGTACAACGCCGCTGGTCCCGTCGGCCCCCCGCTACAACCGCCACTGTTCTCATGCATTTTAATCCATATGTAACCAGCTGAGTACCTTGCGCTTAAAATAAATTGCTAGTTTGTGTGGGTGTTACAATGAAATGAAATGAAATGAAATTATTATGTTTATTTCGGTTATACAACATAAGCAAAAAGAATAAATATATAATCAGAAAAACACAACAACAGTTTGCTGTAATAAACATGTCAGAAAAATACATTTAAACCGAAAAGGTGTAGGCTGAAGCTGTAGCTTATTTTGCCTACCCTATTTATATGATCTCACATTCTTTCTATTTTAAAGCAAAATCAAAAACAAAACAAAACCAAAAAACAACAAAAATAATAATAAAAAACACATTCTATCTATAATCATTGTTCAAGTTCATAGGAGTTCACTATCTTACTCTTGTACATTTTTTAAAATTTGCAATGTGAACTACACATTTTCAATTCCTTGCTGCAACTATTCCACAAAGTTAACCCCCTGACTGATACACATCTATTTTTTATATTAGTCCTAGCTCTCATTTTTTAAACATACTTGTTGCCCTAACCTCATATTTATTGTCTCTAATTTCAAAAAGCTTCTGAATACAGTTGGGAAGTGAATTGTTTTATACCCTATACATTATCTGTGCAATGTGTAAGTCAACTAAATCATTAAATTTCAGAGCATGTACCTTAAGAAACAGTTTGTTGGTTGATTCATAGAATTCTGCTTGGTTGATACTTCGTATTGCTTTTTTCTGTAGCATGAAGATTGGATGTGTATTAGTTTTGTATGCATTTCCCCATATCTCCACACAATAGGGGTGCGTTTCCCAAAACGTTCGTAACTCTAAGTACTTCGTAACCTCGTACTTAAGAATATTCTTAATTTTACGAGTGTTTCCCGAAACCCTTCGTAACTTGCGTCGTACTTATAGTCGTTCGTAACTTAAGAATATTCAGACCCATTCGTAACTCACTAAGTACTTATTAACTCGAAGCTCACGTGCAGTTCTACCTCAAAAAGGATAGAGGCGCTGGTTTTAAGTACGGCATTACAACGTTTGCGTTTGTGTATTATTAGTATTTTCTTTGAAGTAATTACATTGCATATACCACATTAAGTGTCAACAAAAATCAAATGTACTACTTTGAATTATTTAGCATTAGCTGATATGTTCCCAATATTTAATTAAATATCTCCGTTCATCATCGTGTAGTTTATAGCGTTTCAGACTTTCACAATTAGTGTATGCTTTGCAAAGAAATGGCTACAAGCTGGCATATAAAGCTTGTTTTAACTTAACCAATCAAACTGACTGATTAATATAAGCACATATAAGTAACCTGGAATAAGGCAATTGTGTTTGTGTGATGAACATGGCGGCTCTTCAAAGGATACTGGATTTGAATAGGATAAATTATTTAAGAAGACGACGTAATCCACGTAGCCATGCATCCTCTTTACGGACATTGTGGCCAAGTGGCCTGGGAGTAATCATGACTCCTTCATCTGGGTCAATTTTGGAGTGTGTCAGATGGCTAGGGACGGTGCATTTGATGGCGTGTTTTTGCCTAGACACACCAAAAAATAAAATAAGTGATCTGTGTGTGGTAGATTTTTGTTATAAACATACACTCCGATGCATTTGTTGTGGTGCAAGTTTTACTTTCAATAAACATTTTTCAAGAAATACATCTATACCCCTTGGTATCTCTTCAGTAGCTTCAGTAGGCACTTGTGGACATTTGACCTCCACCAGTCTTAGCCCTCTCCTTTCTAAGCTCTGCCCAATTTTTTGGCTTGACTAGAGAAGTCATGCCACTTTTTCCTTAACTCTACGCCTGTTGTCTTAATGCCACTACAGGCACTGATATTCTTTGCAATATCGTCCCATTTTTGTTTTTTTCTGAATTGAGGAACTTTCTCGCGCTTTTGCAAATAATATACTTTTGTTATTTCCCACTTCGCCTACAATTTGGCTCAATTCACTCGATAGAAAGTTTAGTTTTCTTTTCTTGTTTGCCATGGTTTTGAATGACATGTGAAAGGTTAATTTTGTGCCCTATTTATAGCCTTGATATACGATCGGTCATAATTGCAAAGTTAATAATTTTAGTTCTCATTATTTTTCTTATACTTGACATTTCAACGCTTAGTTGTTAGTTTTTATGATTGTCATTTTCCCAAAGATACTTTTGTGTCGTAATAATGAAAAAATGTATGTAAATCAGTGGTTTGGTTTTCGACTAGCGGAGCTTTTCCAGTGCAGATGCAGAGGCGGAGTCAACAAAGAGCTACTTAGAACTCGTTCGTAAATTTGGAGACTAAGAAGGCTTTTGGGAAACACTCGTAAAATTGGCGTTCTGAAAATTACGTCGTTCTTAAAGTTGTTCGTAAATCTCTAAGATCGTTCGTTATCGGGAAACGCACCCTAGGTCATGTATGGAACTATGAAAGAACAGTACAGTATATATAGTGACTTTTGGTTTAAAATATATTTGGTTTTAAACAGTATTGCAATAGTTCTGGACATTTTAATTGTTACATTATTTACGTGTGGTTTCCAACATAATTTATGATCAATTATCACACCCAAAATGTATTTTCATATACTCTTTCAATTTCAACATCATCTAACCTAAGTTTTACTTTTGATTCCTGATTTGTCGGTTACCAAATATCATAAATTGCAGCTTCGTCTAGCACTCTGGTGTGCCGTGGGTCGACGCCGGTGGTTTGCAGATACCATACTGTTGCTTGAGTTTGGAGACTAGATAACAGGTATGTGAGAGGGGTTTTATTAGCGTTGGTTTAGTGTAATGGATGCCCTGTGGAAGTTATGTTTACCGGGGTTGTTAAATGAGAAATTAATACTATTTTTTGTGTACGTTAGGTCCGGAGCTCGGGTGGACGAATTTATTTTAATTGCCGCTGCTGATTTGCCTTCCATTTATTTGTTTGTTTTCGTTTTCATTTTGTAGTTAAGTGGCTGTTTGGTTTGAAGTTATGGGTTGTTTTTGGTTATGTCTAGTATATTTGGGATTTCTTTATGTAGTCTAATTTTGTGTTTTCGTTATTGATTTATTTTATTTCTTTGTGTGGCAGAGTGGGATTCTGGCGCAATTCCAATAATTCCCCCTAATTGCAACTAATTGCAGTTGAGCCGGGTGAATCGCTGGGCAGTTCTATTTGGGGATTATAAATAGGGGGTTATGGCTACTTGGGCGGACTTTCTACTGTCGCCCCTTTTCCCCGCATCTCTAACAGTGTTAACGGTGTGTAACGTGGTTGGGCCTGGCTTTGTTCTTTGGTGGACTGTAGTTCAACACTTTCCTGGTATGGCTCTTTTTGCTGTCTGACCGCCGGTGAGTGGCATGGGCTGAGAACTAAAGTGTTTTGCTGTTTCGTTGTAGTTCAGTGGGTGCGTCGTTGGAAATACTGTGGCGGTATATAATCAATGGTGGGCTGTTGCCGTATGCACTTTGCGTGCAGCCTTCTATGTAAGGCAGGCTCGGTCATTAGTGATCTTTTAATGATGATTGGATTTTTTTTTTTACATTTGTTTTCTTTGTTAAGCAATTGCGCTGTATAACGAAGAATTCGCGGTGGCTACGGACTGATTCCCATCGCAAGGGGGAAGGAAAACAACAGCGTTGTAAACTCTCTCCTAAGAACTTCCCGGCAGTGCTGCTGTTTTGTCTGGGTGTGTTTGATTCGTTTTTGTGTCCGATTGATCGTTTGCGTCGTGATTTTTCTTGGTTCTGTTAGATCGTTTTACGTTTTTGTTTTGGCGGTTGACTTTAGTTTTGTATTTGGTTATGGTTGAGTGTTTGTGGTCGTTTAGGTGTGATTTACTTGTTTTTAACTGTCTTTGCGCCAAGCTATGTTGGATATTGTTTTGTCTATGTGAGGAAGTGTTTTCTCTTATTGGCACTCCCCTCCTTTTTGTTTAGTTTTTGCTTAATTGTTTGGTGTTACTATAATTTGTCTTCAGTAAAAGCTACCTTTTAATAAATTCCAGGGTTTTGGAGGCCTCGTTTTGATACTGGAGGTTGAAAATGTACAACAGTGCAGTAAGCCCTGATGCAAACGTTGGCTGAATGCCCTGCCGGACCACATGTCCCTCAATGCTGATCATCTACTTGCAGGTTGTTGTGGGCTCATTTCCTACGGGAAGACACAGGCATTTGCCTGGATTGTTAGATGGGGCTGTTCAAGTGCAGAAAATACTTTTCATACCTTTTACTTATTTTTTTTTAATTCGGCAATATACATTATGAGCACCTACTTGTTTCTAAAATGTTTGTCCGTTTTATCAGCTCCCCTTACCATATAGAAACACTAACACTCCAGCATCAGTGTGACTGCAGTGCTGAAAATGATCAAACACCCCCCATATGGTGGTCTGGAAAATCAGCTGTACTATGGTTTATAACTGCAGAATAACAATGTTCCTATATGGTCAGTGGAGCTGATAAAATGGACAAACACTTTAGAAACAAGGAGAGGGTCATAATCATTGCTTGGTTGGTGTATATTTAGTTTTGAGCAAATGTATCTTAATTAAAAATACAATTAATGTACAGTTTTTCAAACGTGCCATTACACAATGGGCATGTAATCTGTACCAGTTCTTTCATTAGTCACATTGTTATAAAATAAAGTTCTTGTAAAATGTGCATCAAAATACATACCAATTAAAATGAGGCGAGTGAACTTTCAATGTCCGCAGACGTGGAAGACACCTGTAAGTTTACGAGACAACAGAACAAAATAAGAATGTCGTACTATATGTACAATCACAAGAATGTAATTCAGCAATCACTGATACTCGAATCAGCAATCCATCTGGGCTCTCACCAAAATGAGCCATAAGAAGCTGACCGACATGGAAAGAAAACCACCTCGTGTCTCCTCGTCTAAGAACCGATTTAGATTATCTTTATTTTATTAATAAACACAATACTGCTCGGTACTTTCTACACTGATTGAATGCTGAGTTTGAGTGAGACTGCAGAGCACAAATACAGGAGAAGTTCGTTAACAGTGAAAAACAATGAGTTGAAAGAATCTTACCTTGGCTTATACGAATAGGCTGCTTCTCCCACTGCCAGGGCTGGACTGGTAATCTGACGCATTTGCCCAGTGAGCCGACAGTCCTCAGGGGCCGATGTTTTTTTTTTTTCTTCCCTTTTTTTCTAAGAAACCGGCCCACTATTTAGAGGGGGCGGCCCATTGGCCCATCTTCAATATAAACAGTGGACTGAACCAATCAGGATATAGGACGAAAGCGGCCCCACCCTTTCTCTGCGTGGTCCTCTGTAACTCCCGCTACGTCCAGTGTTGAGCGCTTTTTTAAAGGAGGCAGCATGGAGCAACAGAAGCGGCAGAAAGGGGGTGCGGAGAAGTTATTGAAGAGTCTCAATGTAGATGCTACAGAACAGACAAAAATGGTGGAGTTAACAATAGACACTTGATACATTATGCTTGAAATAGACTATACCTAAGGAGGTAGAACTACAGTATGTGTTGAGTAAATTTACTTATTTGCTTTCCACAATAGTTATTTGATAGACTTCTAAAGTAACGATTAACTGTAAATTTCTAATAAGCCTTTGTGCAGTTTTTCCAGATAGTTCCAAATATTTTTATTTTTAATTTAGTTTTTGAATTAAGTTTTCAATTGACCACTTAATAAATTGTAATAATCTCTCCCTCTCTTCCTGTCTAGTCAAGCCAGGCAGTTGAGGTAGCAGTTGAGGAGAGAGAAACTAGACTATTTTCCCGTCCTGAGCCTGCTAGAATGCAAGCATTTTTAAATCATCACCCAAAGCAAGATGCTACAAACCCTGTAATGAAGAAAGTGTTCACTAACAAAGATGGCACAAGCAGGAAGTGGCTAACAAATAAATCACAATTCGGTTGTGCTCCGCTAATTATGAGGGGCCGGTCTAAACCAAAAATGCCAGGGCCGATTTTTTGTCGCAGTCCAACCCTGCCCACTGCATATATTTTGTCACTTAGATGAGTATAAGCAGTTTGACAGAATTATTATGCTGATAAATTAGTTATCTGCTGTTATTGGGGAAACTGGCTGCATTGCTGTTAATTTACATACAATGAGTAATTATTTAACAGTATTTTACAATTATAAAATACAGTAAGATACTGTTGTACAACCACAGTAAATTTACAGCAATTCGTTACAGTGTGTTTTTTATATTATTAATAAATAATTTGGAACTGCATCTCTGGTCCAGTGGTGTTGATCTTGCGTGCCTTTTCTTTAAATGTTTTTTTTTTAGTTTTTGTGTTGTGGCCTTCTTGCCCCAGCATAATTCCTGGTGGTGGAATTCCCCTACGTGGCGTAGTCGTGCACCTTTTATTTCCTTTTGTTTTTTAATTCTTTTCGCTGGCCCTGCTTGCCACATGTGGTTTATTTGATTTAGTTTATGCTGATCTAGCTGTAGGAAGTCCGTCGAATATACTGGCTGGTCGTAACCTGGGCGTTCATTCGCGAATCGACTTCCTGGTTGACTACGTGGGTTTGTTTGTATTAACTGGCTGCGTTAGCGGGGTTTCGTGGTGGTTGGCCGGATATTCATTCATTCATTATCCGTACCGCTTATTCCCGCTAGTCGGGGTCACGGGGGGGCTGGAGCCAATCCCAGCATCTCCGGGCGAAGGCAGGGTACACCATGGGCAGTTCGCCAGTCCACCACATGGCCAACACGCACACACACACTCACGGGCAATCTAGAGTGACCAATCAACCTAGGATGCATGTCTTTGGACTGTGGGAGGAAACCGGAGTACCCGGAGAAAACCCACGCAGGCACAGGGAGAACATGCAAACTCCACACAGAGCAGCCCAGACCGAGAATCGAACCCAGACCGCCTTGCTGTGAGGCGACAGTGCTAACCACCACACCACCATGCCACCCGGTTGGCCGGATAGTAAAAAAATTTTGATGTGGGTTTTTGTTAAATTGTTTTGAGTTGTGTATATGCACGTATTTGATTTGTGTACTTCCGTACTTCGTATTTTCATTGCTTAGTAACTGCGAACAAGGACAATTCATTACACTGCATAGGATGATGACGTTCCTGCACCAATTTCACAGGCTTCTCTTTACTCCTCGGATTACTTTGCTGAAGAATGGCGAACCAGAATAATAACGTAGTTCTTGTTATATTGATATCATGGATGCGCGCTTCTATATGCTCGGAAGGTAGAATTTTCATATCTGATTAACTTTAGAATTTTAATTTAGTGAATTGCATACGAAGAGGGGTATGTAATGTTACAGGCCGTACCTCGACTCATAAATGTCGTAATTAAAAAGTGAGAATGGTTGGGTTCATGACAAGATGTTCCGTTAATTTGGGCAACTAATCCGCATGATGGCAATGATACATTCTATGAGAAAATACCAAAGCACTTTTTTGTAGTTAAATGTAATGATGCAACGCAACAGAACGCACAGCATGTGTAAACCCTCAAACCAATTAACAGTAGCCTACAGGGAGACAACAATATGCTTCTATTTTTGCTCTTTTAAAGTGGTCCGAATACCAAAAATCATACTAATGTTAAGATTTGTGCCCGGAACCTGTACTCGAGTGAAGAGCGGTACTGTTCAGCAACAAAAGAAACGGCAGTATGAAACATTTGCTTTACAGATTGTTCCAAGATTAAATACACAACATGTGAGAATCATTCGATGACACTGGAAGTGGATAAGAGCATCTCAGACGAACTACTGCATAATAAAGACTGCGATCGCGGCTTGTACTATCAGGTGAAAGCATTTCAAAAGTGTAGAACTGAAATAATCTGACGTATTTTATTGTGTTTAACGATAAAGTTGCGATGTAATTGCTGCCAATGTTTGTGTCTTCTTTGAACTGATCTTGTAGAACGATACGTTTTTTGCTGATGCAATGCCAATGCAATCTGAAAAATATGGCGTGGTAGAAGTGGCCCATCGGAGTGTGAAGATGCGCGCCTGCTTGTCGGAAGTACGCTGGAAATTGGACTGTGCAAGCCCAATGGTAATTTTTTCTGACTGCGTGACGGAGATTGAGGTTGACTCTGAGGCTGTGATGAAACTGCAAACCATTCTTCATGGTTGATGGAGACTTAATGGGGACTGGGGTGACGGTAGAGTAATAACTGAATTGATGAGATTTGCTTTCCCCATGAAGATTCATGTTTAGGCTTGAACTTAAACACACACAATTTACTGAAAGCATTGTCAAGTGAGATTGTGTGTGTACAGAATGGTTTTTCAGTGCTGTTCTGTGCCATCAAAAGAGATTTTGTTTCTAGTCCATGTGGATATTCGATACATTGTGTGTCCATTTCAGGTCAACTATGTGGTCTGTTATAAAGGTAAGACTTTTCTAACCCAGGGTTTTTTCTGAAAGACATAGCAATACTTACCAGTAAGGTGATAAAAATTTGCTTTGATTTGATCCTAATTGTTTCATTTGAGGAAATGCAGAAGTATACAATTGAATTCATCTCTATTTCTTTTTAGTTAATGAAACCAAACCAGAACATGTTACACCACAACCGACAGTGTCTGGTAAGTGGACTATGAAAAGGTGAACCTCATTATCTTGTGAATTGCACTTGCAATCTGGGTATGAAGTTCAATCACATGCTTAGAAATGAACATCTAGTTCATCTTCAGTGTAGGCAAGAGTTCTTGAAACTGCCAAAAGATTCTTATTTTCTCCCATACTTTTTTATCTATTTAAGGATAATACAGATATTTAATCTTCCGTTTTAATCTTGTTACTAGTTCTGGAAATAGGGTTCCCACGGGTCCTTGAAATACTTGAAAGTTTGTGAATCTGAAAAAATAAGTTCAAGGCCATGGAAAGTTTTTGAAAACAGGCCGTCCTTGAAGGTCCTTGAATATTTTGGTGGGGTTGATATTTTACATGGATGAAGACCACTGTCAACGAATAATAGGCCAATCACAGTTGGTAGGAAGTCAATATTTAGAAAAGATTGGTATGAAAAGGGTATTTTTGTAAAGAATCTTTTAGATTGTCATGAAGATATTTTACATTTCTCATTCTTTGTTGAAAAATATGATCTGATATGATCAGATCAGGAGATTTTATGGTCTGCAAAGCGATTCCTTTAGCATTGATTCAATTAATCAAAAATGTCATTTTATATTCATAGGTGACTGTTTCGATGCCCATGTTAAAAGTGAATGACTAGGGTTAGAGTTAAGTGACTTAGTTGACATCAAGTGTAATAAGATTATCAATGATGGTATGAGACAAGATTTACTATGAATATAATAGAGATTCTTTCAAGAAACACCCTAATACAAGTTATAAAACCACAAATTGTCAAACGGCCCATATCTCCTAAAGTGAAAGACTCATTTCAAAATAATAAATAAGATATGTCCTGTAGACATGTTTCTTGAAAGAAGATTTAGATTTGATGTTGATTCATGTGCCTTTTGTAAGTCAGAAGATGAATCCCTGGAGTATTTGGTTTTTTTCATGTCAGTATTCGCAAAGTTTTTGCATGGACATTAGAAACTGGATTAATTTCAAACTGGACATTCATTCTTTTGTTGTCGATGCCTTTTTATTTTATGCAGAAAACTTAAGTTCGGATTTCTCTGATGACTTAAATGTATTTGTACTTTTAGCAAAATACCACATTGACTACAGTAAGTGGAGGGGTAGCCTCCTTCCTCTGGTTTATGAGTGAATTTAAATCATATTCGAAAAATGCAAGAATCATCTCACACCAGATGTCTAGAAACTTATTGTTCTAATCTCATTATTTGGCTGTTCTGTTTGTGTATATGCGTATGTGTATTTTTATTATTTTGTTTTGTTGTCAACTGCTATCAACGTGTCATTATTTTGCCACCACAAGTTCACTTAAAATTGCATTGATTCTGCAGGGCCTATGCTGACTTTTACTTTGCAAAAGTTCGGTCATTCTCCTGTAGATTTTATTGGCGAAATTCGTTTGTTCAACCGGCACTGCATTCTAGTGTTTCCTGTACGTGGTTAACATGTGTGTAGCCGCTTTACGTGTGCCACCTTCTCACAGGTGAATTGGTAAATTCACGTTGAGTTTTCGTTGAATCTGTGCATAATGTCATACACAGAAAATGCACATTTCAGGATGCGTGGCTTGAAATATGGCATTGAGTCTTTTGAATTTGCATTGTATTAAGATCATTTTTTGATAACATATTGAGGGGTAGCAGTAGATAAGTGCTGCCAGGTGCAGTCCTTGAATTTGAAGAAGCTGGTCCTGGAAATTCATATAAAGGTACTTGAATTTGATGTTAACCAAGGTGTGGGAACCCTGTGGAAAGCAAACCAGAACAGATTGCAAACATACCATAGGAAAACATAAACCACATTCATTTATGACTAGTACTTGTGGTACTGGTGGTAATTTCCTGTCCATGTGACAGTATTCTTTTTTTCATGTATTAGCTCCTGATAGACATCGGCAGCTCACTCCAGTAAATGGAGCAACATCAGCTGCTCACCGCCTCAGATGGCCCATCCCTGTGATTTTGGTGTTGGTGTTTGTTTTTCAAGGTGATAAAGAACAGGAATAATCAAGTGAGTATTAAAATGTGATTGTGTAATTTGATTTGAGTCATACGTTTCAATTACTCTGTGGTAGTGATGGGCAAGTGAAGCCTCATGAAGCACTGAGGCTTTCCTAAAGATTTTGCTGAAAAAGATTCGAAGCTTCAAAGCAAGCTAAATGTTGGTTAAGGGTTTATATATAGCTTTGAACTTTATTTAAAAATTGTACTAAAAGTCCCTAAAAACTTTCATCCACTGGTTGATTGCTGCATACTCCTCAGCATTCAGGGCTAAGTGATGCCAGGGCCTAAAGGTTCTCTCTGCTCATAAAGCCTATTGAGCATGACATAAGTGCTGTTCCATCTGGTTTCAACCTCTTGAACCAGCTTTTTTCAGACATACCCATATTAGCTTGAATGGAGCACAAATTTTCCTTTGCTTTCGAACTGGACTTGAAGTCTGCCACTATTATGAGAGCCATACTGTGCATGTTTTGCAGCTCAGAAGTATGACAGAGTGATTTTTTGACAGTCAGATTGAGCATGTGGGCAAAGCAATAAATGTCTAATGTTTAACTGAGAAGAGAGCTGCTGTGTGAGTCACAGGAAAATACTGCACACCTGGCAATGCTTTCTCTTTGGTTTCAGTGTACCTTGCTTCCACCATTGCCTTGAAATGGTATGATGGGTCCAGGATTTTAATGAAACATTGGAACCTGTTAGGAA
Source organism: Brachyhypopomus occidentalis (assembly GCA_020368025.1). Lineage (NCBI taxonomy): Eukaryota > Metazoa > Chordata > Actinopteri > Gymnotiformes > Hypopomidae > Brachyhypopomus > Brachyhypopomus occidentalis. The sequence continues at coordinate 321,143 of JAGXOD010000136.1, forward strand.
CAACACCTCATCATCCCTCTTCTCCCACTAGTCACCTGTTCCATTACCACTCCCCTTTAGCCCCATATATATACACCCCCTCAGTCACTTCCTGGTTGTGAAGTATTGCCGACTGATGTTGCGTACCGAGCGATTAACCTGCCTGTTTGCCCTCCCATGTTCTGACCTCTGCTTCTGCCCTAGACCTTGTCTCCTGTTCAGCCCTTCTGTACCTCCCGGATTCTGCCTTCCTGTTATGACCCTCGACCGACTCGACTTACCCAATATTACCTCGTCTGCCCGTATGACTAGCAGTCTCTATTGCTTTCTACGCTGCTGTCTATTGTCTGTATCAATAAAGATGGAACGCTTCCGCAATTGGATCTCTCTCTGCGTGATCTATTCGTAACAGGAAACCTTCATCCTCAACGGTAGAAAAAGGCTGACCATTTTTAGCATAATGATACATCTTGTATAGCTAGTATGGAACCAAACCACTCAAATCTGTCAAACCTGTCAGGCTGTCATTGGCTTAGTACGCATTGAAACGGCGTAAGCCAATGAAAAGCTTCGAAACATTTTGACGCAATGAAGCACAAAGTGAAACAGCGATGACGTTCAAAGCTTCGAACGTCATCGGTCACGTGACACTGGTGTTCCGATACAAGCTCTGACACACCGTTTCGAATCACTCCACTTCAGGAAGAGTGACAATCACTACTCTGTGGTTAAACAGTGTGTTGTATATGCAGTTTGAATTGGAGATTTTGACTTAAAATCATGCAGTTTTTCTTTTCTTTTTTCATTTTTTTCTTCAGGGATTTATTGTTTGAGAACGAGGTTGTCACGATGTGCCAGGAACCGGTCAGAATAATACGCCCACTGCCTCACACCTACACACACGGTCCCTACCCTGCTCCCAGATACTACTATACACACTGTCCCTACCCTGCTTCCAGATACCACTACACATACCACTACACACACTGTCCCTACCCTGTTCCCAGATACCACTACACACACAGTCCCTACCCTGCTCCCAGATACCACTACACATACCACTACACACACAGTCCCTACCCTGCTCCCAGATACCACTACACATACCACTACACACACTGTCCCCACCCTGCTCCCAGATACCACTACACATACCACTACACACACAGTCCCTACCCTGCTCCCAGATACCACTACACATACCACTACACACACAGTCCCTACCCTGCTCCTAGATACCACTACACATACCACTACACACACAGTCCCAACCCTGCTCCCCTTCACCAACTTATTGGTTTATTGCATACAACTGTCCCCTGTTCACCTCAATATTGAAGCTCACAGGAATTGTGCCAAGTGTAAAGTTTGGTGGAGGGGGCATTATGGTGTGGGGTTGTTTTCAGGAGCTGGGCTTGGCCGCTTTAGTTCCAGTGAAAGGAACTCTGAATGCTCAAGACATTTTGGACAATTCCATGCTCTCAAGTTTGTGGGAACAGTTTGGAGCTGGCCCCTTCCTCTTCCAACATGACTGTGCTCCAGTGCACAAAGCAAAGTCCATGAAGACATGAATGGTAGTGTCTGGTGTGGATGAACTTGACTGACCTGTACAGAGTCCTGACCTCAACCCAATAGAACACCTCAGCAGGAATCACTTGCATCTTCGTCTGCAACCGGTCCATCTAGTATCTGTGGGCAACCGCAACTTCAGTCCTCTACAGTGTAACGAGTTTGGGGAAGAATGCTGAGAGCAAGTGCAGGTCCCTGCTCTGGAACTCTATGGAGAGCTTCACTCTATGTTGCATCCTCAGCCTTGTTAGCATAGACCAGCTATGAGTTGTACATGTGAGGGGCTATGGGATCAGTCACTTCTCTTCACTCCTCTCTATCCAGGTTCTTCCGACACCACTCTATCATCTGGTTATTATCATCCATAACCATACAATACATCTAACGTCTTGTCAAATCCCATGTTTATCAGCACAAGTCACACTGAGTTTCATGATAGAGTTTTATACTGGGTAATGGGGATATCATCTACATATAAATAATTGTGATCATGATCATTATTGTTATAAATAATGCTAATAGTGCATTTTCCGTGTTCCGTCTTTTGAATATCCCCCCCAATAAAGAGCACATAAAGATACACTTAGCACCTTGAGTGAAAGCACTTTGAGCACAAAGCATATTGTCCATGTCCAGCTGTGCGCTTACTGGCCGTTTGCCACTTGATGCTGCTGCTGCTGGAACTCAGCATGGAAATTTCTGCGTGTGCGTGTGTGCGCGCCAGTGCTCGTCTGCAACTTCAGCAGACTGTACTCACCCGCATTGTCTATTGTGCTGCAGTCAAGCCATTGAGAACTCGTATATTACAGAATGTTTCGGAATGAAATTATAGTGATATGTAAGTATTGTATTATTTCTTTATTAAACATATGCATGCTGATGTCGTTTGTGTTCTTACAGTTAAATAGACTAAATAGTGGTGAGATTCTAGGATCAACAGAGTGATCATTGATTAAGTGCAGCAAAAGTTAATGTTTGTAACATGTTGGTGCTGAGTGCTGGTGCCCCTGTTTCCTTGCCTGCGTCTCTTCCCGGATTCACCACACCAGGGGTGTATCAAGCTTTTCAAAGTGGGGGGAGGGGGGCTTTGTTAAAACTTGATCCACAGAAGGGATTAATATTCTGCCTGTGTAGGCACAGTTAAAACTTGGCATCTTGCCAGATCCTGAGCGTAACAACAAAAATTAATGTAGGTTACGTTTCCTCTGGAGTTTAGAGAACACTTTCCCCATTCAGAGGAGTGACTCAGAGAAAAGGTTGCTTACTTATCTAGAATCAAGAAATCGGAAGCATTCAGATTGTAAATTTTAGAAGTTACCAGCACGACCACTGACTCAGGATCAGGGACATTTCTAGAACATCACAGTAACTGTGGCACACTTAGCATTCTAAGTGTTCATGAATGGGGAAAAGGTGTAAGCCTTAACACTCATTTAATTTTATATTGATTTCCTTACTTATCAGACAATCTGTATTAGCGCACAGGAAACAGTTTACATTACTTGTGCGCAAGTGACAAATATTATTTACTGGAAAACGTCCTCTCCTCCATGGATCACCACCTTATCGTGGTGGAGGGGTTTGCGTGCCCATGTGATCCTAGGAGCTAGGTTGTCGGGGGCAATGCCCCTGGTAGGGTTTCCCATGGCAAATTGGTCCTAGGTGATGGGCCAGACAAAGAGTGGTCCAAATAAAAACCCCAATGGAATATGAAAACAGGACCCAGATACCCTTGCCCGGATCAGGGTTACCGGGGCCTCACCCTGGAGCCAGGCCTGGGGAGGGGCTCCTCGGCGAGCGCCTGGTGGCCGGGTCTCTACCCATGGGGCCCGGCCGGGCACAGCCCGAAGGGATTACATGGGTTCACTCTCCCATGGGCCCACCACCTGTGGGAGAGGTAGTACTAGGGGTTCGGTGCATTGTGGTTTGGGCGGTGGCCGAAGGCGGGGGGGCCTTGGCGCACCGACCCTCGGTTACTGAAGCTGGCTCTTGGGACATGGAACGTAACCTCTGGGGGGGGAAGGAGCCTGAGCTGGTGTGTGAGGCTGAGAGATACCAACTAGATATAGTTGGGCTCACCTCCACACACAGTCTGGGTTCTGGAACCAATCCTCTCGAGAGAGGCTGGACTTTATTCTTTTCTGGAGTTGCCCAGGGTGAAAGGCGGAGGGCTGGAGTGGGCTTACTCATAGCTCCCCGGCTCGCTGCCTGTGTGTTGGGGTTTTCCCCAGTGGATAAGAGGGTTGTTTCCCTGCGCCTTAGGGTCGGGGAAAGGGCTCTGACTGTTGTTTGTGCTTATGCACCGAATGGCAGTTCGGAGTACCCGGCCTTCTTGGAGTCCTTGGAGGGGGTACTGGAAGGTGCCCCTTCTGGGGATTCCATTGTTCTGCTGGGGGACTTCAATGCTCACGTGGGCAATGACAGTGGGACCTGGAAGGGTGTGATTGGGAGGAACGGCCTCTCCGATCTGAACCCGAGTGGTGTTCTGTTGTTGGACTTCTGTGCTCGTCACAGTTTGTCAATAACGAACACCATGTTTGAGCACAGAGGTGTCCATAAGTGCACATGGCACCAAGACACCTTAGGTCGCAGTTCGATGATCGATTTTGTAATCGTATCGTCGAACTTGCGACCGTGTGTCTTGGACACTCGGGTAAAGAGAGGAGCTGAGCTGTCAACCGATCACCACCTAGTGGTGAGTTGGATCAGATGGCGGGGCGAGGATGCCAGACAGACCTGGCAGACCCAAACGTATTGTGAGGGTTTGCTGGGAACGTCTGGCAGAGGAACCTGTCAGAAAGGTCTTTAACTCCCACATCCGACAAAGCTTTGACCGCATCCCGAGGGAGGCCGGAAACATTGAGTCTGAGTGGGCTTGGTTCCGTGCTTCTATTGTCAATGCGGCAGATCGGAGCTGTGGCCGCAAGGTTGTCGGTGCCTGTCGTGGCGGCAATCCCAGAACCCAGTGGTGGACACCTCGGGTAAGGGAGGCCGTCATGCTGAAGAAAGAGTCCTATCGGGCCTGGTTGGCCCGTGGGACTTTGGAGGCAGCAGACAGGTACAGGGGGCCAAGCGGATCGCGGCTTTGACTGTCGCAGAGGCAAAAACTCGGGTGTGGGAAGAGTTTGGTGAGACCATGGAAAGCGACTTTCGATCGGCTCCGAGGAGGTTCTGGCAAACCGTCAGGCAACTCAGGAGGGGAAAGCGTTTCCCGACCAACACTGTATACAGTGAGGCTGGGGATCTGCTGACCTCGACTGGGGATGTCATTAGGCGGTGGAAGGAATACTTCGAGGATCTTCTCAATCCCACCACCACGTCTTCCATAGAGGAAGCAGAACCAGAGGACTCGGGCGGGGGTTTGCCCATCACTAGGGCTGAGGTGACCAGGGTAGTGGTGAAACTCCTTGGTGCCAAGGCTCTGGGGGTGGATGAGATCCGTCCTGAGTTCCTTAAGGCTCTGGATGTTGTGGGACTGTCTTGGTTGACACGTCTTTGCAACATCGCGTGTACATCGGGGGCAGTGCCTCTGGATTGGCAAACCGGGGTGGTGGTTCCCCTTTTTAAGAAAGGGGACCGGAGAGTGTGCTCCAACTATCGGGGATCACACTTCTCAGCCTCCCGGTAAGGTCTATGCAGGGGTTCTGGAGAAGAGAGTCCGTTCGATAGTCGAATCTCAGTTACAAGAGGAACAATGTGGATTCCGTCCTGGTCGTGGAACACTGGACCAACTTTTCACCCTTGCGAGGGTCCTAGAGGGTGCATGGGAGTTTGCTCAACCAGTCCACATGTGCTTTGTGGATTTGGAAAAGGCATTCGACCGTGTCCCTCGGGGATTCCTCTGGGGGTGCTCCGGGAGTATAGGGTGCGGGGCCCGTTACGGGCTACCCAGTCCCTGTACAAACGGAGCAGGAGTTTGGTTCGCATGGCCGGCAGTAAGTCAGACTGGTTTCGGTGGGAGTTGGACTCCGCCAAGGCTGCCCTTTGTCACGGTTCTGTTCATAACTTTTATGGACAGAATTTCCGGCGTAGCCAAGTGGCGGAGGGGGTTCGGTTTGGTGGCCTCAGGATTCCACGCCTTCTCTTTGCAGATGATGTGGTCCTGTTGGCATCATCGGGCCGAGACCTACAGCTCTCGCTGGATCAGTTTGCAGCCGAGTGCGAGACGGCTGGGATGAGAGTCAGCACCTCTAAAACTGAGACCATGGTACTCAGTCGGACAAGGGTGGAGTGCCCTCTCTGGGTCGGGAGTGAGTCCTTGCCTCAAGTGGAGGAGTTTAAGTATCTCGGGTTCTTGTTCACGAGTGAGGGAAGGATGGAACGAGAGATTGACAGGCGGATCGGTGCTGCGGCTGCAGTATTACGGTCGCTGTACCGGACCGTTGTGGTGAAGAGAGAGCTGAGCCAAAAGGCAAAGCTCTCAATTTACTGGTCAATCTATGTTCCGACTCTTACCTATGGTCACGAGCTTTGGGTAGTGACCGAAAGAATGAGATCGCGAATACAAGCGGCCGAAATGAGTTTTCTTCGCAGGGTGTCTGGGCTCTCCCTTAGAGATAAGGTACGGAGCACAGTCATCCGGGAGGGGCTCGGAGTAGAGTCGCTGCTCCTCCACGTAGAGAGGAGCCAGTTGAGGTGGTTCGGGCATCTGGTTCGGATGCCACCTGGGCGCCTGCCTAGGGAGGCGCTCTGGGCATGTCCAACTGGGAGGAGGCCCCGGGGAAGACCCAGGACACGCTGGAGAGATTATATCTTGTTGTCCCCCCAGAAGAGCTGGAAGAGGTGGCTGGGGAGAGGGAAACCTGGGCCTCTTTGCTTAGGCTACTGCCCCCGCGACCCGGACCCGGATAAGCGGAAGACAATGGATGGATGGATGGATGGATGGAAAACTTCCTGTTTCCCTAAATCTGAATCATAAAACATACAAAAAGTGAGAGGTGAGTTAACATGATGTCATAATGTGAGACATACTATAACACAATGTTGTTGCCATCTGGTCTTTTAATCAGATGAAACTGTACCATGTAAGTTATCAGTTAACTCGTTAATTATGAGCTATGTTAGTTTGTTGTTTGACAATTTAGCCTCAACATGCAATCACACCATAGTGACTTTAAAATTGCAAGGTCAGGGGTTCGCGGAGCAGATATCAATTGCGTAGAGGGATGTGTTTTATTACAAGTTCACTTTGATACACAGTCCGGAGAACTTACAAGGGTTAGACTCCCTTGCAAGGGAACACATAAAATTAAAAACCAGGAAGCAAAACTGTGACATCATATCAGGGACAGCAGGAGTCAGGGGTTGTGGGCGAACGGATTTATTATCCATGATAAACAGAGAGAACAAAAGGACTCAGGCCAAAAGGCAAAAGGCAAAAGAAAAGACGATAGCGGACTTGCACCACAGACGTAGCACGACTTTCAGTGTTTCTCCGAATGCACTCCAGTGCAAAACACGTAGGCGAAGGCTGAGTAATGTGCAGCACTGGATGGCAGAACCTGCGGGCTTAAGAAAGGTGAGGAGAAATGTGAAACAGGTGCTAGTACTGAGGGGATTGTGATAAGGGGAGTGGTTTGTGATTAGTGGGTGTGTGTGTAGCGTTGCTATGGCTACGCGTCCACACGCGCGCCCTCTGGTGGCTTCTCCTCCCAGCCACCGTGACAGAGCCCCCCCCCAGGGACTCCTCCAGCCGTACCTTCCTGGGACGTCCTGGCCTTCAAGGGAGCCGGTCGCTCGGGACGCTCCCGGTGGAAGGAGGCGATCAAGGAGGGGTCCAAGATTTGAGAAGCCGGCACCCACGACCGCTCCTCGGGTCCGTACCCCTCCCAGTCTACCAAGTATTGCAGTCGCTGTCCCCTGCGCCTAGAGTCTAGCAGCTTACGCACCTGGTAGGCCGGTCCATCATCCAAATGTTTCGGGGACGGCGGTGTAGCCTGTCCCTGCTGCTCCAGCGGTCCCTCACGGTACGGCTTCAAGGCGGAGGTGTGGAACGACCTGGATACACGTCTATCTGCCAGAAGGCTCACCCGGTATGTCACTGAATTAATACGCCGAGTGATTACGTATGGGCCCACGTACCTATCGTCCAGCTTACCTCGCCGACCCAGTCTCCCGTCGCTCGTGGAGACCCACACCTTTTGGCCCACAGCATAGTCCGGTGCCTCTGATCTCCTGCGGTCCGCCTTCGCCTTGAACCTCCTCACGGCGGCCTTAAGCCGTTGGTGCGTCTCTGCCCAGACTCTCTCACTGCGCTTACACCATTGTTCCACCACCGGTTGGTCCTGGACATAACGCTGCATCGCGGACTCCTCGGCCTGGGACAGCGGGTAGACGCGCCCCTTGGGTGGTACACTGCCGGCCTTCAGCTTAATAGCACAGTCCCAGGGACGATGTGGAGGAAGCTGAGCCGCTTTTCCGGGGCTGAATACCTCTGCTAGATCGCGGTACTGAGGGGGGGATGTCAGGTGGCTACTCGCAAGCGGGCTCTCGACTGACGTTGATAGGAGAGCCATAGCGTGCTCACTCTCAACACTGTGCTCACCTGGGGATAGCTTCTCTATGCTGCCGTGAAACCAGTCTATAGAGGGATTGTACTTCTGTAACCAGGGGAGCCCTAATGTGATAGTGTGAGTTAATTTTGAAAGAACAAAAAAGGGGAGATGTGTAGTGAAGCCCTGTATGTTGACAACCAAAGGGGGAGTGCGGTAACGTATCAGTCCGCCACCCACAGGTCTACCATCCAGCGCGTACACTCTTCTTGGTCTTCCTAGCCGGATCAGGGGAGCTTTGAGACGGCGAGCCAGGTCCGGGTCCATTATATTCCCCGCCGCTCCCGAGTCCACTAGGGCGGAAACCTCCACAACATTGTTCTTATAAGTAACGGTCACGGGGAAATTCAGTAAGCCCCCCACCATGGAGCTACTCACCCTGGGTCCTCCCGACTCGCCCAGCTGCATGGGTTCTACCGGGGGCATAGCCTCCGTCGCAGGGGAGGGCGGCAACCTCACATTGTCGATCCGGGCGTAGCTTCCCCGGTCGTGTACCAATCGGTCGTATGTTACGGCCAGTCTCACCACCTGATTAAAGTCTTGTGAGTCTTGCCTGCATGCCAACTCTGCCCTTAGCTCTGGTTTTAGACCAGCCAGGAAGACGTCCACCAGTGCCGCGTCATTCCAGTTGGTACCTGCCGCCAGCGTTCTGAATTCCAGTGCGTAGTCCACGGCTTGGCGAGTTCCTTGTCGCAAGGACAGTAAACTCTGCCCACTGGCTCTCCCATGGCGCGGATGGTGGAAAACCTCCCGTATCTCAGCGGAGAAGGCAGCATAGTCCTTTATAAGGGGAGAGTCATTAGTTACCAGGGCAGCCGCCCAAGTTAAGGCCTTACCTGCCAGGCGCGAAATGACGTAAGAAACCTTCTCGGCTGGGCTCAGGTGCTGCTGGTACGTAAAATAGAGTTCACACTGCACCATGAAGCCCTCACATATTTCCGGATTCCCTTCGTACGGTTTAGGGGGGGCAATGGGCAGCCGGAGACTCTCCCGGTTAGTGGTAGCTTGATTATTCGCCTGTAAGTTCATGTTCTGTAGGCATGCCGTCACGGTTTGCAGTAAGGTCTTCACCTCCTCTATTTCTCTCTGTTGATTGCCCAACATTCTGCCCTGGAGATTAAGAATCTCCCAGGCGTCTCTCGCTCACCGCTCCCGGCTGCCTGAGGCTGCACATTCTGTGACGTCATATCAGGGACAGCAGGAGTCAGGGGTTGTGGGCAAACGGATTTATTATCCATGATAAACAGAGAGAACAAAAGGACTCAGGCCAAAAGGCAAAAGGCAAAAGAAAAGACAAACTGACGATAGCGGACTTGCACCACAGACGTAGCACGACTTTCAGTGTTTCTCCGAATGCACTCCAGTGCAAAACACGTAGGCGAAGGCTGAGTAATGTGCAGCACTGGATGGCAGAACCTGCGGGCTTAAGAAAGGTGAGGAGAAATGTGAAACAGGTGCTAGTACTGAGGGGATTGTGATAAGGGGAGTGGTTTGTGATTAGGGGGTGTGTGTGTAGCGTTGCTATGGCTACGCGTCCACACGCGCGCCCTCTGGTGGCTTCTCCTCCCAGCCACCATGACAAAAACAAACATGATTGAGGGGAGGGGTTATATGTTATAAAAATGTTGAATTTGCAAAGAGCAAAACTTTTTAAAATATTAAGAATTTAATGAATATGATTTGATTGGTACAGTCAACATAAACAAATAGTACAATTATACATTTAATCAAGTATTACATTTTTGCCAGCCGCTAACACACTAAAATGACCTGCTTAGCAGAAATATTTTAACTGACACACAGAGAGCACAACCTCTTCTCAAGTCTCCAAAACTCTAAACACATTTCCTGTTTTACACACATTTTGTAATTTAAAATGGCACTTTTTAAAACACACTGAACACGGTTCTCTGCAAAAGACACAACAATCTGACATAAAGTCACATGTTTGCCATTTTAAAAACACTGCCATTGAAAATGACAACACATGAACTAAATTGCCAATATATGAGCCACCTGGCCAAACACCTCAGTGCTAAATTGTTAGCACTTCAATCAGGAAGTAAAACATTATAAAAAATACCCCAGGTGAGCACCTTATTTTACAACAACAATGGAAGATGTTGCAGAGAGAGGAAGAAGGAGGGTGAGAATGAGAGGGGGAGGAAAAGTTGGAGGTAGAGGTAGAGTTAGAGGTAGAGCTGATAAAGGAATTCATGGCCAAAGAAGACAACAACTGTCAAATGAAATCAGAGCAACCTTAGATGATCATGTCATTAACCATGGGCTGACAATGCAAGAGGCTGGACAGAGAGTGCAGCCCAACTTGAGCCGCTTTACTGTCGCCTCTGTCATCCGGACATTTAGACTACACCCTATGTCATAGTGTATCAGTTGAGTGACACCTGTTTACTTCATGAATGACTAATCTCATACACTAACTGTACAAGTTTCCTGTATAATTCATTGTACTCTGGGGGAAATATCTTTAGGCCGCATTGTCCAAGGCCTATATTTGTGTTTTTTTTTTTCCCAAAGGACTCAACCATGGTGGAGGAAGGGCAAAAATGTTCACCGCAGTACAGGAAGATGCCATCATAAACTTGGTTACGGAAAACAATGAAATCAGATTACGAGAAAATCAAAGCCACATCATCCAAGACAACACCATATTCAGCAACATTCAGAGTTAGTATGTTCGCTGAAGCACAGCCACTTTTTCAGTGTCTCTATTGACACATTCATTATTGTATAGTGTCCTTATTATTATTGTATATTTTATACATTTGTATATTTTAGTCTATTCTATGTATATGTTAGTCTATTCTATTTTCTTTTATCTTATTCTATTTATGTCTTCTGGGGTTAAAAACCAGAACCTTGGGTACATAATTTCGTTCCCACCTCATGTACGCATGTGATGTGAATGACAATAAAGTCTCCTTGAAGTCTCCTTGAATTAGCTCGCATTGTCAAACGAAACCAAATCAGAATGAAACAACTTTATACGGTGCCATGTGAGAGAAACTCAGAAAGAAACAAAGAGCTCAGACAAGCGTATGTGGATGTAAGTACAATATTGACTACAGTATACACATTTTTTCCCTGTGTACTGGATAACACCATATTGACTTTTTGTGACATTGAGTTTTGTTCTTTGTTTTTAGGCAGTACTGGAAATGGATGCTCATGCAATCTCACATGAGTTCATCTTTATAGATGAGGCTGGGTTCATCCTAGCAAAGACCAGAAGAAGGGGAAAAACATCATTGGCCAAAGAGCCATTATAGATATTCCTGGCCAATGTGGAGGGAGCATCACAATGTGTGCTGCCATCTCCAATACACATGGAGTCCTCTATCGTCGTGCCAATCTTGGACCATACAACACAGCTCATATTCTCACATTTTTGGACAGACTCCATGACATTCTCATACCACCAGAGCATATGAATTATTCAAAACATCAAAGAATCAGGTACGTTGTAGTATGGGACAATGTGAGCTTCCATCGTGCAGGCCCAGTCCAAACCTGCTTTGCTGACCACCAAACATTTCTCATGCAATACCTCCCACCATACTCACCATTTCTGAACCCCATAGAAGAGTTCTTTTTGGCATGGCGGTGGAAGGTATACAACCAGAAGCCCTTTGTGCGCATGTCTCTTCTGCAGGCTATGGAACAGGCATGTGATGATATTGATGTGGGTACGATTCAGGGATGGATAAGGCACTCAAGGCACTCAAGTTTTCTCTACATACACCAACTTTGTTAAAACACAACAAACCTGGTTCAGTATCCAATCATTCTTTTAAACACTAGCACAGATTCTCTATTCAAGAGGAACATGAGGTCAATCACTGCACAACCACTGTCAAAAAACTAACAGTTGATGGCATTACAGAAACAGTATTACATGTATTACATGTAATATTTTACTCTCTCACAGACATTATGCAGTTCTGTTGTTTTCTTATGTCCGTTCATTTTTACTGTAATCTGCTTCAATTGGACTTTTTACTAAAATGTTTGCATTTTTGGCAACATACTGTCATACCACTTTGGTCTTGAGTGATATTTACTGTAACGTACTGTATGGAATGTAGATTAGCCAAAAAAGAAGTCTGTGACAGTCTTTCAGTAAAGGTTATATTTTACTGTATTAGGGACATGAAATTGTATCTTAACTCAAAAAAGATTTACAATAATTTTACATGCAAACATAATTAGCCATGGTCCCATATGTGTAAAAATACACATATAAAAATGCAGAAGGGAGAATAAACAGAACACAAAACTGAACAGTCTTACAGTATTAGGTGTGATCTAAATGGTCTTCAGCATTTGGCCATATGTTTTCATCAACATCACATCTGATGTTGTCTCTTGAAATGCACCTGGGATAAAACCGCTTGGCATGCCTTATCCACCCCTGGCAGTCTTCCGCTGTAATGTCTCTGCAGCATCCATTGCATCCAGGAGGGACATTTGGTCATGTGGCTGATGATCATATACCTTCCACCTCCAGGCTGAAAACAATTCCTCAATGGGGTTGAGGAAAGGTGAGTAGGGTGGGAGGAAAAGGGACATCACTCTTGGATGGTCTGCAAACCAGTTTGTGATGACACGAGAATGATGGAATGGTACGTTGTCCCATGTAATCACAAATGTCCTCGTGTTTCCTCCCACCTTTTCCCTTTCTGCTTCTGGCACCAGTTGCTGGTAGAGTTAATTCAAAAACAAAACAAGGAGGTCACTGTTGTATGGACCAATCTGGCATTTGTGAAGGACCAAACCAACACTTGACATTGCAGCACACATTGTAATTTTTCCTCCTCTCTGAGCTGGTACATTGATGGTGATTGATTGATTGATACTCTAATTTCATCAGTGACAGTAGTTCTTGATCTTCGCTGAACACCACCACGCATTCTTCCTCCTCTCCCTCTACCTCGCCCTGGCCCAGCTGTTCCTCTTCCTTGTGCAGACATGATTTTTCTTTCCTCTGTTACTCTCTCTGTTCCTGTGCCCACATTGACCAAACTCAGTCCAAACAAGCCCCTGTTTTTATGAGTCCATGTCACTGACAGCACCTGTTTGTATTTCCAAATGGTATTTGAATCAGCTGTGGTTGGTCTATTACTGCATTTTATTTCAATGATCTGTATGTGCAAAAATGTGTATTACAGTAATAGCTTTTCACCTGTTTGTTTTGCATAATTTTGCATTTTATACAATATTTAAGGTTTTGAACCATAGATTTTCATTTTTGACATGCTGTGTGCAAGCATTTGTAAAAAAGGCCAAAATGATCCATAATTTTGTTATTGGGTAACCTTGTGTGTATAGAAAATGTTGTATAAACATGTTAAATGACTGCATTTTGTGCATCAACATGAACTGTATTAACTGTATAGCCACTAAAGACTGAAGTTGTGTTTACTGTGTTTAGAGTTTTGCAAATGTGACTACAGATTGGACAAAAGGATGTTAGCAGTTGTAAAAAACTGTACATAGAAGATGAACCTTTGCTACCAACCGAGAATGGAAACCTATTTTAAATGAAAATAAATAATAAATGTTATGGTTAGGTTACAATATAAAAAAATGTTTGTCATAATCATGTCTTGTGATTATTTGACAGGAGTTTTACTTTTAAAATGTAAATGTATTTACTTTAGTTATAATGCAAATACAAAACAAACGAAGCCAAAATTTAGAATAATTATCATTTTGATCCGTACATTGGTAAAATCTGACTGGGCCTTGTGTCACTTTATGTTCAACAAATTGGGCTCCAAGGTCAAAAAGGTTAAGAACCCCTGCTTTACACTACACTAAAGACTATATTTACAATCATTTAGGCCTCTTTAACATAATTTATGTAAGTCACGCATAGATCCACTGATACACATAGATATACTGATACACATAGATACACTGTTACACAGATCCACATAGATACACTGGTTCACACGGATTGACATAGATACACTGATACACATAGATCCACTGTGTTCTTAAGAAGGTATAGTGCCAGTGTTGCACCTTTATATTCATCATAGCTGTAAGTGTCTAGAGAGCTGTGTCTGTATACCCCATACACTCCTATTTATTTATTTGTAACTATATATAAATATTTATTTGTGTAGCTGTTGCATAAAGGCCAATGCTTCTCTCAGCAGTCTTCATTTGATTATCAAAGGAGCAGAAACACCATGCACCATGCACCTTCAATATCATTGTCAAGACCATAAAATGCTTTAAAGTTTGTATGCCCTCGGAGAGTCCACCATTGGTCTGGGGCCCCAAGCGGCTGCCTGCTGAATTTGAAAATAGAGTCAGCTGGTTATTTATTTTACCATAGTTCATAGTATTGGGAGCTTACAGCTTGCCAAATGCGTTGATATTGTGAAAAAATAAACATGAAACAGACCCTACTGACAGCCAATCACAATTCACATCCGGAAAACATCCGCAGCCAATCCTGTCTGGGTCCCTCCCACGACTGTCAAAAATGAAACGGAACTTAAGAGCAAGCAGAAAGGGTGTGACAAATTTTCCTCGCGCAAGCAACTCTCTCTGCTCGCGCAAGAGTAGTTTTGCTCGCGCGATGAAGCTCTCTCCTCGCGCGTGAGCAGTTTTCCTCGCGCAAATTGATTTTCCGCGTTCCCGATTTTTGACACGGATATGACGTCATACATGGCCTGATAGAACACATCGCGTGACATATGATATACAGTATGATCATGAAAGGCGGAAATGCTTCTTTTCAGAGCAAAAGCAGAACGTATCGCAATGAGGTCCAAGAAATCTCATGTTTTTGGTAAGATATATGTTATTTTGTGCTTCATATTTGCACTAGCCAGTTTCTTTAGTAAAGTCTTTAACCAGTTTGCGTAAAGTTGCGTTTCCTTGTGCTGAATATGTTTCAAAATCCAGAACAACATTTTAAACAAGCGTGTGCTGTTTAAAAATTCAAACTATATAAGGCTTTATGAAGGCTTTTGGGAAACACTCGCAAAATTGGCGTTCTTAAAATTACAACGTTCTTAGAGTTGTTCGTAAATCTCTAAAATCATTCATTATAACACTTTGGGGGTGGGGTTCTACCTAGACACGCCAATGCCATATACTTGAGCATCGCTGCTATTATGGCCGTATATGATCCCAGGCCGCACAACACAAACTGCTTTAAAAGAAATTGTATTTCATTCTTAAAATTAACATAGACCCACTGTCACCCACATACCTTCATGTAATAAAGTAATGTAAGTGTTTGTTTTTCTTGTTGTTGTTGCTGAATTCACTGAATATTGTGTTTTCACAAATTCCCAATGTATCAGAAATGTTAAATAAAGTATCGACTTCTTCAGTTCAGTTCCGAGGTCAAAAACAATGTTTTGAACGTTCTTCATTGTCGTATTTCACGATAGATTTCAGGACCCTGGATTCGTGGTCAGTTTAACTACAATTGTATGGAAATATTCTGATTGTTTTTCAGTTTCTTCTAACAGAGGGCGAGGATCATATCGTAGGTCATGTCCTTTTGATGTCGTTCGCTTATTAAAAAAGTAAAAAGCCATTTCCCTTTCTCAGACGTTATCCTGGGCATAAATCGATGAAAGTCAATATGATCCCCATCTAATTAACTAGACTTTTAAAAACACACTGGGGCTTGGCCGCTTTAACACTATGGATCACAGACCCACATTCCTATTCGTTCCTTCAGAAAATGTAGCCTACCATACCATATTAATGTGCAGGCAATTACAAAACGCTTTCATGCAATTCAGTGCATTTCTAACCCTAACCCTTCAGTTAAATTCAGTCTGCTCAGAAATAATTGACTTCGGTCCGTTAAATTGTAACCAGCTGTTCTGAAGCTTCTTGCCCTGTCAGGGCTGAGTCTTCTCAGGCTTTGGAACGTGGCCTGGGCGACATGTCCATCTCGATTCAAGCTCTAGTCCTGTAGTCCAGCATAACTATTATTAATTAATATTATTAGTGGAGAAGGTTTATTGTGAAGTAAAGCATTGAATTGGAAGAAAATATTTGTCATTGCCTGTATATATGAATATATACATCGTATATACATTTAAATAATTTACATTTAATTAGCTCCGCTAATCGAAAACCCCAACCACTGATTTACTTACATTTTTCATTATTGTACCATAAAATATAATTAGGATTACACTTTAATTACACTTTCAATTAGTATCCATCTCATATTATGTCTATAAAAGCGCACACAATTAACGTTTCATGCATCAGTACAAATCGCACCACAAACGGGATTTTTCCAAGGATTTTTCCAAATACTGAAATTGAAATAGAAATTGAAACAAATAAACAAACAAACCTACAAACATAGTATAGGAGATAAAAACACAAACCTACAGACATAATATTAGAGATAAAAAGGTGCAGGACAAGATTTCTTTTCAGTGACGGGTGATTGATTTCCTTATTTGTTTTTCAAGTGGTGAATGATTGTAAAAGTTGCACCCCGCTGAATGCCTTGAAGTCTAGATTATGTTTATAACATATAACAAACAACAAACACACATCACTATACCAAATAAATGTTTTATGTAAATATCAGCATTTGCCTTTGTGGTTCCAAGTCAGCCTGGTCATTCAAGGCAGGAGTAAGAAAGTAGTGGATAACTGTTATCACCCAGCATATATCCACCAACAAATACAAAATCCTAGTTGGTCCAGACTAAAGAGTCATGAGTACTCTTCACTTGGTCACAATGTCCATAAAGACATTTTTTTTGGGGGGGTGGGGGGTGGGGTCTGACCTTTCTCAGTTACTTATATATGTAAATAATTAATCACTCCTTTTGATTGGTTAAGTCATGTCAAGCTTATTAATTGTAGCCATTTATTTGCATGTATTTATTACAATTTTTATATGTACTCATTTAATACTACTACTACACTGGAAAATGCATTTTATTCAATTTACATTATTTAATTAAATGTGCACATCAACAAATAATCTCATGCACTTCTATCAAACATCAATTTCAAACAAACAAGTTATATTCTTTGTTTGATGTGAATTAAAGGATTTAGTGCTGGAATAAAATTAAACAACATATATTTATGCTCAGATAAAAAAAAATACCTTCATAGTGGATTGTTGTGACATCACTAAACCATGATACATACAACCAAAGTTAATGTAATGCTAGGAACATACTGACTACATAATGCAAGCTAGTAGCTTTGCTTTTTGTTTTCATTGGATGTAGCATAAGAGATGCACTTACGTTTTTGAAAATAAATATGAACTTCCATAATTTCATGTTTTTAAATTAGCAAATGTGCTAATGCCGTGCTTAGAACCAGCGCGAGGTTTTAAAGGGAAATAAGTGGCCTCTATCCTATTTGAGATAAAACTGCACGTGCGCTTCGAGCTACTTAATGAGTTATGAATGGGTCAGAACACTCTCATGTTACGAACAAGTTTATGTACAATGTTAGTTACGAAGAGTTTCGGGAAACACTCCTAAATTTAAGAATATTCTTACAGTAACTGTATAGCCACTAAAGACTGAAGTTGTGTTTACTGTGTTTAGAGTTTTGCAAATGTGACTACAGATTGGACAAAAGGATGTTAGCAGTCGTAAAAAACTAAGTACCTGGTTACGAAGTACTTAGCGTTACGAACGTTTTGGAAAACGCACTCTTGATGGAAATGTAAAGCAACTTCTCAAGCATACATGTAGTTTTTAATCGAATAGAAATGCCTAGAGACAAAGAAATAGCATAGAACAAAGACATAGAAATAGACATAGCATAGACATAGAAATAGAAAAAAGCTTTCTCTTTTTTATTTCTTACCTATTCTTACCTATTTGCTTTTATGCTTATGAGCAGCTGATTGGCCAAAAAACTTATCACCACACATACTGGAATGTCTCCATTCCAACTGTATCATTTGGTGATGCTTTAGTAGTTTCATTCATTGTTGTGGTCAAATCGGCTTTGTGAAGGGCACTGTGCAAATTGGGATTAATATTATTATTATTATTATTATTAAGTTACTGTGTGTATGTGTGTGTTTGTGTGTGTGTGTTTCAGTTCCAGTTCTGCTACTGAGCATTACCACCCTGTCTCTGGCAAAACCTCTTGCTGACACTGATACGTGTGCTGGAATACAACAAGAAAACAACCACGTCATCTACAACCTGCCTGACTACATCACCCAGGCCATGCTGGACCCCTCCTGCCAGTGCCAGTGGTCTATTAATGTAAACATCCCATCCTAGCAACTGTCATCCTAGCAACTCTCTCCCTCAGCCTCTTTTCACAGTGTGTCTCATCAGTGCACAGACTCAAGTAGCTACTGGATTGCTTAACTGTTTTGTTAATTATCATTTTGAGTGGCTAGTTGTCCCTCTTTGACACATCAACAGAGAAGATGGGGATTATGGATAGAAGTTGCGCCTCAGATGTGATTTGTCATAATTTACTGGTCTTCATTTTAGACCGTTCAGATTAACCTTTCATTAACCTCAGGCTTTGTTTTGCTTTTCTCATAGCAGATTACAAAACTAAAACATTTACAACCTGAGGATGCTCCTTCATGCTTTAGGCATGTCTGGAATTCAATCCTGGGTCTCAGACTTTCGATAGACACATGGGACAATGTCCAAATCCACAATGAAGCGACTGCTCAGTCTTGACATAGAACCATAAACATGGACTGCTACTAGCTGAGCCATCCGATAGGTTTCCTTTTGTGTCTTGGTCCTTCCATGGTTTCTTCCTAATCCCCTCCTAGGGAGTTTTTCCTTGTCACTGTCGCCCCAGTCTTGCTCATTAGGGATCTGGACCCAAGCTGCTTTGTGACAACATATGTTGTATAAAGCACTATATAAATAAATTTGACTTTGACAGCAATCCTTCACAGATTAGGGACGAGTGCCAGGGATTGCCAGTACAATTTACCATTTTACCAGCAAATTTGTGTGTGTGACTGGGCTTTGTGAAGCTGCTTATATGGACTGGGGCAACCTGTGGGGAATCAGACTAACAAACCCCTTATTGATTTGTGTCTCGTTGCCTCCCTCTAGTGGCATATCTGCGTGCTTATGTTTGCGTGCTTATGTCTGTCTCCTCTGCTCTTCATGTTGGATCCCCTCTCCAGGACACGGCTGTAGCCTCTAACCTGGATGGAAACATCGACACAGTTGCCCCTGTCATCTCTGCCACAGACAAGTCCCTCACCATGGATACCTGCTATAATACACTGTCCTTTCACATCACTTGTGTGATCAGTGATGTATGTCACCTGTAATTCTTCCTCATAATATTTACTTTACATACAGCCTTCAAATGAATCAGTGTCATTGTGTTTTACAGAGATTATACTGTTTTGATGTTTTGTAAATGTTTGTTTGTTTGTTTTTGGTGCAGTACACCGAGACTCTGCAGTGCCCATGTGAGTAGCCTTTCTTAGCCTTTTTTAGAACATTTCAGTGTTTCTAGACAGAGAGGAAGATAGATATGCATAGTGTCTATGATGTAATGCCGTGCTGAAACAGTATATATGCGCACCTCAAAGACAGCACGATCTAAGTTCGGTGTGTACTCACAGTTCACCACTCCAGAAAAAGTGAAATCATCAAAACAGGTCTAAAGATTACAAAGCATGATTCAGTGATGAACTCAAAGCAGTGGGACACCAGTAAGACCACAAGTATCATGGTATGCTGTAATTTTGGCCTTAAATTCCACATTCAGATTTATATTAGTAATGCATTTATGAAGCTTACGCGCAGGTATATAGGCCAGGAATTGAGAGTGGCTCAACAGTCATGACACAAAGCCATGATAAAAACTGACTCAAGATTCTCAGCCCTTGTTATATGATCACGTAATGTGTGTTTTGTTGTTGCAGGTAAGAGCTCCACACACTCTGTACCCAATACAGGTATGTAAGAGTCAGGTGTAGCAATCCACTGACACCTATAGATTTAAACATAAATGGATAGGCTACAAAACAAATGAAAAAATGTGAAGCTTGAGGTCAGTGATTTGCCTGAGTTTCAGTTAATGTACACCTACCTGTCTGTGCACAGTGTTCTGGGTCACATTGTATTTCATTTCAAGTATTGCAACATGCATTAAATCTCACATACACAAACACAGCCTTTATAAATATCTCTTAAATACATATTTCGGCAATGGAATGCAGGGCACCAACAAATACCCCGTGTCCTACCTTATGAAGCATTCTGGGTAGTCCTTGCCAATGCTTGTAATCCATACCCACAAGACAAAGCAAATAAACACAGATTATCCCTCCTAAAAACACCCTCAACATGATGTGTGCATTACCCTCAGCATTTTGAAATTTGAGATGTTAAAAAGATCTTACAAAACACTTTTAGCCACACCCACCACACGAGTGTACTGAGCAACCCATAAGACTGCAGCCAAGTGGATGTTTGGAAGTGTTCCTGTAGATCAGCTGCGACCTGTCTGATGGGTTTTCTCTTCTGTTTTTCTGCATTTCCTGCTCTTTAGGGCCGTATACCCACGCTCTGAGTTCAGCTGCCTGCAGTGAGTATAAGGACATAGGTGGTTCGTCCCCATTTTTACATGGCTCTTCTGTTAACACCAGTTTCTAATTCTCCTTCCTTCCAGAGTGGCTGGGGACTGTCATTATCACCTGCCTTTTCATGTTCTGAGGTATGTGTATATATTTAACTATTACAAATATTCAGCATACAGAAAACGGGAGGGAAGAGGTCATTTTGAGATATATTTTTGGGTTGTTTTTGTGAGCGCATTTGTGTTCCTGTCTTAAATGAGCACGCATGTTGGGGCAATTGAAGCGGTTGAAGTAGTATTACGAGTTAGTCTTCAGTCCCACTGGTTGCTTTGTCATCAGAAACAACATGCTCTCCATGTCACTTTTGCACAATGTTCCTGTGAGACATGATGGCAGGATATTTGACAAGCAATTGAAATTTTTTAAAAGAATTTAGTCTCAGGCCCTCTCAGGACAAAATTTTGCAGGACACTTATATTATATTGTTTTGGTTTTATAGGAAATTATAAAAACTGTTTCCGATCTTCCAAAATCTATATTGGTTGCCCTTTATGAACTAAATAGTAAACAGGAAGACATGTTTACACTAAATAGAAAAAGTGTAAACATGTCTTCCTGTTGATAAGCCCTCTGAGCCAGGAGGCACCCTAGATTTGGGTACAAATATGTGTTTAAAATGGTTTCACCTGTTCATTTAAGTTCAGGACGCTTTAAGTAATGTCATCCAGCCTTCCATAGCTGGTCCAAACTGTTGTATTTCCCTGATAATTTAAAGATAGATTTGTATGATATAAAGTGCATTTGTCCCAGCATGTTTAATCTGTTATTAATAATCTTACTGTTTAATTTGTTATTTAATATGTTATGTTAATAATGGCACTTCTAGTTTCAGACAACGTCAAGGGTAAAGATATGAAAACTAAAAGTGCCATTATCAAAAACAATGAAGCAAACATGCCTAAAAATACCCGAATATAAGATGTAACATGCAGCAATGAATATACAGTTCTTTTTATGGAGATACTGATTTATTATCCCAACTTATTATATTGTGTGTGTTACTCTTTAGGACTGTTGCATTAAATGATGAACTGCCAACTGGAGACCTGAATTCAAGGCATTATTATCCCTCATAGTAACAATTAAATGATTATTGGAATGATAATTCCATATATATAATGCATATACATACATTATTAGAATATGTTATATGTTATACTAATATATATTATAAATAATATAGAATATTTTAATGTTAGTAAGATTAAATAGTAAAATTATATAATATTAATATTATATATTTATATTATATATATATATTGCACAGGTGGACTGTTATAAACCTAATTTAAAACATGTTCAAACATTTTAATTTTAATGATTGAGAGAAACTTATAGGTAGATTTAAAACTGAAAACTGCATTACTGTTCAATAAACAATCACATGGTACAGAGATTTCCTTGCAGATCCCATAATGAAACTCCAGTGTGTTGATAGGAAAAGTTCAGCTCACTTTGATTTGTGTTAGGGCTGTGGTGTGCTCATGCACTTTTAAGTTGCTGAGCTGGTTTGCTCAAGCTGCATAGAGGTATGCAGTACATGATCTTATTTAAAGCAATGATCTGATCTCTTCTATACATTTTGACTAAGAGTGGGGCGGCATGGTGGTTAGCACTGTCGCCTCACAGCAAGGCGGCCTGTGTTTGATTCCCGGTCTGGGCTGCTCTGTGTGGAGTTTGCATGTTCTCCCTGTGCCTGCATGGGTTTTCTCCGGGTACTCTGGTTTCCTCCCACAGTCCAAAGACATGCATGTTAGGTTGATTGATCACTCTAGCTTGCTTGTAGGTGTGAGTTTTGGCCGTGTAGTGGACTGGCAACCTGCCCATGGTGTACCCTGCCTTCACCTGGAGATGCTGGGATTGGCTCCAGTGAACCTGACTAGTGGGATTAAGTGGTACAGATAATGAATGAATGAATTAATTTTGACTAAGATCAAATATAATATGGTTAAATTTAGTAAAGCATTTTAACATTATGCCTGTCTCTCACTTCACCTGTCTCTCGTTCTCCCATAGTCAGTATGTATATTTAAACCATCATGTTTTGCCCTTCGTCGTCGCTCTTTGAATTGTCACATGTCCTGTCCATGTGGTTGTTTATCATTGTATTAGTCACTGTAGGGGTATTGAACAAAAAGCAAGATAAGGGATAAAGGGATATGCTGGTTATCCTGGCTGAATTTAACCTGGAGTGGGTTGCATGAAAGCAAGTTGAATCCTCCCTGGTCAAGTTACTATAGGTTGATTTATTCTCTGTAGCTAGCCTGCTCCAGACCAGGCTAACAGTAAGACTAAGATTAATAGTGATTCACATGTATTTCTGTTGTTAATCCTGTGAGAAATTAATGTGTTTTACAGCATGTCCATGGTTCTTTCTAAATATGTCACTTTAATTATCCTGCAATAAAATATTACATTACATATTCATTTCATTTAAGTCTGTTGACTTATTTTTATATTGATTTAGGTGGTATTATTATTACCCAGGTGTTATATTGCTATGCTAATGAAGACTGATGTCAAACTGCCGTCAGAGGTTTCATGAATGGATTTTATTGCACTGATTGAGATTACAAAACATGGCCGATGAAGTTGCAAAGGTGGTATATATTGTATATATAATCTATACTGTATATAGTAATATAGTATATATAGGTTCAACTCCCATTCACCTGTTTCCTCTTCATAATGGCATGCCCTTTTTTGGAGGATGTACTGAATGAGGAAGCCCTAATCCTCAGTCTTCTGGGACAGATCAGACCCATTTGCCAATAGAGATATCATTGAGAGATATAGATTCTCAGGTGATGGCCTGAGATATCGAGATATTTATGTAGCCTGCTGGGTCCAAAAATACAGCACCACACAAAGCCATGCTCTCACTGTATCACAGATGGTCTGAGTTACACTGTGATTCAGACAGCACAAAGTCATGCTCTCACAGTACCACAGGTGGTCTGTTTTACACTGTGATTCTTTGCAAGTGGGAGCTTCCTTTATTCTGTTGGGGATGCAGAGAACCTCAATAAAGAAACCATTCTCTGCACAATAAGATGTGTTGTCTGGCCCGACATCATTTACACCGCACATGTAACTGAACAGCATTGATGCAGAGAAGTCATTTGGCAGTTTCACAGGCATAGTGGCAGGCCAGATAAACCGGTTTTTGATCAACTTAAGTGATTTGTGTACTTTGCATTAAAGTCACAGTGATTTTGGTACCAAATGTTTTTGTTTTCTAACAGATTAATATGATAAAATATGAATTTCCTTATGAGTATGTAACGCGGTGGTTAGAACCGTATAAGCACCGCGGGGGGTTTAAACACAAACGGGGCAAATCCACGTGCCAAACCACAAAATAAATGGGAAACTAAAACCTCTGCCAAAACGGTGCGGGAAAAGAGGGCAAAGAAAATCACCGTATGCGATACAGGGGGAAAAACAGAGTAAATAAAAGAAATAACGCGGAAAACAAAGAAACAACTGAGGACGCCAGGGGAAGTAGTTGGCTCTCTCAAACGAGATAAATGCAAACAAAAACCCTTCCCAAAATAACCAACAACACTAGATAGCGGAACAAACAGTAAAGGAAAACTTGAGATAGGCCAGGGAACGGCGCAGAAGTGAGAGTACTTGAAAGAACATGGAGCGATAGAGAGAACGTGGTGACGAAACACCGAGAAACGCAACACTGTACCGAAGAGAAGGCTGGCTGCAAGCACATAGCAGTAGGCTACAAACAACTCAGCGGTGAGACACTGCATCCGTCTTCCCCAAGTAGAAAGAAAGGTGTAGATGGTGCGGCCCTGGAAACAGCCCTGACAAAGTACTTACGCCCGACTGCTAACCCTAACCCTAACCACTGCTCAATATGCCATGTTGTGATGGCATCCAAATGCATAGTTGTGATGTATGATGTAACATGGTGTTGCTCAATCATACATACAATTGGAATGACTTGAAATAGAAACCATTTTACAAAAAGAATGCTTTCATTACATTTTAATATTTTTACATTCACAATATCAGTATGGGAAACAATAAACTCTTAAATTTATGATCCCATGCTCATTGGTTTGTCCAACCCTGTTTAACAAAGTGCGTCGCAAACACGCGTCGTGAACACACTCTATAAATAAGGAACCAACTTCAGATGCCGAATAAGGAGCAGCGAATAAGTAACCAAACGAATCGGAAGCTGCGAATAAGTAACTAACTTCAGCGTAGTTATCCCAAGCCACCGTGACAGCAACATTTTACTGGAAATGAATAACAAATATCACAGTGTAATTAACTAATTATGAGTGCAATCTAAGAGTTTGTTCCAATCCTAGATAGCTATCTAACTATATTTATTGTGTGGACTCGACTTCCCAGAGTTACACGCGGGAAAGTACCACGTGGGTGTTGCATAGCAACAAATCCGCCAAGATCTGTCAACAGCAGCAGCAGCAGCTCCACGAGGTCAAAACTATGTCTGAGGACAGTGGTCTTGAGAAACCAGACACTGGTGCATTAAGCCCCGAACAGCAGGAACAACTTCGACAGTTCAAGGTAATGAAAGTTTGCAGCTTAGAAAATATGTTAACGCTAGCTATCCTAGCTACGCCTGGTTCAAGTTGAAATCACATTTAGCTGCGAGCTAGGCTAACGTTATTGTGACATTGTGGGATCTCACAAGCACGGCTTTAGATTCTACAGGCTGGAGTATGGTGAATACTCTGTTGTGAAACCTTTTTGTGCCAGTGTATTATTAAGGTTTCTTAAATCGTCTCTAGACGTAGATCAAAACCATCAGGGTTCATAGACAGGATAATAAATTTGTACAGCCCTCAGAGTTCCGTAGCTGGCGCCAGGAGAACAGATTCACAACACACAGGTGTCAGGAAAGAGTTCCTTAGTTTAATGATAATACATGTAGTTAAATACAGAATAAAGAAGATGTGTCAACACAATTGGGTAAGAATAATAAAACATATGCATGATTGGTGTTCTCCTTATCAGGAGAGGAGGCACAATATCTAGGGATAGTGGAGAAGTACACAGAGAGAGAGAGAAAGAGAGAGAGAGAGACAGACAGAGAGAGAGAGACAGACAGAGAGAGAGAGACAGAGAGAGAGAGAATCAGGGGAGCAGGCACACAGATAAGGGAGTGAACAGAATGTCATAGTGTTCTGACTGAGGGTCACAGACAGTAAATCACAAATTCCCTTACATGTATGAGAACGTTTGCATTTCCCCGTAGATCAAGACGAGAATAGCGAACGAAATGTATATGAGGTCTCATCCGGAGGTGGAAATTCTGCTGAGCGATTTTCTAAGGTAAGGTAAGATTACTAGCATTAACAATAGCTTTAATTATACGGATGGCCAAGGTCGAGTGGCTCGTTTTTGAAAGCTAGTTTAGTGACCTACGACTTTCCAATAAAACTTGTCAGTTTTTCAGTCTCTATCGGATGATCGATCTCCTCACCCTATATCTACAGGAGAGACCCTGAAAACTCATTTCAGCCGCTTGTATTCGCGATCTCATTCTTTCGCTCACTATTCACTAATTGAAATGTAGAGAAATAGGCCTACTTCCTCAGTGTTATTTGAGATGGGTAGGATTTGTACAGCAAGGGAAAAATAAAATATCTCTTAATGGGTCTCTTTTTTCCTTTTTAGTCAGTGTTTTAAACTGCGTGGTTTAATCTAATACATCGTGTGCACTGAGGGCTTTCCCCACAGATTACCTACAAATAGACTAATTAAAATACTGTAGCGTGTTGGCGGGACTAAGAGTGCCACGTTTTGCATGTTCTTTTCAGCTGTTTATGAACTCTTTTAGAAAGAAAGGAGACGTCATACAGTCACTCAACTTCCTTTTTCAGACTCTTTTCATACACCGTTCAACCCAGGTCATCACTCTCTCAACATGACATGAACACGGTGACCCTTAACAGTGCTAGAATAAACGCAAGTGACTATATAGAACAAACAAGAATGCCCAAAACAACAACATAATAGCATAATTCAACACATATAACTAACATTTACTCTTTTAAAATGACTTCCTATTGCTACAACTGCTCATGGGAATAGCGTACTCCATGCTACACCCCCATGTGCCAGTGGCAACGCCACAATACTTACAAAAATACTTACAAAATAAACGACTGCGAAAACTATTTTCTGTTTTGATTTTTGGTCTACATTGCTATAGCATGAATAGTTAATTTTGTTTTTGCTTGTTCTAGCTATCTAACTTCTTATATGATGGCAAAGGCTCTAAAAAGAGTTTCTACCCAAAACTATAAGCGCGTCTGCTAGTGTCTCTTTTAAGCCACTAAGGGTTCAGTCTGTGTTCGAAATAGCCTACTACATACTACTGGCGTACTGCTTGTGCCCCAAATCAGTATGCAGTATGCGAATAAAAAGATTTCTTTTCCAGAACGCGAAACATCCCCGGATGACATACTACTTCTGCATGCTACCTGTATGGCATGTGGAAACAGGAAATGACACCTAGTGGCACGTGCCAGAAAATTGTGGCATGTGCCACAAAATCGTGGCACTTAGTGTGGATAGTGCCACTCGATTGTGGCATCTGCTTTATGTTTGGAGAACGATTCTAGCTGATAGCCGGCTAGCTAGCTCTAAATTATGAGTTCAGAATGTTGTTTGACGACAACATGTCAAATTTAGCACTAAGTTTTGCTCAGCAAATTGGCCATTATACAAATTAGGCGAATAAGTCATTTAGCAACTTTTTAGGACATCCTAGTTACTTTCCGTGTGTGTATGTGTGTGTGAAGGAGAGAGAGACGCTGATAATCTAGTCAAGTCAAGTCAAGTCAATTTTATTTATATAGCGCTTTTTACAACACATGTTGTCTCAAAGCAGCTTTACAAATTGTATGGGTCCAGATCCCTAATGAGCAAGCCAAAGGCGACAGTGGCAAGGAAAAACTCCCTAAGATGGCGCGGAAATAGGAAGAAACCTTGGGAGGACCAAGACTCAAAAGGGAACCCATCCTCCATTGGGCGGCCTGTTAGCACCAGTCCGTATTTGTGAACAAGAGGTGGTTCTACAGTTATAGCTTAAAGTTCTTGTTCCCCGGCCAAGTAGTCACAGTCCCTTCGGTGCAGATGGTGCGCCTCAGGTAGGAGCCAGCATCAGCACGTCCCTTACGGCAATGGTACATCCAACCCCGGCATCAGTACATCCACCGGCGAGCCAGACCATCTCCCAGGTGCTTGTAGGTGCTTGCATGCAGTTGTCTTTGGTAGAAGCATGCAAAAAGATGGACAATACAGACTGAGTGTGAGGATGTCAATTTAACCACCATTGATTTAAATGTGCATAGCACATGTGCCAGTGATTAGCATGTAGCTCCGGCAGGCTAATCTATAGCAGCATAACTAAAGGGAGGGGTCCAGAGGTGACCACAGTCATGAGGGCTCACTGAGACATTGCTATCCAGTCAAGTCAGTCACAACTAGAGTGATGCCATGACACAGCTGGATGACAGCATCAATATCTCAGATTACCAGAAATCTCAACGTCTGGGGGCCCCTGAGCCCTGCACCTTACTAGGGGAATATTTAACTGAAGGCTTGATTATATAGGTGAGTCTTAAGTCTATATTTAAATATTGGAACTGTGTCAGAATCTCGGATTGGAGCTGGAAGGCTATTCCATAATTGAGGGGCTTTAAAAGAGAAAGCTCTGCCTCCGGCTGTAGTCTTACAAATTTTTGGAACTAAGAGAAATCCAGCATTTTGGGAGTGTAAAGGGCGAGATGGGTTGTAGTAAGCAATGAGTTCACTCAGATATTGTGGGGCAAGACCATTTAACGCCTTATAGGTTAAGAGAAGAATTTAAAATTCAATTCGATGTTTAATCGGAAGCCAATGTAATGCCGCGAAAGTGGGACTAATATGATCGAATTTTCTAGCCTTAGTTAGGACTCTAGCTGCAGCATTTTGTACAAGTTGTAGCTTCTTTATGGACTGTTTAGAGCATCCAATTAGAAGACCATTACAGTAGTCCAATCTTGACGAGACAAAAGCATGGACCAGCTTCTCTGCATCAGCTAATGAAAGTAAGTGTCTCAGCTTGGCAATATTACTGTCAGGGATGCGGTTGGCGGCCAGGACCACCAGAGGGCGCCAACGTCGCATACCGCCCAGCAGCGCCAGAGGGCACCCTCACCCGAGTACTGACTCACCTGAACTGTATTACGTGTGATTATTCGTGGAGTACTTAAGGACTATGAACACTTGAGACCAGTGCGAAGTATTGCTCCATGTTTACGTGTGACCTTACCGGCGTTTTTTTCTTGTACCTCTGCCCACTACGTGTACCGAACCTTTTGCCTGTCTCAGTTTATGTCTATTTGGATTCAGCCCTTTTTGTACCTTCGCCTGTTTACTGTTCTAGATTTTTGTGTACCGACCTTTGCCTGTTCCCCGACCTCCCTGATAGCCTGTCCTAACCAGGCAAGGCTGTTGCCCTCACCCTCCTGTCGGAGTTGTGGGGAGTGTTTTCAATTTATCATTAAAAACAAGTATTATTTCAACCTGCATATGGATCCTTCTATACCACCCGCTAACCCGGCGTTACAGAATACTTCGCCAAATACGGATCCAGCAGGTATGTCGGCAATACAGACGGCTGTAGCAAACCAGGGAAGATGGCTCGGGAACCACGAACAACTGCTCCAACAGATGACCACCACGATGGACAACATATCCCGTAGCCTTCAAGTCTTGACCCTCGCTCACGCATCATCAGCGTCAGCTCCACCGACTCCTTTGTCCTTGTCTCCTTCCGCCTTGGACCCCGGAGCGAGCCGACGCACCGCTGTTAGGGTGGCCCTCCCTGACAAGTATGATGGCTCTCTTGGTTTATGTCAAGGTTTTTTGCTCCAGGTCTCCCTATATTTCCGTATGCAGCCCACCGCTTTTTTTGAGCGACTCAGAAAAGACCGCCTTCGTCACGTCTCTCCTCACCGGGAGGGCATTAGAGTGGGCTACCGCAGTGGCGAGTCAGGATACATCCTGGAGTTCGTACCAAGACTTCGAACAGTGCTTCAAAGACGTATTTGATCACCCAGCGGCTGGCCGGGACCCTGGAGAACAGCTCTTACGCCTCCGTCAAGGGAGGGCTACTGCAGCAGAACACGCACTCCGCTTCCGCACCCTCACCGCCGCTAGTGGATGGGATGATCAAGCCCTTCTCACGGTCTACCGTCAGAGCCTCACCGATACGCTCCGGGCTGAGTTAGCCTGTAAGGGTGATGGTCTCCCCTTTGGGAGAGTTCATTCGATTGTCGATAAGGTTGGATAACCTACTCTGTTCTCATAAGCCAGCCATCTCCCACGTCCCAGCCACCAATCTTAATATCTCGCCTCCCCCGGAGCCCATGGAAGTGGGCCGCACCCGTCTCTCACAGGCGGAAAGACAACGCCGATTACGGGGCCGGCTATGTTTTTACTGTGGGGAATCCGGACACTTCAGAGGGGAATGCCCGGCTTTGTATAGAGCGGAGGCTGATCCTAAGGTTAGTCCAATATTACCATTAGGAGGCTCAATAAAGAAAATGACGGTACCTGTTAAAATAATGTGGGGAAATTGTGCCTCTGTGGTTTCAGCCGTAATAGATTCCGGAGCGGCCGGAAATTTTATTGATGAACACTACGCTGCGGAGCACGCCATTCCCCGGGTCAACTGCCAGCAGGGACTGCGGGTAAAGGGAATAGATGGAGAACCTATTGGCACGGGAGCCGTCACACAACGCACGCGGCCTCTTACCGTAAGGGTAGGAGTTCTACACTCTGAACAGCTCCCTTTTTACGTCATACGCTCCCCAGAGCATCCGATCGTGCTGGGTTACCCCTGGCTAGCACTCCACGACCCTGTGATTTCCTGGAGCACAGGGGAGATTCTGAAGTGGAGTCGGGCGTGTCATGAGGGATGCCTCGGCCTTACAGTTCACACTACGAATATAGAAAGCCCTATGACTTCGAAAATGGTTGAGCTCCCTGAGGAGTATTTGGACTACGCGGATGTTTTTAGCAAGGCAAAGTCAGACTCGGACTGTGCGATTGAGCTCTTGCCCGGGACCATTCCCCCGGTGAGACGTGCCTACCCACTGTCTCTGCCCGAAACCCGTGCAATGGAGGAGTATGTGGCGGAGGCTTTGAAACACGGTTACATTCGCCCGTCTGTGTCCCCCGCGGCCGCAGGTTTTTTTTTCGTGGAGAAGAAGGACGGGGGACTACGTCCGTGCATCGATTATAGAGGACTGAACGCGATTACAGTCAAGCATTCTTACCCCCTCCCCCTAGTACCAGCAGCCATAGAACAACTGCGCCGAGCACGGATATTCACTAAGCTAGACCTGCGTAGTGCTTACAATCTGGTACGTATACGGGAGGGGGACGAATGGAAGACGGCATTCATCACAACTACGGGTCATTATGAATATTTAGTAATGCCGTATGGCCTGGCAAACGCTCCTTCCGTCTTCCAATCTTTTATGAACAATGTGTTTCGTCGACTTCTGGATAGGAGTGTCATAGTATATATTGACGATATTTTGATTTATTCACGGTCCAGGGAAGAACATGTGCATCACGTCAAGGAGGTTCTCCAGCTGCTCAGGGACAACCACCTCTATGTGAAGCTGGAGAAGTGTGTTTTTTTGACACGGAAGTGCAGTTCCTGGGGTACAAGGTGGGTCAGCAGGGCGTGGCAATGGATTCCGATAAAGTAAGAGCAGTACAGGAGTGGCCACGCCCTCGCTCGGTGAAAGACCTACAGAGATTTCTGGGGTTTGCAAATTTTTATCGACGATTTATTCGGGGTTATAGCGTGAGTCGCCGCACCCCTCACCTCTCTACTCAGGGGCCCCGAAGTCACTGTTGTGGTCTTCCCAAGCCCAGGACGCTGCTCGATCGGCTGAAGAGACGGTTCTGCTCAGCGCCTATCCTGGCACACCCGGATCCTGAGCTGCCGTTTACAGTGGAGGTGGATGCTTCTGACACTGGTCTGGGCGCAGTTCTCTCGCAACGGCGGGGTACGCCACCCAAGCTCCACCCCTGTGCCTTCTATTCCCGTAAGCTTACCGCAGCGGAAAGGAACTATGACGTCGGCAACAAGGAGTTACTAGCGGTAAAGTCCGCGTTGGAGGAGTGGAGACACTGGTTGGAGGGAGCGACACACCCCTTCTTAATTCTAACAGACCATCGGAACCTGGAGTATATTAAGGCAGCGAAGCGACTGAACGCTCGGCAAGCCAGGTGGGCACTATTTTTTACTCGCTTCAATTTTTCAATAACGTTCAGGCCAGGTTCTAAGAATGCCAAGGCGGACGCCCTATCGCGCATTTATGAGGGTCCCAATTCACAAGATCCCCCCAAGACTATCCTCCCAGCCTCGTTGGTGGTGGGTCCCATTCTCTGGGACTTAGATGAGAGAATCCGAGCGGCTCACGGGACTGAGCCGGCCCCTGCTGCCTGCCCCCCTAATTCCCTCTATGTCCCCCCTGGTTTTCGGCAGGAACTATTACAGTGGGTTCACACATCTCCAACCTCCGAACACCCAGGGGAGAAGCGCACACGGGAATTAGTGCTTCGAAAGTACTGGTGGACAGGGGTAGCGACGGATGTGAAAACTTACGTTGAGGGCTGCGCGGTGTGTGCGCAGAGTAAAACACCCCGTAACAGACCTATGGGTCTCCTTGAGCCCCTCCCCATACCCGCTCGACCATGGTCGCACCTAGCAATCGATTTCATTACGGACTTACCACGCTCGCACGGACACACTTGCGTGTTTGTAATAATAGATCGCTTCTTCGAAGGCTTGCAGGCTCGTCCCTCTGCCTGCCCTCCCTACCGCTATGGAGACCGCTGAGTCAATATTTTCTAATGTATTTAGGTTTTATGGTATTCCGGAAGACATTGTCTCTGACCGAGGTCCTCAGTTCACCTCCCGAGTGTGGCGGGCTTTTTGTGAGAAACTGGGCATACATGTGAGCCTGACTTCTGGTTACCATCCACAGAGCAACGGCCAAGTGGAACGTTTAAACCAGGAAATCGGCAGGATGTTGCGTTCGTATTGTAGCACTCAGCAAAGCGAGTGGAGCCGCTACCTGCCCTGGTCGGAGATGGCACAGAATTCTCTCTCCCACTCCTCTACTGGAATGACCCCTTTTGAATGTGTACTAGGTTTCCAGCCTCCTATGTTCCCGTGGTCAGGGGAGCCCTCTGATCTCCCCCGCAGTGGATGACTGGCTGCGACGCAGCAAGCGGACTTGGGAGGCAGCCCACGTCCGGCTGCGGCGGGTGGTTCGCGCACAGAAACTACAAGCTGACCGACATCGCAGAGCTGCTCCGGAGTACTCCCCGGGCCAGCTGGTATGGCTCTCCACCCGAGATCTCCGGCTGCGGACCCCATGCCGGAAGCTGAGCCCCCGCTACGTGGGACCGTTCCCGGTGGTGAAGAAGGTCAACCCGGTATCGTACAGACTGCAGCTCCCACCACACTATCGTATAGCACCGACTTTTCATGTCTCATTGCTTAAGCCCGCACAGAACACGGGTCAACCTAGAGGTACGCCGCTGCCGCCACCTCCCCCAATAGACGTGGAGGGATCGCCTGCCTACTTGGTGGACTCGCTGCTAGACTCCCGGAGGCGGGACGGTCGCCTGCAGTACCTCGTGGATTGGGACGGATATGGTCCTGAAGAGAGGAGCTGGGTGGGGGCGCATGACATTCTGGACCCCTCACTAATCAGAGACTTCCACAACGCGCATCCGGATCGCCCGGCGCCACGACCTCGTGGGACGCCCTCGCCGTCAATCTGCTTAGGCGGCTGGAGCCGCCCGTTTGAGGGGGGTTGATGTCAGGGATGCGGTTGGCGGCCAGGACCACCAGAGGGCGCCAACGTCGCATACCGCCCAGCAGCGCCAGAGGGCACCCTCACCCGAGTACTGACTCACCTGAACTGTATTACGTGTGATTATTCGTGGAGTACTTAAGGACTATGAACACTTGAGACCAGTGCGAAGTATTGCTCCATGTTTACGTGTGACCTTACCGAGCGTTTTTCTTGTACCTCTGCCCACTACGTGTACCGAACCTTTTGCCTGTCTCAGTTTATGTCTATTTGGATTCAGCCCTTTTTGTACCTTCGCCTGTTTACTGTTCTAGATTTTTGTGTACCGACCTTTGCCTATTCCCCGACCTCCCTGATAGCCTGTCCTAACCAGGCAAGGCTGTTGCCCTCACCCTCCTGTCGGAGTTGTGGGGAGTGTTTTCAATTTATCATTAAAAACAAGTATTATTTCAACCTGCATATGGATCCTTCTATACCACCCGCTAACCCGGCGTTACAATTACGTAAATGGAAAAGCAGCCTTAGTGACATTGCATATATGTGTGTCAAATGAAAGATCTGAATCAATAGTGACACCTAAGCTTTTTGCGGTAGACTTGGGTGTTACTGAAAACCCATCTAGGGTAAGGGGAATATCAGCCCAGCTGCTTCTAGCAGCTTTAGGCCCAAGAATCAGCACCTCAGTCTTATCAGAATTTAGTTGAAGAAAATTAGACGCCATCCAGTTTTTAATGTCCTGGACGCAGCTCTCAATCTTGAGAGTAGTGGAGATATCATCCGGATTGGAAGATATATACAACTGAGTATCATCTGCGTAGCAATGGAAGCTAATACCATGCCTACAGATGATAGTGCCCAGTGGAAGCATATATAATGAAAATAATATGCGGCCCAGTACAGATCCTTGTGGGACATCATATTTTACCTTAGAACGCTCTGAGCATTCGTTGTTCACTAGTACAAATTGGTAACGATCTGTCAGGTAGGACCTGAACCAGGAGAGTGCTTGACCTCTTATACCAATGAGTGTCTCCAGCCTATTAAGTAGAATATTATGATCAATGGTGTCAAACATCTGTAATGATTGTTAACACATCGGCTCTATTCTGTTTTCTTTACTCTTTCTTTAGTTACATTTGGCTCGAATGTTTGAAACTGAATAATATCCGGGAAACTTTGGCTGCTCCGGTGAGACTCGCTGTGTAAAAATCAAGTGTTAATGTGTGTATTACTCTAGAGCAGTTAGCTTTAGCCCCAGAGCTAAGGAGTAAAACTCTGGTTCACGTCTACGCCGTCATTAAAAGCGTCACTGTTTGGTATAAATTATTTGGCTTTTTCACTTAAGTTCAAGTATGTTATTGATGTGACAATTTCTATCTATCTATCTATCTATCTATCTGTCTGTCTGTCTGTCTGTGTGTGTATCCCCATCAGAGATGTGTTTCTTAAAAGACCGACTGACATCCGTGAATACGCTGCAGGTAATCGTTTTTGCTCTAATATCTTAAATAGGATACTCATGCCTCACATACTGACAGCAGGTTATATACCTGAAGACATATTTGTTTACACTGACAAGAGATTGACAAGAGGTCAATTCATGATCAATAATCCTTCAGTCAGTGTGCGGCTGTGGAACAGATCCACTTTATCCTAGAGGCCTCCTTATCTAGGCAGTTAAATTAGGTTCACAATCGGGCTTGTTACGGCCACAGAGATTTCAGGCCAATGCAGAGACTGTCTACACCAGCATCATACCTTTACAACTTGAAGAAAGTTTTAAACACACAGACAACTATGCCCTCTCTTTTTTCATTGTTTCTCAAATAACCAGTGTTTGGTTTTAGTATGATTCAAGAATGTAATAATATAATACAAAGTCTTTGTAGTTTTTTACTATGCTCTAGAAGTATCTCTGACTTGCATCATGCACTGGATACGTGATTATGTGACTTGGACAGTGTCAGTGTGCTTGCTGCTCCTGAGGAGTTGAATGGATTGCTCTCCTCCCTCTCTCAGATCACTTCAGTGACCCAGACCTTCCAAGGAAAATCCAGGACAAAGTGAAAGACAATGCCGTAGTGAAAACATGACTTATAAATGGTTCAAATTAACAGTGGCAACATCTGTGTTTTTATAGGCCTTTGCCAATCCTACCTAACTAGTGAGAATGCACCCTCTAATTAGTACCATTAGGTATTTGGGTTTGTTAGATGTACTGTCACCAGGGAAGAGGAGACAGCAATGCCAGCTTGTTAAATGGGACTATGGGGATCAAAGATGAACTGCACTGAACTGTACATAATGTATCTATAGTTAGAGTGCAGTGTTATTATATGTTATATGTTATTATATGTCTGTTGCTTAGGAGATTCTCAATGCATGTTCCTCTGTAAGAAAACATTAGCCCACCTTTCTGGCCAGTTCACTGGCAATCTTATCATCTATCTGAGACATTCTTGTCAAAGCCCGGCTGGGCATTTGCAGTAAGGTATTGGACACATGTATAATGAACTAGGAAAAGGGCAAAGGCTCCATTTCTGTTTACACAGGGGTGCATTTTTTGTACCTTTTTAACATAAATGTAGACAGAAAAGATGTGTATGCTTATTGCTGATTATGTACAGGGATGACATGCTTTAATACATCTTCTTTCTTGTGAGCCACGTTTTCCAGTTCACTGATGCAGAATCAGGGACATTGTGGTATTAGAATCAGTTTATACTGTTCTAAAATCCTTTTTTCTCATTAGTCCTGTCCAAAAAATTATGTCACTGAGGACAGTTGGAATCACAGTAAGGCTTGTTTAAAAATGTATAAAACCATAAGCTTTGTATTTTGAAAATAAATTATCAATATTCAGTTCAGTGTCTTGTTCTTATTATTTAAATTCCTTGCTAGGAGCTCAACTGTGAATGGCATGTTGTGTTTTAAATTGTGCCTAACAAATCACAGAGGGACTCTGGTCAATTAGGGTTCATTCAAACAGAAACAAAGCTAATTGTTACTGTAGAGTCCTGCTGTAGTCCAAGCAGGCACAGACTCAAACACCCATGTGATTATCCCCTGAGCAGTGGGTGGAGTCCAGGGGTGATGACATCACACGGACATGCTCCTCCTGGCAAATGTTGGTTTGTATGTATCTACCACATCCCATATCATTCTCTTTGGATCTTGTTAGGAGAACACATTCAGTAAGTATGCTCTTGGCCTTTGTTTATTATGTGAGACTATCACAGTTTGTATTCTAATGAATAACTATGTTATTAATGATTTACTACTAAGTGTTAAAACAGTAGCATCCTTTTCCCCTTAATACCCTTTACATTTTACATTCTCTTATAGAAAGGAAATAGCCATTAAACGTTATGACTGCTCCACTTATATAGGGCCTTACAGTTGGCCCTATATATTATATATACAGTATATATAATGTAATAAAAACATTTTACAAACATATCTTTAAAAATGGTGCAGTTAGTTTGAAAGCATACTTTGGGTGACCCTTCAAACCTGTTTTATATGAGTACAGATGAGTAAAGATGTCAATTTCAAAATTAAGATTTTTATTAATGTGTCCATTCCAGTTAAATTATGCAGCCAATCAGCAGAACATTCCACTGTTAAATAATGTAAAACGTTCATTCTACCATTTCCCCCAATCTGCAGATTAAACATTACAACATAAAACATTGTTCATCATAGGGTTTTTTCCTAGCTTATCATTTTTTTCTAGTAGTTTTAGTTGATAGACTGTATGTGATGGAAACTATGGGTCAGTTTTAAAGGCAGTGTTTTTCTGCATATGAATTCAGATGGGACTGTGTTCCTACAGCTGGTATCCAGGCAGCCTGCAAACCCTCAAAGGCAGAATATGGCAGGACTCATGGGCTGCATCAAAGCATTTTGGTTATGGCTACGGAAACCATAACAATAGAACATAAAACCTAAATTAAAAAATTTGGGGATCCCTGAAAACAGAAGGGTGTCAAACAAAGTATTTTATTTTTTACATTTACATTTACATTTACATTTACATTTTTTGATCAACCCACCTATCAACCAATTCATTAAATCAGAATCAGCATGAAGGTATTTTAGAATACTTTTCAAATGCGATCAGTGATAATTTTTATATTACATGAGAAAGTTTTAAAAACACATAAGTTGTATAATGTGCTCTCAAGTGCAAGCAGTGCTTAGAAACATTCTGATTCTGCATCTTGTCCCAAAGACTGCAGCCAACAAATATCTGCTTTATCAAGCTTTTTGCACTTGTTCAAATGAATGAATGAATGAACATTCGTCTTTCAAGTAGCCCATGGTCGCTTTACAATTTTAACACAGGTAACAATTTTGGTAATATCATAAATGACGATGCCTAAATCCACTCTGCTCCCTATTTGGTCAGGTCCACAACCTGTAAGAGAGCAAAGTGGAATATATATGTCTCCAGCAGGGGGTGTTTTGAGTCTCTTTCTTTTTGCCCAGTGGATCACAGGTAGGCTGATTTTAGTCTTCGCTGACAACTGAAATTTGCAAGTGCAGATTCTAGTTAAGCCATAGCAACATATTACACTGTGTGATGTTGCATTTCAGAATCAGCACAGCTGTGCTCGGATCAAAATCAGAAGTAACATGAATCGGTTTTGATTTTCAGTAATGTCACAGAACATGACACCCTCAGCACTTCCAGAGCACAACCTGGGCTTTCCTCCACTGCCTCAAGATTTTAAGGAGATGGCCAAGCAACTGGTGACTGACCATTACACTCTGTCTGTTCACTATGCCTTTGACTGCATACCTAGTACTAAACTAAAAAAATAAATATTTTCCATAAATGGGACAAGGACAATATAATCTTGCTCAGTTAATGTTATCACTCTTTGTACCCACAGATGTTGAAGTGTTCCAAGGAAGGTAAAGGCTGTGGTCATGTGGGGTACATGGGTATTCCCAATTGAGTAACTCCATTATGAATTTGCTAGAACTGGCCTGAGCCAACAGAACAGTCAGCTATATACTTTTTTTTGTTGTTATTTTAGGGCTGGCCAAAGGGACACAATGTATATATATATATATATATATATATATATATATATATATTGGTGCTTGCTTATACTTTAAGGGTGCAGTCAGTTTGTTATATTTTCTGGACACTTCTAGGTACTGAAACTCCATATTTTGCTACAAGTGAAACCTTTAAGTAAAAAGTGTGCTGTTCTGTGCTGTGCTGTTTTGGATTGGACAGATGTGATTGTGTTGTTCCAGGTTACCCTCCCCCCATTGTGATGGGCTTCTCCTTGAACAGGTAGAGAGCTGAAGCC
Source organism: Brachyhypopomus occidentalis (assembly GCA_020368025.1). Taxonomy (NCBI): domain Eukaryota; kingdom Metazoa; phylum Chordata; class Actinopteri; order Gymnotiformes; family Hypopomidae; genus Brachyhypopomus; species Brachyhypopomus occidentalis. Next base: position 360,096 of record JAGXOD010000136.1, read on the forward strand.
TCCATGAGATCACCCTACATTAGGTCACCCTACATGTGGTCACTCTACGTGTGGTCACCATACGTGTGGTCACCCTACATGAGGTCACCCTATGTGTGGTCACCCTACATTAGGTCACCCTACGTGTGGTCACCCTACATGAGGTCACCCTACGTGAGGTCACCCTACATTAGGTCACCCTACATGTGGTCACCCTACGTGTGGTCACCCTACATGAGGTCACCCTATGTGTGGTCATCCTACATGAGGTCACCCTACGTGTGGTCATCCTACATGAGGTCACCATATGTGAGGTCACCCTACATGAGGTCACCCTACGTGAGGTCACCCAAGCTTTCCCAAAACATTTGTTCTGTTCTTTAAGTGTGATTTGTTTAAATTAACGGGAAACAACATGGTGATGAATGATGGCTTGAGCTGAGAAAGTGGTAGTATGACTGGATAAATTATATCCTTTTGTGCCTGCTGTTTCTCCCAAGTTCTTCCATGAGACCAGCAGAGAGGACGGGAGTGAGTCCGCTCTCTCTTTTCCCTGAGATCCTTTCCTCTCTGCCTCCCCTCTTTGCCTCTGCACCTCACCCTTCACTGAAGCCCAGTGAAACAGCAGAGCAGGCACAACCCATGGTATTACACACAAAAATAGATTCACACACACACACACGTTTATTGTCCCGAAAGAACCCTTTCCTCATCTATGTCTTTCTTATTCCCTTTGTTTTTGGTTCCTTGGTGATAATTTTTGGCCTAAAAGAACTTCAAAGAGAAAATGTGGAACTGCACGAGTCTGCCGCAAATAATTGAGCTCATGAAGAACACCACGGTTAGTCAATTTACGTCCATGCCCAGATCAAGCAACACACACACAGGGCTCCCGACTGCAGCTAAAATGAACCGTAAATATTAATTTTCGAGTAATATAATTATTTCACTCGATAGTGGCGACAGGTGATACAACAGCATTATTTTTTTATGGGTGAGGATTTTTTGTAATTGAAAAAATATTCACCATTTTCTTTTGAGTGGGATGGGTTCCCTTTTGAGTCTTGGTCCTCCCAAGGTTTCTTCCTATTCCCCGCCATCTTATGGAGTTTTTCCTTGCCACTGTCGCCTTTGGCTTGCTCATTAGGGATCTGGACCCATACAATTTGTAAAGCTGCTTTGAGACAACATGTGTTGTAAAAAGCGCTATATAAATAAAATTGACTTGACTTGACTTGAGTTTGTATTTTAAAAGTTAAACGATAGGCTACTTTAGCTCCCACTCACATGGACGTCTCTGCCTATCATAAAATACATGCATGTTCGCGGGAATTCGATCAACAGCATGACTTGCAAAGCAGTGTAGCCGAGCTGAAACTGTAGCACTAAGCGTTAGCTTGTTGAAAATGGCGAAGCGAAAAATATCGGATTTAGAATCGCCAGAGATCCTAAATCACAGATTCTCACCTGAGGTGAATGTTGAAATGCTTATTAGTTTGTTTATTATTATGGTGCCTACAAAAAGTTATTGGCACCAGATTTTTTCCTTTTAGGAGCCACTGTTTTTTTGTCTGGAGCCCTGCACACACTAAGAAATCTAATCATGGTTGAGTGGACTTGCATTTCTCTCTACTCTGCTCTTCTTTCTTTCTCTCTCTCTCTCTCTCTTGGCTGAACTCCCAATCCAGGAGAGGAGCCACTGCTTCATGCGAGCATTCGTGGCCCCTCTCTCCTGGGAGGCTGTCCTACAGAACGCCACACAGCTTGACCCGGAGCAGCTCAGGACAATGCTGTGGGCGGCTAAGCCTTTGCTGGAGACCACACCTCCCTCTCCCTTAGTCCTGCCAGCCATAATGCAGAGCTCTCATCTAGCAGAAATGTGAGCAAATCTGACTAATACTGTAGTTAGCTAGAGGAAGCTGGAAAACAATAAAGGAGAAAAACACCTGTCCCCTTTTAATTTTCTTATTTCTGTGCTATGAATAATTCATATTTTAAACTGATTCATATGTTCATTATTCATATTCATAATACATATGTTTCTTTCTCTCTTGATTTCTCTCTTTCTTCCTCTCCTTTGCCACTCCCAGGATGAAGATATTCTGTGAGGTCTTTAGCTCCCTGTCTGAAGAACAGAGGGACCAGATCAGGCAGTGGATGAAAGACAGAGTCATGGAGAATGATCCCAGCTGTCAGAAAAATGTCACCTTTTCCCCCACCTCCACTGAGAACCCACCGAAACCTTCTGATCCAAAACCAGCCAAACCAGTACAAGACAAGCCTGTCTTCCGTGAGAACCTCTCTATCTTATAGCTTCCTTGTGAATATACAAATGTGAATGTAAACATTTCTCAACTTTTATGTGTTTTAAGAAGTTAAAATATTTGTTTTAGGTCTGGAATTAAAGCTGAATTTACAATAGATGAAAGTTGAATTCAGTATCTGCTGATGATTGAAACCTCCAAGCAGAAAAACTGTTAAGGTCAATTTTAGCAATATACTACCGTGTCTGTCTAGTCACCAACAGTTTGCCTCGCTACTTCACATTCAGAACCAAGGAAAACAAACTCCCTGTGAAGTAAGGTAATGCTGAAGAGAGAGGAGGACATGGGAAGGAGGAGAGAGGGAGATGAAGAGAAACAGCCTTAAACAGAGCGCAATATGATGTGGGATGCAAGCGTAAAAGTGAGGAGAAGAAATGAAAAGACATGTAGGAACAGAAGGGTGACGGGACTGTGGGAGACGGAGGAAAGGCCAGGCCTGCTTCATCCCTAGAATAGAAGAATAGAATATACTTTATCGATCCGAAAGGAAATTGGGAAATTAGGTTCCTCTGGGGCCTCTGTGTAAAGTACCACAATCCCAGAGTGGCCGCCGCGTCTGAAACTCACCGCCGTTTACAAATAGGGGGAAAGACAGAGATAACATTAGGAAGGAGACAAAGAAAAATATGGTCGTGGATTGTTTTCTCGACAGGTCAACAGTCTGTGAGCACGCAAAAAAATCCCCATAGCACATATAAGCATTGGTGGTGACACAGACAACCAAGCAGTGAGAGGCGTGTTCATCTAGAAGGCAGGGGGAGCCAGAGGTTGTTCTTGCACAGTTTTTGTGTCAAAGTTAGTGATGAAAAGAGAGTGTCAGGGCTGCCTCCAGGGTAGTTCCTCCTGCCGCCACGAGGAGGAGCTCAAAGTCAAAGTCAAAGTCAAATTAATTTATATAGCGCTTTTTACAACACAATCCTATGGGTCCAGATCCCTAATGAGCATGCCAGAAGCGACAGTGGCAAGGAAAAACTCCCTAAGATGGCAGGAATTTAGGAAGAAACCTTGGGAGGACCAACACTCAAAAGGGAACCCATCCTCCATTGGCCCACTAGCAGAAGTCCACATTCATAGTTCAAATATAGTTCTATAGTTATAGTTCTAATTCCAGGCCGAGTAGTCACAGTCCCTTCAATGCAGATGGTGAGCCTCAGGTAGGAGTTGGCATCAGCGCGTCCTCTTACGGCAATGGCACATATAACCACGGCATCGGCACATCCACTGGCAAGCCAGACCATCTCCTAGGTGCTTGTATGGAATTGTCTTTTGTAGAAGCATGCAACCAAGATATAAAATACAGGTTGAGTATGTGAACATCAATTTAGACAACCATCCAATTAGAAGAGCATTACAGTAGTCCAATCTTGACGAGACAAACGCATGGACCAGCTTCTGTGCATCAGCTAATGAAAGTAAATGTCTCAGCTTGGCGATATTACGTAAATGGAAAAAGGCAGCCTTAGTGACACTGCATATATGTGTATCAAATGAAAGATCCGAATCAGGAGCCAGCTCTAGGCAGAGCTCCCGTAATCAGCAGTGATGATCTACAGCTGTCTTCCTTCCTACTTAAGATATCTGTGGCATCTCACTGCTGACTCGTTTAGCCTCTATGCTGTACATTTGTCAGCCAGTTCTTCCTCAAGTCTCCAGTTGCGTTCTTGGTGTTTCGTCACCATGCTCTCTCTCTGAGTCTCTGTTTATTCAAGTGCTTTACTCCTGCATCCACTTCCAAGTTTTCTACCACTGTGATTTCTCTTTCTAGTTTTTGGTTTTGTTTGGGAAGGGTTTTGTGTTCGTTGCGGCGTTCGCCAGCTAGCCAGCTACTTCCCCAAGCATCTTTTGTTCATTATTGGTTTTGCATTCTCTTTCTACGCATTAGGTTGTCCGCGTTTTTTCAGTTTGCGTTTTGTACTTTCTCCCGTGTTTCTACGGTCGAGTTTCTGGTTCACGGTTTCACTATTCCGCATATTTTTTCTGTTTGCATTCCCCCCCCATTTCTCTCTGTGGTTTAATATTGTTTTCGATTCTCAGCGGTCAATTAATTAATAAGTAATTTATTGTTTTTTGGTGCGAGCCGGCACTTGGGTTATCCCCCGTCTCTACACCCTCGCAATGGATTCCGCTATCGAATCCTACCGTGTCACAGCAAGAGCCATCCTCTGACAGTCTCTGTGTGGGGGAAGGAGCAGGTAACCAAGAGGACAACCTTCAGGGAAAGTTTTGTTTGGGAGCCAAATGTAGATAAGTGAGAATGTAGATTTAGCGAGAAGCCCGTCCAGGTTGAGCATGAAAAAACTCCTCTAAAGTCAGTGGTCTCCCAACTGATCCAAGTTCACCTGTTATTTATTAATAGTCAAAGTTTGCGATCCGACAGCTCTACCCATCACATCAATCATGTTGGGCAATTTCTGTGGCCGTTCAATAACCCAGTGATCAAAGTTCCAAATAGATATGCGTCCTCAATGTCTTCCAGGGAGAGAGAGGCCCGAGACACAAACCACGCCACATCGCCCACGAGTCAAGCACATATCCAGCTGAGAACGTTCCATCTGGACATGTGGGTTCTCCCGACCCATGACTCCTTGTGGAAAAAATAGAATCAATTGCATTGAGAAACCACTTAATCATCTCCATACTTTATTGTTAAAAATTCGAAGAACAGCGTGAGGGTACTGAGACGAGACAAAGAAGCTAAGTTGGACCAGGGAGTACAGGTGTGACCGCCTTTCGTAAAAGACAGAAGAGAATGTAGATCAGACAGAGGAATGGCCAGGCCTGGTTCATCCCTACGTAGATCCGACGGACGTGTCAGACACCTTGTATTCTTTTTTAAACATTTCTTTGGAATCACCAAGTGGCTCCTGAAGCCGATCTTATTCTTATTATGCCCTTGAGATTTCTTTACTGGTTGTCTTGTAACCCAGAGAAGGATGTTCCTAAGGATGGAGAAGAGGGTGTAGGTTGTGAAGAAAGGTGAAGGTTGTGGAGGAGAGGGAGAGTGAGATGAGGACCAGATGTGTGGGGTGTGAGGGAAAAGGGCAGCGAGAGGGAGGACATGCTGATGACCTCTTCTCCTCTCGACGTCTCCCCAGCTAACTCCTCGACTCCTGGATGTACCATCACAAAGCCTTGGCTGAATGCCAAGGCGCTAAGGATGATGGGATGTTTTGTTTCGCGGCTGCCTGAGGCAGACGTGAGGAGCATCCCGGCCGATGAGGTCAGTCAGCAGAATGGTCCTTCTCAAATGAAACACAACCCCCAAACCTCTCCATTCTCACATTCTAGAACAGAATGGACTACTTGCATACTCAGTGACTCCCCCCAAAAATGTAATATGAAACAAATATATATATTTGTTTTTTTGCCATACTTTCTCCCTTTCTCTTTCCCCCCCTTATTTTCTCAGCTGTGTAAGTTCTTCCAGAGCCCCGAATTCCCACCCTCATTCAACAATGTGGGCGGGATGCACGCAGTGATTGGACAAGCTCTCTATGAACGGCTCAAGGTAGATTGCTCCAATGGGAGCCAGACCTTCCTGAACCACCTGGACAGGTGTGTTAACATCATAGACTCTTAAAGCTCTTAATCCTACATGACAGGATAATTGATTATGCCATTATCAACAATCTACAATCAGCAGTTTAAGTTTAAGTTCTTCCCTGACCAGGCTTGGCAGTCTATGTTGTTTCTATGACGATGCCCAGTCCCTAAATGCCACAATGAGTAAGAAGTTGTTGTACCAGCTGGGGAACTGTGAGAACTCTGGAACCTACAAGGTCTGTGAAATGTTTTTTTCTTGAATAATTCTGGATCTCTGGAGGTATTGTGTGTTCATTTGACCAAGGTTGCTCTTGAATTATGCCCATCAGACAGCTTTTCTCTTATCCACCCGCATACATTAAATGCAAGATTGTCACCCTCTCAGTGTAACATCCACATTTATGTACATAAATAGCATTACAAAATAAAATACAAAAGTCTTGCCCTTCAGTTTATAGCTTCTCTTGACCTCCTTCTTTCTCACCCTGTTTCCTCTTTAACTGCCCAAACTGTGCTAAAACTCACTCTCTCCTCATCCTCCGTTCTTTCCCTCTTAGATGAAGAAGGAGCTGGTGAGGAAGATGATGTTGGATGGTGAGGCTCTTCCCATCCCGGACCTGCTGCGTTCTTTGGGTGCCAGCGCCTCCGTCCTGCCTGTGGTGAAGCTGTCCACCATCAGCTCTGAGGTTCTGAGGGACAGTCTGTCCACCCTGAGTCAGGCTCAGTGGATGACTGCTCAGGCTAGGGTCTTGGCCAGGAAGCTCCTGGACAAGGTTAAGGCTGGTCCTGCTTCTACATTTTACTCTTCATCCTGCATTTTTCACAATAGTCCACACCACTCCATACCGACACTGCTCTAATAGTCCACACCACTCCATACCATCACTGCTCTAATAGTCCACACCACTCCATACCGCCACTGCTCTAATAGTCCACACCACTCCATACCACTGCTCTAATAGTCCACACCACTCCATACCACCACTGCTCTAATAGTCCACACCACTCCATACCGCCACTGCTCTAATAGTCTACACCACTCCATCCCGCCACTGCTCTAATAGTCTACACCACTCCATACCGCCACTGCTCTAATAGTCCACACCACTCCATACCACCACTGCTCTAATAGTCCACACCACTCCATACCACCACTGCTCTAATAGTCCACACCACTCCATACCACCACTGCTCTAATAGTCCACACCACTCCATACCACCACTGCTCTAATAGTCCACACCACTCCATACCATCACTGCTCTAATAGTCTACACCACTCCAACCCGCCACTGCTCTAATAGTCTACACCACTCCATACCATCACTGCTCTAATAGTCCACACCACTCCATACCGCCACTGCTCTAATAGTCTACACCACTCCATACCACCACTGCTCTAATAGTCCACCACTCCATACCACCACTGCTCTAATAGTCCACACCACTCCATACCACCACTGCTCTAATAGTCCACACCACTCCATACCACCACTGCTCTAATAGTCCACACCACTCCATACCACCACTGCTCTAATAGTCCACACCACTCCATACCACCACTGCTCTAATAGTCTACACCACTCCATACCACCACTGCTCTAATAGTCCACACCACTCCATACCACCACTGCTCTAATAGTCCACACCACTCCATACCGCCACTGCTCTAATAGTCTACACCACTCCATACCACCACTGCTCTAATAGTCCACACCACTCCATACCACCACTGCTCTAATAGTCTACACCACTCCATACCATCACTGCTCTAATAGTCCACACCACTCCATACCACCACTGCTCTAATAGTCCACACCACTCCATACCATCACTGCTCTAATAGTCCACACCACTCCATACCACCACTGCTCTAATAGTCCACACCACTCCATACCACCACTGCTCTAATAGTCCACACCACTCCATACCGACACTGCTCTAATAGTCCACACCACTCCATACCACCACTGCTCTAATAGTCTACACCACTCCATACCATCACTGCTCTAATAGTCCACACCACTCCATACCATCACTGCTCTAATAGTCCACACCACTCCATACCATCACTGCTCTAATAGTCCACACCACTCCCTACCACCACTGCTTCCTTGCTCGCTCCTGTAGGACATCAGTAGTGAGATGCTGTTGGCAATGGGCTCCATGGTGAGAGGGGTAGAGAGTGACCTGCTGAAGAACATCAAGGCACAAGGGCTACTGGGAAGTGAAGGCCTGAGGAACATTAGTGAAAAGATGTCCTGTTTACAAAAGAAGGCTCTGCTTGTGGGGGTGAGGGAAATATGAGTGACATTTTATAAACTTATGAATGAATTATGAAAATAGAAACAAATATGAATGCACTGAGCCTTTGGTGACCCAGACTTCCACTTGGTCTTCTTTAGATGCAAGTAAATGTAAGTGTGCCTGAGTTGGTGAAGCAGCTGCCAGACTCCCTCCTTCCCTCTCTGTCTCTCTCCACTCTGGACAAAGCCAGCATATCCTCAGTGAACCAGGTGGAAGGTCGCAGCTGGTCCCGTGCACAGGTATACGAAGATACACACACACACCCACAAAGTTCCATATGTAATAAATCAAGTAGGACCTAACAGGCACAATCATCTGTCTTCTTTCATTGCGCCTGCTGCTTTTCATCTCTCCCATAGTCTGTTTATCTTTTGAAGAAGATTTTGGGTAAAACAATCAAACCTGAACAAATAAGGTGAGACAGTTGACTCAAACATGCGGGTGACAAAAATGTCCATGAATCAAAAGTGTGCATTGATCCATTATCAAATCAAACTCAGCAATTTTTAACAGAAATCTTGGCCGAGCTGTTCAGGGCGTGACCTGCGACATGGTTGGAAATGTCAATCAAAGTGATGCTTTGGAAATGGCACAAAAACTTGCCAAGTTTTCTGACTGGCTGTGTAGGACACAGGTAAGGATACTCATTTATGACAATACACACATTATTCTCTCTGGTATGTCTCACTAAGCTGACTCCTCCCCCAGGTGCACTGTATCGCTCATCACCTGTTCCTGAGCCTGGAGAAACAGAGGCCCACCTACTTCACAAACATCAGTGCCTCAGAGCTCCAGGCCATTCCTGCCCTGCTGCTGATCCACCTACCGTACGCTACTCTCCTAGTGCTGCCTGACCGATACAGTGCAGGTCTTAAATTCACTCAGTAACATTTCTTTCCTTTTTGTTTCCCCTTCACACAATCACACATATGTACACATTTGAACCTGTTGTATACACATGAAATGGTTCACACACACACACACACACCACATAGAGTAAAGATGATTCAGGGTCTCCCAGATGCAGTGTGCACTCGTTTCCTGGAGAAGATGAGTCAAGCCAACTTCTCCTCCCTGCCCAATAATGCACCATCACGCTGGGAACTTAGAGACAGAGCTCTCAGCTGCCTGGTAACACACACATGCGCACACGCACTCTCACACACACACACACAACCACTGTCCTTGACCCAAACTCTGTTCTCCCTCTGCTCAGGGGAGGAATGCCTCAGATCTGTCCCCAGCACAGGTTTTGTCTTTGGGGCCAGTGATTTGTGAGCTGGATCCTACCTGGATCTCCTCTTTGAAACCTACAGCCATGAATGCCACCCTTCAGGCCCTGGCATCCTGTGGATATATTCCCTACCCTTACAGAGGTCCTCTCTTCAAGTTGCTCATGAGCATTTATGGGTAATGTAGTTCCCAGGTTTATTCTTTCATGAATCTCAATTGAAGAAATGGTTGCATATATTTTTGTCTCAGCCATTGATGTGTAATTTGGCATCTTATGTTACGTATGTGATGGCCAGAAATCTGATATTCTTAGATTTGTTTTCTGGCTTGATGGAGCTTTTTATATAAAGTTTGATGTCACCAATGTCATCTGAATTAGGGACCCATCTGGGTGGTCAGAGGATGTCATGAAATCAGTGGGACCCCTTCTCTTATGGAATGATACTGCACTTGAAACACTGCCTTCCAAAGTGAGTGAGACAATATTAGTGTCAGGCAAGACTGCATCCTATTCCACTTTTATTTTCACTTTGCCTTTATCTGAGGGATTGATTTGAATCCAGAATCAGGGGATGAGGTAGACTGTGGGGTAAGGAGAGATGCCAAATTGAAAATGAGAAGATATCCCCATGGGCTTTTAGAATCACTCATAAAGTACACGATGCAGTGCCACAGAGCAGGGGCCCCAGAACAGGGGCATTCAGTCAGTCAGTCAGTCAGGCAGTCAGTTAGATGAGTCGCAGCCCCGCCCCTCTCTCTTCCCTGTTCTTTCCCGCGCCAGTTTACTGCCCTGCCCACCCACCTGCTCCTCAGGCCTGGCTCAAGTCATACCTGTCGGATCTGCTGGACCGCATGCTGACCCTGTCTGCTCCGACACCGGAGAAGTTCCGCTTCAAGCCCGACCTGTCTGTGCTGCGTCGCAAACTTTTTCATCTGAAAACAGAGCTCAACCAGCAGCGGCGCAGGAGAGACGGTGGGTTTATGGAGGGGCAGTGATAGAAGATACACCTTTTCAGCAGTGGTTAGCAACTTCTATGGCTTCAGGGCAGTATGAAATCTCCTAGGCATGGATTCTACAAGATGCTAGAGGTGCCGTGCAGAAATGTTGAACCATGTGAAATGCTGCTGGCTGCTGTTAACTGGACTTGCTGTGAACCACATTCCTAGCATATCTCATATTGTTGAGATGTTGGGAGAATGAGTAGCCTGGGCACTTCCTGGATCACGCATGCCTGGTGATGTGGTGTATTATCATGATATTCAGTTGCTGCAGCCCATTTGAGTCTAATACTTCAGATTTAGAGAACAGGACGACACTTGTTTATGAGATGCTCAAACCCTCATACCTAGCTATCATGCCACATTCAGTTTCTAAAGACTGAACACTAATTCAAGAAACCTTGATCTGCCTGATACTTTATTAATCACAAAGGAAACTGAGTAATGTATACCACACATATTGCAATCACGTGATATATGACAGTGAATTGTACAATTTGCTTCAGTAAAAGGTCTGTAGGCAAACAAACGAGAGAGCTTGGCGAGAAGACTAAATCACCCAAATAATAAAGACAAGATCAAGCCAGGCAGGAGAAAAATGGCTTGGACGTGTACATAAGAAAAGTTGAAAACGAATGTAACCGTGAAACTGGTAATTTTCAAATAGTTAATAACATTAGAGGATGGAATATAAGCAGTAGAAAGGGCAGAACTAAAAGGACCCCTGACATTGTGGGGGCAATGGATGAGGGAATGCATAGAACAACTTTAGTGTAGCGTCCTCTAAGCAAATGAGCAGTGATGTGAAAAGTGTCATTCCTCTTTTCTAATGAAACTTGAAAGTGAAATGTACTGAAAGGAAACTCCCATCAGCCTTATATTTCCTCTGCATAAGTGAATTGTTCACTGTGGTAAATAAACTTGGGCAATTTAAAGTGTCCTTTAAATGTCAGCATGTGGTCAGTCATTCAGTAGTTCTAGTAGTTCCAGTTTCCACTGGAAATCACCCTAACAGGAATAGTGAAAAGAGGGTCACTGTGTATCTTCCTCTTTGACTCGTAGTTTCTTCGGGAGTGCAGCCTACTCCATTGCTCATTGAAGATCTCGGCCAGGGGAATGAATACTGGAGCCCTACCCAGCTGTCCAACATGACAGCTCAAACGTTCCAAGATGCTGTCTCAGTGCTGGGAGAGATTCGCAACTACACCGCCGAACAGCTGTCGGCGCTCAAAAAGAAAGCAATAGAGGTAGACATGCACAAACCCCACATCAATACATGTCGACATAAAACATCATAACACATTCAAGCAGTGCTCACAACATTTGGTGCTTTGAGCTTGTATTGTCTCATATAAAAGTCCCATCTTTATTAAAAGATAGAAAAATAAGTTGTAGCATTGATAGTTTAATAACAAACATTTTAATTAGGTGTATTCCAAATATTTATTAGTTCAACATGTTTTTAGATAAAGTATGTATTTTTAGATAAAGTATATATATTATATTTTTGTATTACATACATTTGTTATAAATGATATTGCAATGAAATCCAGTCTTCTATGTTCCTGTTTTGTAGGTATGGGGGGATGTGACAATGCTGAATGAGACTCAGATAATGGAGCTGGGTTGTGTGTGTCAAGGTTTTAATGAAAAGCAACTCCAAAACCTGAACATCACATCTCTGGACACTCTGGAGCTTCTGTCAGTGTGCCACTGGAATCAATCACAGGTAACACACACATGCTCTCATCATCTGCTTACACACACGCACATCTTCATATTAAAACAGTGTTAAAACTAATGTGGGTGTTAATGCTGTTTCTTGCAGAAGACAGCAGCCTGGAAAGGCTTTATAGACAGAACTGGACTAAAAATGTCTAAACTTGGAGCACTTGAGATGGTTGGCCTGGGCCCCTTTATCTGTGGACTACAGCCTAACCAGACAGATCAGCTCAATACCGGGGAATTCAAGTAAGACATCTGTAAAGACATATACAGTGCCCTCCATAATCATTGGCACCCCTGGTTAAGAAGTGTTCTTTGGCTTCTAATAAATTTTTTTAATAGTATAGGACAACAATGCAAAAAATCTAAGCTTTAATTCAAGTGCCTTTATTTAGTGGGGAAAAAATCACACATTAAGAAATCTTTTGAATGAAATCATGTGTGCCTCAATTATTGGCACCCCTGGTGTTAGTATTTTACAACCTCCTTTTGCCAACAAGACAGCAATTAATCTTCTCCTATAACTCTTCACAAGATGGGAGAATACTGAAAGAGAGATCTTCCACCATTCCTCTTTGCACAACCTCTCTAAATCATCCCAGTCCTGGGTCTTCTCCTATGCACTCGCCTCTTCAGCTCACCACACATGTTTTCTATTGGGTTGAGGTCTGGGGACTGAGATGGTCATGAGAGAAGCTTGATTTTGTGCCTTGTGAACCATTTTTGAGTAAATTTGGCCACATGTTTAGGATCATTATCTAGCTGAAAGACTCAATGATGACCCATCTTAAGCTTTTGGGCAGAGGCCACCAGCTTCTGATTCAAAATATATGATGATATGAAATGATATTTCAAAGAGTTCATGATCCCATGTATCCTTACAAGGTTCCCAGGTCCTTTGGAGGAGAAACAGGCCCACAGCATCACCGATCCTCCCCCATACTTAACAGTGGGCATAAGGTGTTTTTCTGCGTACTCATCCTTGGTGTTACACCAGACCCACTTAGTGTTTGTTGCCAAAAAGCTCTATCTTGGTCACATCTGACCAAAGCACACGGTACCAATTAAAATCCCAGTACCACTTGGCAAACTCCACCCATATGAGTATAACTCAGAAAATGCTTTCTCTGTGCATGCCTCCCAAACGGCTTGTTGGCATGTAGATAGTGCCTGATGGTTGTTTGGGAGACCTTGTAACCTCAAAATGCTACCATTTGTTGCTACCATTCAATTCTCTTATAGAGAGCTTTGGAGAATTCACTTACCACTTTTTACTCACTCACTTTGTACTTCTCTTACCATTCTTCTCACTGTGCGTGGTGGCAAGATACACTTGCATCCTCTTCCAGGCAAAAAATTTACAGATTTTAACCAGGGGTGGCAATAATTATGGAGGGGGCTGTACACACACATTGTCTTATATACAAAGTGCTGATCACTCAAAATGCTATGAACTAATACTGGGGCATACTCAACTGTGTGCTTGGAAATTTCAGGGAGGCGGTGGGGGACATAGGCCGTGCCCTGTGCCCGCTCAGTGCTCTGGAGTGTCTGAAGCTGAAAGCCGTCGCTGCATTTGGGGACCCAAAAGGGTGGAGTGAAGCTGAAGTTAGCACCATGGGAAACATCATTGGTCTGTTCCAACAGCAAATTACAAGTTACAAAGTCCTAAATGTTCAAAATGGTTAAACGATGTATAATAGGACAATAAAGTTCCTTATAAGGGACAGTCATGCAATCAGATGGTAGATGACGTTTCCTTGTTTCTGAGTGATGATACCAATTGCTCTGTTGTCCGTAGCTGGTCTGAATGCCAGCGAGCTGGCCAGTCTGAACTGCTCCGTCATGTCCTTCATCCAGCAGTCCACCATTTCCCTCATTCCTCCTGAGCGCCTGCTGGTGAGACCCACCCTCACACCCCCCACCCTGCAGCTTACACCCGATCATTAATGTACATTTATCCTGCGCTCTTTGTTTTGTGATCAGGCACTGTCAGTGAGCCAGTTGAGAGCCTTGGGTCCTGACAATGCTGCCACAGTAACTGAGGCCCAGAGGGCGTTGCTGGGAACAGAGCAAAGAAACGCTGTAGATGAGGCAGTGGGACTGGTCAGCCGCAGTGAACCCGCCTCCTCCTCCTCTTCCTCCACCTCAGCCAACGCACTTCCACAGAAAGCAGGTATGTATTCCCCAACTGCAGGAAAACAGTAATACACATCACAACATCTCCCATGGGCCCACGACCTGTGGGAGAGAGTACTAGGGGTCCGGTGCATTGTGGATCGGGTGGTTGCCAAAGGCGGGGGCCTTGCCGTACCGATCCTCGGTTACTGAAGCTGGCTCTTGAGACAAGGAACGTAACCTCTCTGGTTGGGAAGGACCCTGAGCTGGTGTGCGAGGATGAGATACCAACTAGATATAGTTGGGCTCACTTCAACACAGTTTGGGTTGTGGAACTAATCCTCTCGAGAGAGGCTGAACTTTATTCTTTTCTGGAGTTGCCCTTGGTGAAAGGCGGAGGGCAAAAGTGGGCTTACTCATAGCTCCCCGGCTCGCTGCCTGTGTGTTGGGGTTTTCCCCGGTAGACAATAGGTTCCCTGCGCTTTCAGGTTGGGGAACGGGCTCTGACTGCTTATGCGCCAAATGGCAGCTCGGAATACCTGGCATTCTTGGAGTCTTTGGAGGGGATACTGGAAGGTGCCCCTTCTGGAGATTCCATTGTTCTGCTGGGGGACGTCAATGCTCACGTGGGCAATGACAGTAGGACCTGGAAGGGCGTGATTGGGAGGATCTGAACACGAGTGGTGTTCTGTTATTGGACTTCTATGCTCATCACAGTCTGTCCATAACGAACACCATGTTCGAACCCAGAGGTTTCCATAAGTGCACATGGCACCACGACACCTTAGGTCGCAGTTCGATGACCGACTTTGTAGTCGTTGCTCTTGCATCCGTTTGTTTTGGACACTCGGGTAAAGAGAGGAGGTGAGCTGTCAACTGATCACCACCTAGTGGTGAGTTGGATCAGATGGTGGGTGAGGATGCCAGACAGACTTGGCAGACCCAAACATATCGTGTGGTTTTGCGGGGAACGTCTGGCAGAGGAACCTGTCAGAAAGATGTTTAACTCCCACATCCAGCAGAGCTTTGACCGCATCCCGAGGGAGGCCGGAGACATTGAGTCCGAGTGGGCCTTGTTCCGTGCCTCCGTTGTCAATGCGGCAGACCGGAGCTGTGGCCATAAGGTTGTCGGTGCCTGTCATGGTGGCAATCCCCGAACCCAAAGGTCGACACCTCAGGTAAGGGAGGCTGGCATTCTGAAGAAAGAGTCCTATCGGGCCTGGTTGGCTTGTGGCACTCTGGAGATAGCAGACGGGTACAGGAGAGGAGAGCCAAGCGGATTGGGTGTGGGAAGAGTTCGGTGAGGCCATGCAAAGTGACTTTCAATCGGCTCCAAGAAGATTCTGGAAAACCGTCAGGCAACTCAAAAGGGGACCAACACCGTATACAGTGGGGCTGGGGATCTGCTGACTTCGACATGGGTATGTCATTAGGCGGTGGAAGGAAGGAGGATCTTCTCAATCCCACCATCATGCCTTCCACAGAAGAAGCAGAACTGGAAGACTCACTCAGGCCGAGGTGACCAGGGTAGTCGACTGTGACCCTTGGGGATTCCTCTGGGGGGTGCTCCGGGAGTATAGGGTACTGGGCCTGCTGCTACAAGCTATTCAGTCCCTGTTCAAATGGAGCAGGAGCTTGGTTCGCATGGCTGGTGCCCGGTAGGAGTTGGACTCCATAAAGGCTGCCCTTTGGAGGAGACCCCGGGGAAGATCCAGGACATGCTGGAGAGATTGTATCTCGGCTGTCCTGGAAATGCCTTGGTAACCCCCCAGAAAAGCTAGAAGAGGTGGCGGGGGAGAGGAAAACCTGGGCCTCTTTGCTTAGGCTACTGCCCCAGCAACCCAGACAAGCAGATGAAAATGGATGGATGGATGGACATCACAACATTTTAGAGAGTAGCTAGATGTAAATATGTTTTAGTTTTTTTTATCTGACTGAAGTCTGGTGAGCACAATCACCTTCTTTAAGGCTCAAAGGCAACTGGAAAACACACGACTACACATTCTCAAAACCAAACTGCCACACAAATTTGAGCTGGTGAGCTCTGGGGCAAGTCACTTAAGAGCACTACACAGGCCATGCTTTTGACATCTTACTGTTATTCTTTGTCATATTTTCTAATATGTCTCTTTATTTAGGGGCCCCAGAACACAGGACTTTTGGCATCATAACCCTCCTCCAGCCTCTAGCACTGCTGTGGCTGAGATATATTCACTGAACAGCAGTGAAATGCTTCCTCGAAATATCTACATAGGACCTGCTATCTACAATGGACCTCAGCACTAATGCAACATTTTTTCTTCATTATTTTTAGATTTAATGTATAAGGAATATCACTTGCAAAATATTGTTGCTGATAGTGGTAGTACATGTGTAGTACAGTTTGCCTTTAAAGAAAAATAAATAGGGAGTTCCATGTGTACTGTCAGTGCCTATTTAACCATTTAATATTATACTATATTAAACTATGAGTGCTATATTAATGAGATTACCTGATGGTTTGATAAATGGCCCAATATTCAGCATCTTTAAACATGTAAATGTATACAGGAATGTAAAATCACACAAACACAATCACATTTTACAGAGAAAGCACAATATTTATTTATATTATTCTACAATTGTGTATGAGGTACAATTGTTAGACCATCTTTAACAATTCATTTGTAAATGAACAATATATAACTGAAACAGCTTAAAAATATATTTAAAGATATGCAAATTTTAGACCTGTATCTGGAAAATGATTATTGTAGAATACTCAAAGCAGATGAACCAGAGAAAACCTCAACAGAACAAACTCACTAATAAACCAAAATAATGTTCAGAAGCATGGTTCAATTACATGGGATGGTTTTGTACATTTCATACTGGTACTTTACATATACAGTACAAAATGAAACTCGTTTGATGTTTTGAGAAACCAAGAGTAGCCAACATTTCCTCTCAGGGCTAAATTCCTAACGTAGATACTATAGATTACTGTAGAGTGCTATATTTTTGGTGAAAGAGAACAGGAAATGATTAAGATCTGTCTTCAGATCATATTGGTTAATTTTAATCAGTGTAACTGAATGCTGTCAGAATCGTAATGTGAGATTAAAAAAATCTTAAGAGTGAAGGTGATAATTGGTTTAGGCCACACTCAGGGTGTTTTTGGAGCTTTAAAAGTACATGTAAATCGTTGGTAATCAAGCTCAACCTACTCAGTTCACATTTATCAATAAAAACAGGAGCATTTTAAATAAGCCTGAGATCAGAATCTGTTGCTAATTAAATAATGGACTTACTAAAACCTAAGAACAAAAAAAATGTAAAGAAGGGTCAGTTTCTGCCTGAACCTTTTTCTTTAGTCCAAACATGAACATGTTATGGAAGGCCCTGATACACAGGAACCTCAGAGAAACGGAAAAAAACCCATCCCCACAATATAGGAGACCTTCATCATCCAGTTAAAATCATCATAAAAACAAAAAGTAATAGCCATGTTACTGCTGTTCATACATATGGTGACAAGCATATGAGAACTCCGAGACATGATATTTGGGTTCAGTCCAAGTAGGCAGGTGAGCGCTTTCAGGTCCCTCTCCTCTCTTGCCTCCACAACTCACCCAAAGATTCCCTTCATGCCTTCACACATATAGCATTTTAAACGGTCTTCAACTAGGCAGTACTGAATCCCACAGGAACTCCATATTAAATGGCTTTGTAGGCATTAGCATTAGTAAATATATCTCAGTAATGTATTTTGAGCAATTATTAACTATAACAGAAAAGCGACCATTATATTTTAAATATTACTATGACCATTAGATATTTTATACTTGACTGATTACTGAGAACTAAAATCAGAAATCAAAATTCAAAATCCAAACTACATTCAAAATCAGAACCAAGTAAAGCATTAAAAATGAAAGGGTCATTCGAAGGCAAGGCAATCTGCTGTAACTGTGTCCATGTTACAACAAATTTTGCTACTAGTCTGTGTATTTAGAACAGAAAATATTACAATATAATAATTCAAACTATATTTAAAGTGGCATCTTAAACATTTAAAACCCAGAGCGCCGAATCATATTTTCTAGTGCGCTTTCATGATTTTTTCCTGTGGAAGGTATGGATCTACTTTGCATGAATGAAGGCTGTGGTTGTGTCTAGATGAAACGAAATCAGATGGGTACAATTCTCTGAATAACAGAGAACAAAACAATGGACTGCTCTATGACATAGCTCTTACATATTTATGGTTTTAAATGGGTTTTAAATGTTTAATTACCATACAAACGGATTGTTCTGTTCAGTGCTACTATAGGTAAAGGGAACCTATACTGTGAATATAATGAAGTATCAGTATGTTTGAATGTGGTACCAGGCAACTCTTCACAGTTGCAGAATTTCAAAATTGTCAGATTAGCCTGGAATGACCCTCTAAGTGATTTTGGGAACCATTAGTCAGGATAGACAATGCTTGTCTAATGTTACAAAGGCAACTGTAAATATTAAGAGCTAAGGCTCTGTAAGTGCACTGGGGTAGAGGTTAAACAACTATCAGGTTGGAATAACCAAGTCAATTTAGTTCCAGTCTGTGATCAGCCTCTACTTCGCAGATCTCCTTTATCATGACTACAAGGAGGTCTGATTACAAATCTTCAAGTTACTGTGCTTGTTGCAAACCTATGAATAATGAAACAACAAGCTGCACTGTGAGTGTCTGTGCAGAGTGTTTAAGGCACATTAGAGCAACATTCAGTGTAAACACAAGGTCAGTAGAGCTTCACATTTTGAGTGACAACTTCACTCAGTATTGTCAGGCTCGCCCCACTCCCTTCTCCTGTCCCTCTGCTCTGTCTCAGTTTAGCTTGTCCGCTTTGTAGCTGGTGAGGAAGGCCATGCCGTGAGTTCGGAAGTGCGTGTTGAGATCGGCAGCCTTGCTGAACTGACATCTACACACTTTGCAGGCGAGCTTGCACTCCCCTTCCCCTTCCTCCACCTGTGATGGTGTCCCCGGAGATGCTGCCATTGCTGTGGGGCCAGGGGTCACGTTACTTTGCCGGTCATCCCCATCAGGGGTCGGTGTGGGGGGGCGCTCTGTGGCTGCATCACGCATGCGGTGGCTGATGAAGCGATGGCGACTGAGGGAGGAGCCAGATGCAAAACATGCCCCGCACTGCTGACACTGCACAGTCCCGCCCTCATCGCCACGGTGACTCTTGATGTGGTGTCGAAACTCCTCCTTATCTTCTGACACAAAGCCACAGGGCATGCAGCGGAAGCCCGGCCCTTCCTGCTCCCGAGTCCATCCTCCCCTGCCAGTCCGTGGTGGGACACCCTCAGCCAGTGAGTTGTCTTCTTCAGAGGCTGCAGTGACGGTGCTAGGGGCTCCGTCCTGCTCAGAGGAGCTGTCAGCAGTGTCAGTGGAGCGAGGGCACACCTGGCACAAGGGCCCAAAACGGCAACATAGAATGAAGGAAATGACGTATCATCAATGTTTGTCAGGTGCTTACGTGTGCGTGTGAGGGCAAATACTTATTACATATTTTGAGGATACAATGTCCTCATAGGTGTAACAATGTGTTGTACTTAGTTGGACTTCCACTGTTTCACTGCCACTCTTTACTGGACTACTTCCATGTTTCTTGTGGTGCATTTTTCCTTTTGTATGGACATTCTCTAAAATGGTTGTTTAGAGCTTTTCTTGCTTGGGATTTCATTGTACCTGTGGTGTTTTTCCACTGGACTTTCCCTCTTATGCTATGTTTTCTACCCCCAACATACTTTGCCTGATCTGCTCCGAGCCCTCCTGCTAGCCTGTTTCTAGCTCTCCTGCTGTATCTCTGTTGGGTGATTTCCACTCACTTGTTGAGCTGCTGGCCAACAGTAGCTGGTGTGTGTGAGTGTGTGTGTGTGTGTGGGGTGGCATTGGCCACTAACTAGATGGAGTGTCCATGCTGCACTGTTCCATTTTTGTGACTTCAGTGTTCCATTTGCTTGCCTTTACCATTTGAACACATACAGGTTGACATGCTTTCCATTGGATGCGTAGTTTCTTTTTCTTTTGTTCCTGGTCTATCTGCTTGTCCACGGTGTTGTGGTACATGCCATCACAACTCTATGGCCAATGTTCTCATTACTGTCTGGATGCTGCTATGTCTGTAACGTCCTAGAAACACCAAAACCATTAGAACTTTATTTTCACTTTTGATGGTTTCCGAACAACATCTGAACAAATGGCTGGGAGCAACAAAATCATCCTTCCACCAGTGATTTTATTTATAACCGACAAATAAACATGGTGTCCTTCAACCTGACTCCCTCCAACTTCCCAATTCTGAAAAACTGCATGATAGGTAATGGTCTTAAATATTTGCTATCTTCGCTCTTAGTTAGCAAGCATATCTTTTTAATGTTCTCATTGTCCAGAATACAAACTTTTTATTCCCTTTACTTCACTAGCTGGGTGTACTCTGATCAAACTCCCACCTGTGAACCACCTACAAGGAGGTGTTAAAATTGAGGGACAGATGGATGTTGCGAAATACATACAGGGCATTTATCCCAAGCAATACAAGAATGGTTGAACAATAAAAAGGTGAACTGCTTTAAAAAGGGCAATTTTCAAACACAAATTCTTGATTGGATTGAGATCTGACCTTTGATCTCAATCCAAATCAAGAATCTTAAAAATTGTGGTCAATAACTGTCCAAACAATCTGGAATAAATTGGCCTGGAAGAATGAGCAAAAAAAAAAGACAAACACCCCAGTTTCCAAGCCAAAGGGCTTGAATGCTTACAGAAACAACATTGTAAAGGTGTTTGTGTCTGTGTATAAAGAGATAGCTTATATATACACCAAAAGGTAGCAAACAATATTTCTGAAAGTGATTTGTGCAGCACACATGAGATGAAGAATCTGAAATGAACTAGTTTATGCTCCATGATGATTTGAGGGCACAATATTTTTTTCAGGACACTTTAAACTCCTGCATGGTGCTCCACAATTAAATTAAACCCTTGCATGGTGCTCCACCATTAAATCAAAAAATTTAGTCACATAATTCAATCTGTGCTGTGCAATAGTGAGTATTTCATGCTGGTTGTTTACTGAACCACCACAGTACAGCATGGACAGGAATGAGACCCAAGGAGTTTGAGTGATTATTTAATTTTGAGGTAAGGGAGTGTGTGTTAATTGTGTGTGCACTATCTCACCTGGCTTTGAGTGCTTGCTCCTCTTTGTCCGCTATGATGAATTTGCATATGTTTCTCCAGAACCAGCTTACTGCTAAAACTCTTTTTGCCTTCAGTGCATAACCTAAAGACACAAGCACACATAGAAAAATCAGATATCATGATCCAAAAAATATATACAATGCAATTAATTAAAATGACAAAGCACCTGCCAGTCATACCAACAGAATTCCAGACACATCATACAGAGCTGCTTCAGACTGATCATAATGGTGTAATAAACAATAAACAACCGAATTACCAATTACAGGCCAACCTAAACAAGTAGTTTTTATTTAATTAAATAACTGGATCTGGATTATAAAACATTTACAGATCTTGCATTCCTATTATGTGCCACACTATGAATGTTAGACCCATGTAAGGGTCTAAAATGCAAGACAAGCTTCTCATAAGCTTTTATAAAAATAATAATTTGCAGATTTAGTTATATAAACCTATGTTATATTAAATACAGGACCTTAACCGTAATTTTCAGTTACACAGGAAAAAACACATTGGCTAAGAATAACCTTGGCAAACATATCAAGTAATATAGCTACTACTGCTTTTCTAGACTTCAGAAGAAGGAAGTGTCATTGACGCTTGTCTCTAGTTGCCCCTGCCTTCCATTTTGTTTATCAGTGCAACTAAACATGGCCATTGGACTGAAACTGATGAGTGCAGAAAACTGAAAGGCAGTAATACATCTTCAATTGACATATCCAGGAGGTCTGGAGAGAGCTTTTGTTTTCTCATACTCACTGGCAGTAGAAAGTCGCTCTTTTGATGCCTTTGTGTTTGACACGGATGTGTCGCCTGAGACTCGAGGAGGAAGAGAATGAGCCTTCACACGCAGTGCAGGGAAACCTCTTCAGCTCCTTCACAACAAAAATGGTGATGCAAATTTAATTCATAGCAAATTTATAAGCACACAGACAAGGACTTCCTGTTGTGGTGTATCATGTTAATGCCATTGCATAGAGCTCTGATGCTCTTTTAGAGTTCTTTTCCCCAATCTCTAATATTTCCAAAGTTCTAGAAAAAGTAGTTTCTTCACAGTTCTCTACTTTTTTTTTTTTTTTTAACAGACAGAGCATAATCTTGAGTTATTTCAGTCTGGATTTAGACCCCAGCACAGCACTGAAACCATGCTGACTAAAGTAGTTAATGATCTCTTAAGATCCTCTGATAAAGGCCACGTTTCTTTTACCGTTAGACCTTAGTGCTGCTTTTGACACTACTGATCACAATATTCTACTGGAGACACTCATTGGCATAAGAGGTCAAGCACTCTTCTGGTGAAAATCCTACCTGACAGATCGACACCAATTTGTCCTTGTAAATAAGGAATGCTCAGAACGAACAAAAGTAAAATATGGTGTCCCACAAGGATCTGTATTGGGCCCCATATTATTCTCATTATATATGCTACCACTGGGCACAATCATTCATAAGCATGGCATTAGCTTCCATTGTTATGCAGATGATACTCAGTTGTATATATCTTCTAATCCAGATGATAATACTACTCCCAAAATTGAGAACTGTGTCCAGGAAATAAAAAACTGGATGGCCTCTAATTCTTCTAAATTCCTTAAGGTGTTGCTTCTTGGATGCAAAGCTGCAAGAAGCAATTGGTCTAATATTCCTCTTACCCTAAATGGGTTAGCTTAGGTGTCACTATTGATTCTGATCTTTCATTTGACACACTCATATGCAATGTCACTAAGGCTGCTTTTTTCCATTTTCCATTCAATTTAAGCTGAGACATTTACTTTTGTTATCAGATGCAGAGAAACTGCTCCACGCTTATGTCTCATCAAGATTGGACTTCTGTAAAGGTCTTTTATTTGGTTGTTCTAAACAGTCCCTAAAGAAACTCCAACTTGTACAGAATTCTGCAGCCAGAGTCCTAACTAGGGCTAGAAAATTTGATCACATTAGTCCTACTCTCTCGGCGTTGCACTGGCTTCCGTTTAAATATCGAACTGATTTTAATATTCTTCTGTTGACCTGCAAGGCGTTAAATGGTCTTGCCCCACAATATCTGAGTGAACTCACTGCATACTATAACCCATCTCGCCTGCTGCACTCTCAAAATGCTAATTTTTGGAACTAGGAGAAATCCTGCAAGCTCCTCAGTTATGGAAGTCTTCCAGATCCAATCCAATACTCTGGCACAGTTCCAATCTTTAAATCTAGACTTAAGACTCACCTATTTAATCAAGCCTTTAGTTAATGTACAACATATGAAGGTGTGGAGCTCAGGGCCCCCCAGTCATTGAGTCTCCTGATAGTCTGAGTTGTTGAAGCTATCATCCAGCTATGTCATGCCTTCACTTTTGTCGTTTCAATGATTTGGATGGAAAGCAATGGCTCAGTGAGCCATGACTGTGGTCCCCTCCAGGCCCCTCCCTTTAGTTATGCTGCTGTAGATAAGGCTGCCAGAGCCACATGCTAATCACTGGCACGTGTGCTATATATGATGTTACATACTTAACCTGTATTTTGCATCCTGGTTACATAAGACAATTCGCCACCAGCGGATGCTCCAATGCCGACTCCTACTTGAGGCTCAACATGCACATTGGAGGGACTGTGACTTGCTGGGCCACCCAATGGACGACAGGTTCCCTTTTGAGACGCTGACGCTGCTACCTGCTGACGCTGCTGTGGAGTGTTTTTTGCCTACCCTTTTTTCTATCTGTTTAATTACATCTGATACATCTACAAATATTTTGTGGACTTTGTGGACATATTTACGCATAACTCCGGCTACAACAACCTCCACAAGCCATCGAAAAACATTCAAAGTTCATCTCAACCGAAGCTAAGTATCTTTAGTATTTCACCATGTCTGAGTCGCCTGTTGTTTGTGTGGAGTGTGGCATGTTTAAATAATTGTAAATAATATCTACAGCCACTTATTCACATATACATAATATTCATATATATATATACATATAGATAACAAATACACACAGGCTCTTATACATACCCAATACATATTTATTGTATCTCATATTTCTACTGTGTTATTGTAACAGTCTTGTGTGCTTGTGTATGTCATACATGTGAGCTCTCACCAAGAAAAGTTCCTCGTATGTGCAACATACTTGGCGAAATAAAAGTGATTCTGATTCTGATGTTTAGCTACTCTTCTTCCGTCAGTAGGGATAATTTTGTTTGTAACAAGTGTAGATTAATTATTAGCATGACGGAGAAGATTTCGCTTTTAGAGGAGCGCATCCGGGCTTTAGAGAGTCCTAAAGAGTCGGTAGCACCTAGCGTAGCACCTAGCGTAGCAGGCCCGGTTGCCACCACCGTAGCCATCGTAGCTAGCGAGTCCCCAGCTCCGGCATTAGAGCCCTCGCAGCGGGGCGAATGGGTGACGTCTCGGCGGCATAGCCGTAAGGCTGAGCACCGTTCTACTCAGATTCCCGTGTCAAACAGGTTTGCCCCACTCAGTAATACACCGACTGAGCGACCTGTTAAAAGATCTCTGGTAATAGGAGATTCCCAGCTCCGACACGTGAATATAGCGACCCCCTTAGAGACACCAGCGGCCATAGTTAAGTGTATCCCGGGGGCTAGAGCGCCTGACATCAGGGCTAATCTTAAGGTGCTGGCTAATCGTAAATATTCAAAGATAGTGGTACACGTCGGCACCAATGATGTGGATTTGAGACAGTCCGAGATCACTAAGGGTAATGTTAAAGAGGTGTGTGAGTTAGCGGGGACTATGTCAGATGCCGTAATATGCTCTGGTCCCATTCCAATTCGGGCGTGGCGCCGAAACCTACAGCAGGTTATTGGCGCTACACCGCTGGATGTCTAAATGGTGCTCAGAAAACAACGTGGGTTATATAGATAATTGGACACGTTTTGAGGGCAGGCCTGGCCTTTTGAAGCGAGACGGCATTCACCCTTCTTGGGAGGGTGCTGCTCTCATTTCCCGTAGCATATCTGCTAGGCTTACTAGTGGTAGTGTAGGACTTGTTAATGGGGATTGACAAACCAGAGCCGAGGCCAGGCAGCAGACACAAAGGCTAAACCGACTGTCTGCTAGCTGCAAAGAGAAGTCACCTAGGTCACACTGGATTGAGACTGTGTCAGTTCCTCGAGTACCAAAAAATAACTCTCGCAAAGTTAGTAGACAAAATTTAATCAATGTTAAATTGGATTATGCTCCCTTGGAGAGTAGTTTAAATCTGAAACTAGGACTGCTAAATATTAGATCCCTGTCATCTAAAGCATTGCTGGTTAATGAAATGATTACCGATCATAATCTATGCATGCTCTGCTTGACGGAAACCTGGACCCGGCCAGATGATTATATGGCCCTAAATGAAGCCTCTCCCTCTGGCTATAGATATAGATAACCCCCGTCCAAATGGTCGAGGAGGTGGTGTCGCCACAATATATGACTCTGATATAGACATTTCTCAAAAATTCGGCTTTAAATTTAATTCTTTTGAACATCTCATCCTCACTGTTTCAAATGTATCAAATCTGACAACCAACAAGGCGTCACAGTCGTTTATGTTAATTACTATTTACCGCCCCCTGGTTCTTACTCTGAGTTCTTGCAGGAGTTCTCAGACTTCCTGTCTCATGTAGTGCTATCAGCCGATAAGGTGATTATAGTTGGTGATTTTAACATCCATTTTGAGAATCTTTGTGACGCTTTAAGCAAAAATTTTCAAGAAATTCTTGATTCAATGGGTATCACTCAGAATATGGTGGGTCCTACGCATAATTGTAGTCATACTTTAGACCTGGTTTTATCATTTGGTATTAACATATCCAGCTTAGCAATTTTACCTCAGAGCGAGGTCGTTTCAGACCACAGCCTCATAACGTACAAGTTATGCTTGACTGACGGTATTCATCAGCCGCCCCGCTACCGAATGAAACGAACTATAGCACCTAGTACCATAGCCGCACTCACTGACATTTTACCTGGTTTGACAGAAATTGATACACCTGTAGCTCCGGAAGGACTAGAGCATTTTACCGAGCACGTTGAGACTTCTCTTCGTACAGCATTAGACAAGGTTGCACCATTACACTATAAGAGAGCCTCTGAGAGAAGAATAGCGCCATGGTATAACGAGCACACGCGTAGTCTCAAACGAGCCGCGAGGATCCTGGAGCGTAAATGGCGAAATTCAAAGTTAGAAGTGTTTAGACTATCATGGAAAAGCAGCCTTAGTGAATATAAGCATGCCCTCCATACGGCAAAATCCTCATACTTATCAGCTTTAATAGAAAAACATAAAAACAATTCTGCACTCCTATTTAAAAACTGTTTCCAGTCTAACAAGGAGCCATGATCAAATCAATCCACTAATCCCACTAGAGTGTAGCAGTAATAATTTTATGAAATTCTTTAATGATAAGATTGATAAAATTAGGGAAAAATTGGTTGTGCTATCTCAGAGCCTGTCAACATGCCTATGCACCTTGACAGCTGTCTGGTCAGCTCTGATGCCCTGTTAGAGTCCTTCTCCCCAATTGGTCGTGAGGAGCTTATTTCATTGGTGGAATCTGCCAAGCCCTCCACATTCATACTAGATGCAGTACCAACCCATTTACTTAAAGAATTACTGCATAGCAATATAGAACCTTTGCTCACTATAATAAACTGCTCTCTGAGCCTGGGCTATATTCCCAGTTCATTTAAACTTGCAGTTATCAAGCCACTAATTAAAAAAAACTGGTCTTAACCCCCAGGAAATGTCCAACTATAGGCCAATCTCTAATTTGTCATTCATATCCAAAATTCTAGAGAAAGTAGTTTCTTCACAACTCTCTTCCTTCCTACAGACAGAACATGTCTTAGAATTATTTCAGTCTGGATTTAGACCCCACCACAGCACTGAAACTGCGCTGACTAAAGTAGTAAATGATCTCTTGATATCCTCAGTGCGGCTTTTGACACCATTGATCATAATATTCTACTTAATAGGCTGGAGACACTCATTGGTATAAGAGGTCAAGCACTCTCCTGGTTCAGGTCCTACCTGACAGATCGTTACCAATTTGTACTAGTAAACAACGAATGCTCAGAGCGTTCTAAGGTAAAATATGGTGTCCCACAAGGATCTGTACTGGGCCCCATATTATTTACATTATATATGCTTCCACTGGGCACTATCATCCGTAGGCATGGTATTAGTTTCCATTGCTACGCAGATGATACTCAGTTGTATATATCTTCCAATCCAGATGATATCACCACTACTCTCAAGATTGAGAGCTGCGTCCAGGACATTAAAAACTGGATGGCGTCTAATTTTCTTAAATTCTGATAAGACTGAGGTGCTGATTCTTGGGCCTAAAGCTGCTAGAAGCAGCTGGGCTGATATTCCCCTTACCCTAGATGGGTTTTCAGTAACACCCAAGTCTACCGCAAAAAGCTTAGGTGTCACTATTGATTCGGATCTTTCATTTGACACACATATATGCAATGTCACTAAGGCTGCCTTTTTCCATTTACGTAATATCGCCAAGCTGAGACACTTACTTTCATTAGCTGATGCAGAGAAGCTGGTCCATGCTTTTGTCTCGTCAAGATTGGACTACTGTAATGGTCTTCTAATTGGATGCTCTAAACAGTCCATAAAGAAGCTACAACTTGTACAAAATGCTGCAGCTAGAGTCCTAACTAAGGCTAGAAAATTCGATCATATTAGTCCCACTCTCGCAGCATTACATTGGCTTCCGATTAAACATCGAATTGAATTTTAAATTCTTCTCTTAACCTATAAGGCGTTAAATGGTCTTGCCCCACAATATCTGAGTGAACTCATTGCTTACTACAACCCATCTCGCCCTTTACGCTCCCAAAATGCTGGATTTCTCTTAGTTCCAAAAATTTGTAAGACTACAGCCGGAGGCAGAGCTTTCTCCTTTAAAGCCCCTCAATTATGAAATAGCCTTCCAGCTCCAATCCGAGATTCTGACACAGTTCCAATCTTTAAATCTAGACTTAAGACTCACCTATATAATCAAGCCTTCAGTTAAATATTCCCCTAGTAAGGTGCGGGGCTCAGGGGCCCCAGGCGTTGAGATTTCTGGTAATCTGAGATGTTGATGCTGTCATCCAGCTGTGTCATGGCATCACTCTAGTTGTGACTGACTTGACTGGAAAGCAATGTCTCAGTGAGCCCTCATGACTGTGGTCACCTCTGGACCCCTCCCTTTAGTTAAGCTGCTATAGATTAGCCTGCCGGAGCTACATGCTAATCACTGGCACATGAGCTATGTACATTTAAATCAATGGTGGTTAAACTGACATCCTCACACTCAGTCTGTATTGTCCATCTTTTTGCATGCTTCTACCCAAGACGACTGCATGCAAGCACCTACAAGCACCTGGGAGATGGTCTGGCTCGCCCGGTGGATGTACTGATGCCGGGGTTGGATGTACCATTGTCGTAAGGGGACGTGCTGATGCTGGCTCCTACCTGAGGTGCACCATCTGCACCGAAGGGACTGTGACTACTTGGCCGGGGAACAAGAACTTTAAGCTATAACTTTAGAACCACCTCTTGTTCACAAATACGGACTGGTGCTAACGGGCCGCCCAATGGAGGATGGGTTCCCTTTTGAGTCTCTGTCCTCCCAAGGTTTCTTCCTAAACCCTGCCTAGGGAATTTTTCCCTTGCCTCTGTCGCCCCTGGCTTGCTCATTAGGGATCTGGACCCATGGTCTTGTAAAGCTGCTTTGTGACATGTGTTGTAAAAAGCACTATATAAATAAATGTGACTGTGTCCACAGTGCAGTTTCTGACCTTGCCATGCTGGTTAGCCATGTGGCTGATGTAGCTGTCTTTGTCGGTGTAGCGTGTCCGACACTCTGCGCAGCTCCAGATCAGAACGTCAGGAACAGTAGGGTTCTTCATAGCTACTGGATTTCGCCGCCTTCTTCGTTCCACCTCCTCTTCTCTCCTCCACTCTTCCCCATCGGAGGTCTCCATCTTCACTGAGCCCCTCCGAACAGACACATCATTCAGATGAACCGCGGACTTGCTATGAGAAGCCTGGAGGTGGAACAGAGGAAAATAGCAGCATATAAATGAAGGGAATGGTTGCTTGTTTGTCCAGTTGAAATAACATTTCTCTGGTGTATAAACCTTTACACATCCACCTCTCTAAATACTTGTCTTGCCAGTGTTGGACATTTTGATGTCTTCACAGCAACACACATACCCAACTTAAGTCATATGTTAATGAAAAAGTCATTAGTTTCAGATGGATTAAAACGCATTAAAATGAACATTACAGCATGCATAATATATTCACATGATTGAACCCAAACAGAATCAGTTTATGAATACAATAAGAGCCAGACCTTTACATGTTCTAGGAGGGAACCTCTCTGTGTGAACACCTTGTTGCAGTCAGGACATTTAAACACGTGCACCTTTTGCTTCACTAAGTGAGTGTCAAAATGGAGGTTGAGCAGGGGTTTCTGGGTAAAAACGGTCCGACACATCACACATTTATAGATCTCTCTACATGAAAGGGAAAGCGGACACAAACACACAGTTAGCACAGATTTCCAAATAGAAAACACCTGCAACATCTTAGAGACAGAAAGCTGTGTCTACTCTGGACACCCACTTGGACTGCTTGACTGTGTGTGTGAGATCAGGGTGCTGCGTGGTACAGTGGGCATCAGCACTGGAGGCAGATTTGAAGGCCATGGGACAGGAGGGGCATTTATGGAAGACTTCACAATGAGCTGTCTGCATGTGCGTCTTCACAGCATTCAGACTATTCGCACCTCCAAACACCAACTGACAACAGGCACACCTGCAAATCGAGAGTGAAAATAATGGCACTGAAGCGGTCAACAAAAAGGGGAAGACTAACATCTACCCACCATTGGGGCAGACATGAGCTTGTTATTGCGCACAAGAGTGTGTGCACACATACCTGTGTCCGAGCTGGCGTGCATAGTGCAGGCAGGCCTGCTGCAGGTGTGCACCGAGGCCATGTGTCTGAGAGACAAGGCCACACTCAGGGCAGACAAGAGGGGAGAGCTGCTGGTGAAGACGCCGGTGGGCTGCCGTACTACAGGGATTCCACATAGGCATCGGAGGAGAGCACTGCATGCAGCACTGAAAGGACACACACACACGCTCAGCAAATGATGACAAGTCATCATGCCATGAGGTGCTGGTTCTGCAAAAACAGTCATGCAGTGCAGACTCACTGTGTCGGCGCTAGAGGGCTCGGTGTGCTGAAAGTGGGCTGCCAGTTCTTCCTTTGAGCTGAACGGACTATTACACTCTGGGCACCTGGACCACAATCAGCAGCAAAGTCATGATCAGCTACACACTGAAATTACAACCTATCAGCAGGTACTGAGTGCTTCACCATTCCAACATTACCTGACTGGGAAATGTGAGAAAAGATTTTGAAAAGAAATAGTAAAAGTAGAATTCAATAAAATAGCTATACATTTTGTATACATCTACATGTACAGTTTCCAGGTCATGGCACCCAGTTATTACCAGTTATCAAGTACCCCAGGCTGGGCAGAAACCTCCTCTGTTCCAGACGTAGACGAGGAGGCCAGCAAAGGTGAAGAGAGCACACCTATAAAAGACAATGTTAAAGCAACCGAGCAATTAAAGGTATGCACACCTTGAAAAGTATCACATAATATAGAGAGACTACACATCTCACATAAGAAGTAGAAAGGTTCAAAATGATGGTTGAGTGTTACACTGCTTCAGATAGCAGTGCATTAAGTCTATATAGGGCTTTACAGTACATTGCATTAGGCTTGTGGGTGTATACAATAACCCTCTGTATGCTCAAGTACACTCTCTGTGATCTTTATTCACTTTTCTACCATATGTAAACATCTCAGAAAGCTCAACTAAAGCTAGGTTTACACTGTGCCATTAATCACGATTATGCTGCTGCAGATGACAAATGCAGATCATAAAAGATTTCTGTGGTCATGAGTTCTAATTCGTGGTCTTTGAACATGTAATGCATGCTGTTCCATGGCAGCCGATTTATTGCCTCTTCAACCAAAACCTGCCTACAATTATCCTCTGGCACATGCAGGAATTCTGCTCGAACATCTGGCAGTTTGACCACTGCTATGACAAACATCAAGGAACATCCAATAAGGAGCTGCCTGTGATTACGCAGGACCCACACCAACTACAAATAAATTGCTGTATAGCAAAAGACAATGAGGCATGTGGGACACTGGGTAAGTCGAACATTTTGTGGAATTGTGGCAGCACATAGCTGGAAGCTTGCAGTGTAAAACCGGCTTAAGACACAAGTCCCACATGGATTTGCAGGAGGTAAAGAGGAGATCATATGCAATACCTCGACTTTACTGAGCTGTCAAATATGTTTAAATGGGCAAGGGAGAAACAATTAGATTACCATCCCTGCAACCCACCTACAGGCACGGTGTCCGGCTGGCCAATCATCTGCTCCACACTGACAGGTCTCATGACCAGGTGTGAGCACTGCATGACCAGGCCTTTCTCCTTGTGCTCGCGTGCATGCAGCAGCAGGCTACACTTGTTGAAGAAGACCAGGCGCATGGCGCAATGGCTGCATGTCACCTCAATGCGCAGGGAGCGGCGGTCGTAGTGGCGTGCCAAGCTGCGCTCCAGAGCAAAGGCATCACCGCACTCCAGGCAGCGGTAGCCATTTGAAGGCACGCCCAGGTTCCACTCAGGGGGCGGCAGGGTGGAGAGGTCAGGCTGGTAACTGGGCAGGGGGTTCTTGCCATTGAGGATCTTGTTGAAGGCCTCAACAAGGCTCGACTGGCTGCGGGAGATTGCAGCTCCGGGGCTGTTCTTGACAGACGCTGGCCGAACAGAAGACCCGGCACTGCAGACTGTCTTCTGGCCCAGCACCCGAGCAGTGACGGCCGTCTTGGATTGGGAGGAAGTGGGAAGAATGGCTGCTGCTTTCGGGCCACTGCAGGCTGGTGGGAGGGTGACTTTCTGCACCTTGCTGGCCGCAAACAGCATGGCAGCACTGGCATCCCGCAAGGTGGCCACAGGCAACACTGGAGTCTTTGAACCCTGAGGCTGCCCTGAGACTGCAGCAGCAGGTCTCTTAGGCCTGCTCAACACCTTACGACCCCCCAGTTGAATCTTGGCACCATCAGGGCCCTTGGAGGCCCCACCTGCTGCTCCTTTAGGAGCCACCCTGGTCACAGTACGTGTGATGTTGCCAGTCAAGGTTTTAATTGTCTTGATTCGAACTTTGAGAGGCCTAGAGGGCACCATGGAGGAGTCTGTGTTGTTCTCGGCTGCAGTTTCTAGGTCAATCCCTGAGAATTTCGCTCCTTCCAAGTCAACTTTCACGTCTTCCTTAGTTTGGTCGTCATGACTTTTCATAAGATGATCGCAAGGAACCTCTGTCGTACTGCCCTGTCCTGGCTCTTTTTTCTCTTGCTGGGCAGTTTGAAGAGAGGTGGCGGGCTGGATTGGGCTGGTGCATTTATGGGTAGCATCTGTTAAGTCTCTGTCCTGCAGGCATGCAGGTGTTTCTGGCTCTGGGCTCTCAGGAGAGTCTCGCTCATCTATAATGTGCTCAGGGCATCTCTCTGCATTGGGCGAGTTCTTTTTTTCAGTCATGCAAGCAGAAGTACTGCTACTCTGTGTGAGTGTCTGATGGGGGCCAGCAGGAGTCAAAAGATGTGGGACAGAAGTGTCCTCGCTAACTGGGGTTTTACTGATGGACAAAGACCGAGTGGAGGGTGAGGTGGCTGAAAAGTCACTGGGTGAGCCAAGTCTATGAGGAGACATTTGGAGGTCTGGACTCTCCTGGATCATAAGTGGAGGGCTTTCAAGGTCTGGTTCTGACTCTTCATCTTCACATAAAGGATGAAGGACACCAGCATTTGAGGTACAGTTTAAAGACTGATCTAAAAGACTGGAGCTGTTGGCAGAAGAAGGATGTTCTGCTTCATCCTCATCAACTTTGGATGGAAGCAGACTGATTAAATTTGTGGGACGAGCAGGAACAGGTAAAGGCACATGAGATGGAAAGATTGCAGAGTGACTGCAGGAACTACGATCCTGGTTGTCTTCATCAACCTCGCTGGCAGATTTAGGAGAGCAGAGAGACCATAGCTGGCCGTTGGATTGCATTTGGGCTGCAGTGGAGTGTATGGAGGCTTCCACAGCTCCATCTGAGACAGCCTTGAATCCATTATGGATAAGTGCATCGGATGGCAAAAGGCTGTGTGCTCTAGGCAGAAGCTGTGGAGTCAGCATGGTACCACCTCCACTTCTGTCCATCTCTTCAAGAACATTGCTTACCTGCTTGACCATATCTTCATCCTCCTCATCTCCACTTATGTACACATCAGAACAAACACTATTTTTCACTATAACACTCACAGCAGACAGGTCATGGGAAGCTAGAGGAATGCTCTCACTGACTTCTGAGGAACTGGCAGGTCTTTGACTTGGACCTTCACTTCTCTCTTTTCCACCAGCACCACTGGATTCAGTATGATTCCCATCAGGATCCCCAGAGTTGGACTGTATTGCTTCTTTAGCATCAATGTCTGGAATATCAAATGCTGCCAACAGGTCATCAAAATCTGGTGTTTTCATGTCTCCCATTCCTGTGACAAGAGATGCTTAGATTCAATGAAACAAAATAAAATATGTTATAAATTACGCAGATAGTTGATTCAAAGTTCCTATGCTATATTTATATTTAACCGAGCTAGCCAGTTAGCTAGTCACGCTAAAACTACAACAAACACACAAACTGTCTGCAATGAAAATTAGCTATTCGTTTTGTGAGGACTAATGAAACATCTTCATAACGTATATCTTACATCATTATAGAAACTTGTAACTTAGTTACCTGCATCGACAGAAGCAGCAAAGCAAAAAAAATTCTCAGGAAGTTGACACTTCCTGGGACCGAATTCTGCTGCCTAGCTAATTTGCTAACCTAGCTAGCTCGCATTACGCTAAATAACAGCCCTAAAGTCAACTTCACAAAAATAACATTTGCCAACCTTACTTGGCAAAAAGCTTAAATTAACAGTATAGATACGTCATTTCCCTTGCAAAGCTGTCATGCTAGCTATCTAGATTCGAGCTAAAAAAACAATGATAGGTTCGTGGTAACAGACACCTGCTGCTTAGCCACTACTTAGCTGAAAGCGGACTTCGCTGGCCAGCTAACTTTACAACGTTTATATTAATTACATCAGTCCTCACAGTAAACGTCATCGAGCAATCAACCTATTTCAAATCTCAAACTATGTGCATGGGGTCAACCTGCAGTATGCTGTTGCAGGGCCATTACATTACAGCAGCAAACAAAACATACAATAAATTGCAACAGGTCAGCTACCTAGCGGGCTAACTAACTTGACACTAACATAAATGAGGTGTCAAGCGAGTTACAGGAGTCAGGGTTGCTTACTAGCTGTCCTAGTTCTGCAAGTGTTACGGTGAATTTGAAGCGAAACTAGCTGCAGTAGGGAGCTGGTTACGAACTTGTAGATTTACCCGGTAATTGCTGCGCATATATCGTAGCTACGCTGCTAGTTAGTTAGGTGTACAGAATCAAATGGTTGCCACTAGTTGTAATCTAAAAACGCGAAAGTTTGGCTCATTACCTGGCCGCGTTCTCCTGACTGCTCCAGGCTTCAGGCAGGATGGCGCATGACAACTACGTCATCGCTAGTGATCTAAATCTATATAAGCAGGAACATTTATACTTACAATATTTTTTTTTAATCCGTCCATTTAGTTTAACAAAATTAATAATGTGGCACTTTTTGAATGTTCATTGCAAGCGAAGTCGAGCTTTCCTCTTATCCGCCTGTTATCCGCTAATACTGAGGAGTGCTCACAACCAAGTTCATCCGCATTGTTAAGTTGCGTCCCTGGTAATTTCATAGCTTTACGGCTTTTAGCTGTTTATATGGAAGTAAATCTCTAAATCTAAAAACGTAATACGCAAAATGACAATGTAATCCTACATTTACATTTGCATGTTCCAGTCATAGAAAGCAACATTGAGCTCAACATTCAAATTTAGATGCAATAATTCCATTTACCTTTGCAATTTAATAGATGTTTATTTATATTTCATTTAAACATACATTTTGATGCTTTATTTGTACCTTTGTTTAAATGAAAATGTAATTTCCC
This sequence comes from Brachyhypopomus occidentalis, assembly GCA_020368025.1. Taxonomy (NCBI): domain Eukaryota; kingdom Metazoa; phylum Chordata; class Actinopteri; order Gymnotiformes; family Hypopomidae; genus Brachyhypopomus; species Brachyhypopomus occidentalis. Next base: position 395,738 of record JAGXOD010000136.1, read on the forward strand.
GATTTGAGTAATCATGTTTCATGTGATCATGCAAAGCTTGTATCAAAATTATAATTAAAATGTTTAATATGCCTTAATATGCACTTGAATTCCATAATGTCATAATGTCCATAATTTTCGCAATGCATTCCGAGCAGAATGCATTTTCATGGTCTTCCACTTCAGTCAGCCAATAAGATTCCACAGCCTTCCACTTTAATCTAGGTCCATAGCTTTCCACTTCAGGCAGCCAACCAGGACGTGACTATAAGTACAGGCCAGTTTTTTTTTAAAAACATGACCGCAAAAGAGCACGTTAGATTAATTCGAAGGGAAGGAGACGTAGTTCGAATTCGAATTCGAAGGGAAGTAGTGATGGCAAAAGTGGGGCTTTTGGGAGATCGAATCAAATGAACCAATTGATTCGGAAAATGATTCGATCTTGTGAGACGTTCGAATCATCACACGCCACAGTGACATCTAGTGGGAAACCAGGGCCTAAATCCACAATTTGTTCTTAACAGAAACAGAAGTAGTGTTTTTTTATGAAAAATGACATGAAATATTCCCCCATAGCATAATTGTGTCCCTAAATAAATTTTAGTCATGAAAGCATATCATTTTGCAGTTGTTTTAATGATGTCATTAAGATGTATTTTTCATTATGATACCCTGTTAGTCAGTGGATTGATATAGCTGACATTATTCATTTTACATTGCAAAGTAGGGAAATGCTTGTATAATTTTTTTGTATAATTCATTCATTCATTCATTATCCGTACCGCTTATTCCCGCTAGTCGGGGTCACGGGGGGGCTAGAGCCAATCCCAGCATCTCCGGGCGAAGGCAGGGTACACCATGGGCAGTTCGCCAGTCCACCACATGGCCAACACGCACACACACAGTCACACCTACGGGCAATCTAGAGTGACCAATCAACCTAAGATGCATGTCTTTGGACTGTGGGAGGAAACCGGAGTACCCGGAGAAAACCCACGCAGGCACAGGGAGAACATGCAAACTCCACACAGAGCAGCCCAGACCGAGAATCGAACCCAGACCGCCTTGCTGTGAGGCGACACCACCACACCACCATGCCGCCCTTGTATAATTCAAACATTTTTTTTACTCACTTTTGTGTTTTTCACGTGATTCCTCTGTACTGCAGTGTCAATTACGTGCATAGATCTTCATGCAAATTTGATGACGACGTCATTCAGTGACTTCTTTAACAACTTTAAGAACAGCCAATAGCTACGTTCATTACTGAGGCGTGGGCAGCACTGTTGACGGAAGCTCCCTCGAGTACACCTTGTGTGGCAACACATACCGGAGCTCCATACTCCACATACGTTCGGAAGTACATAATGAACAATGTCTTTAGCTTTGTTTGTATATAGTAACGCAAATAATGTGTTAGTACACGTTTTCTTTGATGTAAGGAAGTACGGGTGTGCCTTGTGACTAAAGAAGACGTCAACACTGTTAATAAACGACCACTGAATACTGCAAGTCTCCTTGTGGCCTACATCTTTACCTCACACGGTCGCTCAATTCCTCATCACATAGAGACACCAGAAGCTTTACAACGTGAGGTATGCTCGGGGAGTATTCACATGTAGCATGAAAACATGCGTAATTCAGAAAAAAGTTTCGGCGTGAGGAAGTTGCGGATCAAGCGCCTTTGGATTATGCACATACAACCTCCACCAGAAGCTTGGGTAGTGTCGGAACATAAGTAGAGCCGGGTCCAAACACAAGCAACGGCGTTACATAATCGGATACAAAAAGGTAACTATCTCATCACTGTTTCAAATATGGAAACAAGCTTTAAATTGCAAATTAACAAGAATCACTTACTCCCATTTGCTTTCTTTATCTTTTCCCCAGTGGTTCTTGAGTGAACGGGTTTCATGTCGTATTGCATCGAATATAGACTGCATTTATTTTTTTTAGTTAAATGCATGTGCTGTGTTGTGTTCCTACCCTGTGTGCGTTTTGGATCCCCATTTCCTTGCAATACGTGACTGGAGACTTTCTAGGGTAGGCCTACGCAAGGTCAGAAATTTTCCAATGGGTGCGGTGGCTGCTGGGTCATAAGATTCTTGCCGTGCGACGGGCTAATCCGGCTCCGTATTAGTAGTATGTAGTAGGTTGTTTCGAAAATATCTGCTTTGTTCGAAATAGCGTATTACATACTACTCATGTACTGATTGGGCTCCAAATAAGTGCAGTGTGTGACCAAAATGAATTCTTACAGTACGCATAACATCCCCGGATGACGTACTACTTGCGCAAAATATTCTAGTACGCAAACAGAGCTATCATGGAGAGAAGTCCAAGATGGCAGCATGTTAAAACGTATTTTGTCCAGATCGCACCACCAAACTTGTAACCTAAACTTTTTCCAACATAGTGAGTTAAGTAAAAACTAAAGATTACCATAGATGTGGCTCATCGAGTGGGGGAAAGGCGCCAGAGGCCTCATGTTGTGATCATCAGGTTCATCTCCCGATGGCACAGGGAAGAGCAGTGGAAAGCAGCACAGCACAATGCTGAAATCTAAGGGTCTGCGCTTCATGGAGGACTTGACCATAGAAGAAATAGCACACAGACAAAAACACTGGCCCATGATTAAGAAAGCACGAGACGAAGGCAAGACGGCCTACTTTGTGGGAGGGAGAGGTTTTATCAATGGCTCAGATTGTTCTCAGGTTTGTCTGCTTCTATCGGATAGTTGGGGGAAAGAAATAAATGGGGGGAAAGTTCATTCTGGTAATTTATGTTATTATAATATGCTATACTGGTGCTGATCTCAATGTTGCACATTGAATCTACAAACCGGATTCCAAAAAAGTTGGGACACTAAACAAATTGTGAATAAAAACTGAATGCAATGATGTGGAGATGGCAAATGTTAATATCTTATTCATAATAGACCATAGATGACAGATCAAAAGTTTAAACTGAGAGAATGTATAAATTTAAGGGAAAAATATGTTGTTTCAAAATTTCATGGCATCAACAAATCCCCCAAAAATTGGGACAAGGCCATTTTTACCACAGTGTGGCATCCCCCCTTCTTCTTACAACACTCAACAGATGTCTGGGGACAGAGGAGACCAGTTTCTCAAGTTTAGAAATAGGAATGCTCTCCCATTCATGTCTAATACAGGCCTCTAACTGTTCAATTGTCTTGGGCCTTCTTTGTCGCACCTTCCTCTTTATGATGCGACAAATGTTCTCTATAGGTGAAAGATCTGGACTGCACGCTGGCCATTTCAGTACCTGGATCCTTCTCCTACGTAGCCATGATGATGTGAGTTTCAGCTGGCAAGGGCGGATGGCACGGTGGATTGTGTTCACTGACTATGCTTTCTGGAAGTATTCCTGAGCCCATTCTGTTATTTCCTTGACAGTGGCATTCCTGTTTGAGGTGCAGTGACGTTTAAGGGCCCGGAGATCATGAGCATCCAGTAGAGTTTTACGGCCTTGACCCTTACGCACAGCGATTGTTCCAGATTCTCTGAATCCTTTGATGATGTTATGCACGGTTGATGATGATAACTTAAAAAGTCTGCTATTTTACGCTGGGTAACACCATTCTGGTATTGCTGCACTATCTTTCTGCGCAACAATGGTGGAATTGGTGATCCTCTTACCATCTTGGCTTCTGATAAACACTGACACTCTGAGAAACAATTTTTTTATACCCAATCATGTCAATTGACCTAATTAGTGTTAACTGGTCTTCCAGCTCTTCGTTATATGCTCAATTTCCTTCTTCCAGCCACTTATTGCTACTTATTAATTTTAGTGTCCCAACTTTTTTGGAATCCGGTTTGTACTTTTTTTTAAAACTGTTTAATTCTGTTAAGTCTATCTTTTCTATCTCTTAATGCTACGAAGCAATGTTAAGCGCAAAACTTTATTTCTTTTTGCCAAACAGTTCAGAACAGAACTTGTCTATTTACAAGAATCCCCCTCTATGCCAAATGATTCAAACTACTTGAAATCTCAGTGAGGTAATTCTATTTGGCTCTCTCATGCTACAGAACATTCAGCTGGGGTCACTACATTAAAGAACAGGTTTAATAGGAATCTTTTATGCACGGAGTGTGACCCAGCTGGTTATTTTATTTGCCAAACCATACAATATAATGACCAAGTTTTCATACTATGAATCTTAATAGCTCTTTACTGGTGAATAAGGTAGCAAAAAATAAGCGATGTGGCTGATTTATCACTTTTGATCTATAGCCAAAAACAGGAGCAACTTCGTATTAACAGGGAGCTTCTGAAATTTGAGCTTGGTATATTTTTCAGAAAATGCAGTAGTGAATTAGCTAAATCAAGAAAAATAAAAAAAACTACATTTGGTGTCAAGGATCACCTGTTTATCTAGTCAAACAAAACACATTATCAGAGGAAGAAAAGCTAGAACTTTTGAATTTGCAGATTAAATTAGATAAACTGTACAATCAAAAAGCTAAAGGTGTTTTTTTCAGGTCCAGAGCAAGATGGCTAGAGGAAGGAGAATAAAATTCTCGCTACGTTTTTAATTTGGAAAAGCATAACTCCAAGTTTAACAGTATCAATAAGCGAAATGTGAACTGGATGCTTCCAGATGATTATAAGATAATATCTAGATACTGCAGTCGATTTTATACAGAGCTATATAGTTCATAATTTTGCCAGAGTTCGGCAAATGCCTTTCTGACCTCAGTAACAGTCAAACCCATCACTGCAGATTAGATGGAGTTGTGTGATGGTCCTTTTAGTCTTGAGGAGGTTAAAGATTAAAATTATTACTCTATTAAAAATAAGTCACCTGGTACTGACAAGTCTTTTGCAGAAGAATTTGCTCCCTTTCTCTTTGAGGTCTATTTGGAAAGTATAGAAAAGGAACAACTTCCTACAACCATGACCCAAGGCTTAACAATACTAATTCCCAAATCCAATATAGAAACTTGATGGTTTGTACATACAGTTCAACATATGTTAACCTCATATTTCTTATCATCAAAATATTTATAAAAACCTATCAAACAACAGGGATTGAACTCAGCATGATGGGGATGAAAATAATAATAGGGTTGAAGATATAATCAATATTTCAATGTGGTATGGATTTATTTACCCGTGAAATTAAATGAGATTGAATGTCATTAAAGTAGCTAAGAGGGCAACAATCAGATTTCTCAGCTGTCATGAAAATACACTATATTGCCAAAAGTATTCGCTCACCATCCTTGACTCACATATTCAATTCAATTCAATTCAATTTTATTTATATAGCGCTTTTTACAACACATGTTGTCACAAAGCGGCTTTACAAATTGCGTGGGTCCAGATCCCTAATGAGCAAGCCAAAGGCGACAGTGGCAAGGAAAAACTCCCTGAGATGGCAGGAATTTAGGAAGAAACCTTGGGAGGACCAAGACTCAAAAGGGAACCCATCCTCCATTGGGTGGCCCGCTAGCAATGTCCACATTCACAGTTCATGTATAGTCCAGATATAATCCTGTAGTTATGATTCTACTTCCAGGCCGAGTAGTCACAGTCCCTTCAGAGTAGATGAGCCTCAGGTGGGAGTTGGCATCAGCACGTCCTCTTGCGATAATGGGACATCCAACCACGGCATCGGCACATCCACTGGCAAGCCAGACCATCTCCTAGATGCTTGTATGGGGTGGGTAACGGAAAGGCTCGTGTTTCCTTGTCCCGGTATTTCTCGGGCAGCCATTGGGAAGAAGAGGGACAATTAGTTCTATATGGAATATGTTAGACAAAGTAAATGTAAGCATTTCTGGAGTGTGGCAGCGACTCCGGCAATTAAATTATGACAGCCTAGCTAAAGGGCAGAACCAGAAGGTAACACAGACTTGGGAGCATCCTGAGACACTGGCATCCATCCACTACACCGTCGACAAACTTGAGTGACCGCGTGCAGTGATAGGATGACAGCACCAGCGCCCCAGTTTGCCATAAAAACCCTTTAACCATGAACCCCTGGATCTGTTACCTTATCTAAAGGGGCACATTAATTACCAAATGCTAGATCAAACAAGTAAGTTTTCAACCTAGACTTAAAGATTGAGACTGTGCCAGAGTCCCGGACACATTCTGGAAGACTATTCCATAGTTGGGGGGCCTTATAAGAAAAGGCTCTTCCCCTGCTGTTACCTTATTAATTGATGGAACTAATAAGAGGCCAGCACCTTGGGATCGTAGTGGTCGCAGGGGTTCATAATAAGAGATAAGCTCTTGGAGGTAGTCAGGAGCAAGTCCATGCAGTGCTTTATAAGTCAATAGAATAATTTTAAAATCAATACGGAATTTTACTGGGAGCCAGTGCAGGGCCGATAAGACTGGGCTGATATGTTCAAATTTCCTAGTTCTAGTTAGAACTCTGGCTGCGGCATTTTGAACTACTTGAAGTTTATTTATATTCCTATTTGAACATCCTGACAGTAACGAGTTACAATAATCTAATCTGGAACTAACAAAGGCGTGTACTAGTTTTTTCTGCATCATGCTGGGATAATGCATTTCTTAACTTGGCAATGTTACGGAGATGTAGAAAAGCTATCCTGGTAGTATTATCTATGTATTTATCAAATGATAGGTCAGAGTCGAATAAGACGCCGAGATTTTTGGCTACCGAGCCAGGAGTAATGGGGTAATCTATGAGATTTAACATTAGATCTGGTATTTTCTGTCTTGTGGCCTTTGGGCCCAGAAGGAGAACCTCTGTTTTGTCACCATTAAGATGGAGGAAGTTTAGCGACATCCAACATTTAATATCACTGACGCAGGCCTCAATTTTTCCTAATCTGGATTTGTCATCAGGTTTGGCTGATATATAAAGTTGGGTGTCATCTGCATAGCAGTGAAAGTTGACACCATGTTTATTTATAACTATTCCTAATGGTAACATATATAATGTAAATAATAGTGGTCCTAGGATGGAGCCTTGCGGGACTCCATATTTCACTTCTGAGATGAGCTCAATTCTGATATGAGTTTAAGTGTCATACCATTCCTAATCCATAGGGTTCAATATGACGTTGACTGCTGCACAGTCATGTTGGAAGAGTAAGGGGCCAGCTCCAAACTGTTCCCACAAAGTTGGAAGCATGGAATTGTCCAAAATGTCTTGGTATGTTGAAGCATTCAAAGTTCCTTTCACTGGAACTAAGGGACCAAGCCCAGCTCCTGAAAAAACCCACACCATAATCCCCCTCCACCAAACTTTACACTTGGCCCAATGCAGTCAGACAAGTACCGTTCTCCTGGCAACCGCCAAACCCAAACTCATCTATCAGATTGCCAGATGGAGAAGTGCGATTCTTCACTCCAGAGAACGCGCCTCCACTGCTCTAGAGTCCAGTGGCGGCGTGCTTCACACCACTGCATCCGACGCTTTGCATTGCACTTGTTGATGTATGGCTTGGATGCAGCTGCTCGACCATGGAAACCCATTCCATGAAGCGCTCTGTGCACTGTTCTTGAGCTAATCTGAAGGTCACATGAAATTTGGATGTCTGTAGTGATTGACTCTGCAGAAAGTTGGCGACCTCTTCGCACTATGTGCTTCAGCCCGCTGACCCCACTCCGTAGTTTACGTGGCCTACCACTTTGTGACTGAGTTGCTGTCACTCCCAAACACTTCCATTTTTTTATAATACAGATGACTGGAATATTTAGGAGCGAGGCAATTTCACGACTAGATTTGTTGCACAGGTGGCATCCTATCACAGTTCCACGCTGGAATTCGCTGAGCTCCTGAGAGCTGAAGTTGACTAAATGAGTGAGTTGATCTTGCTCTAGGTATACTGCATTGAAATATGGCTTGTTAGGGTCATGAGTAAAGACTTTTATTACGCTTACTTCATATAACCATCCATCCATCCATTTTCTTCCGCTTATCCGGTTCGCGGGGGCAGTAGCCTAAGCAAAGAGGCCCAGGTTTCCCTCTCCCCAGCCACCTCTTCCAGCTCTTCTGGGGGGGGATACCAAGGCGTTCCCAGGACAGCCGAGAGATATAATCTCTCCAGCGTGTCCTGGGTCTTCCCCGGGGCCTCCTCCAAGTTGGACATGCCCAGGGCGCCTCCCTAGGCAGGCGCCCAGGTGGCATCTGAACCAGATGCCCGAACCACCTCAGCTGGCTCCTCTCTACGTGGAGGAGCAGCGACTCTACTCCGAGCCCCTCCCGGATGACTGTGCTCCGTACCTTATCTCTAAGGGAGAGCATAGACACCCTGCGGAGAAAACTCATTTCAGCCGCTTATATTCGCGATCTCATTCTTTCGGTCACTACCCAAAGCTCATGACCATAGGTTAGAGTCGGAACGTAGATTGACCAGTAAATTGAGAGCTTTGCCTTTTGGCTCAGCTCTCTCTTCACCACAATGGTCTGGTACAGCGACTGAAATACTGCAGCCGCAGCACCAATCCGCCTGTCAATCTCTCGCTCCATCCTTCCCTCACTCGCGAACAAGAACCCGAGATTCTTAAACTACTCCACTTGAGGCAAGGACTCACTCCCGACCCAGAGAGGGCACTCCACCCTTGTCCGACGGAGTACCATGGTCTCAGTTTTAGAGGTGCTAATTCTCATCCCAGCCGTCTCGCACTCGGCTGCAAACTGATCCAGCGAGAGCTGTAGGTCTCGGCCTGATGATGCCAACAGGACCACATCATCTGCAAAAAGATGATGTGGAATCCTGAGGCCACCAAACCGAACCCCCTCCGCCACTTGGCTACGTCGAGAAATTCTGTCCATAAAAGTTATGAACAGAATCGATGACAAAGGGCAGCCTTGGCGTCAGTCCAACTCCCACCGGAAACCAGTCTGACGCGATAATGGGACATCCAACCACGGCATCGGCACATCCACTGGCAAGCCAGACCATCTCCTAGATGCCTATATGAGGTTGGTAACGGCAAGTGCTCGTGTTTCCTTGTCCCGGTATTTCTCGGGCAGCCATTGGGAAGAAGAGGGACAATTAGTTCTATATGGAATATGTTAGACAAAGTAAATGTAAGCATTTCTGGAGTGTGGCAGCGACTCCGGCAATTAAATTATGACAGCCTAGCTAAAGGGCAGAACCAGAAGGTAACACAGACTTGGGAGCATCCTGAGACACTGGCATCCATCCACTACACCGTCGACAAACTTGAGTGACCGCGTGCAGTGATAGGATGACAGCACCAGCGCCCCAGTTTGCCATAAAAACCCTTTAACCATGAACCCCTGGATCTGTTACCTTATCTCAAGGGGGCACATTAATTACCAAATGCTAGATCAAACAAGTAAGTTTTCAACCTAGACTTAAAGATTGAGACTGTGCCAAAGTCCCGGACACATTCTGGAAGACTATTCCATAGTTGGGGGCCTTATAAGAAAAGGCTCTTCCCCCTGCTGTTACCTTATTAATTGATGGAACTAATAAGAGGCCAGCACCTTGGGATCGTAGTGGTCGCAGGGGTTCATAATAAGAGATAAGCTCTTGGAGGTAGTCAGGAGCAAGTCCATGCAGTGCTTTATAAGTCAATAGAATAATTTTAAAATCAATACGGAATTTTACTGGGAGCCAGTGCAGGGCCGATAAGACTGGGCTGATATGTTCAAATTTCCTAGTTCTAGTTAGAACTCTGGCTGCGGCATTTTGAACTACTTGAAGTTTATTTATATTCCTATTTGAACATCCTGACAGTAACGAGTTACAATAATCTAATCTGGAACTAACAAAGGCGTGTACTAGTTTTTCTGCATCATGCTGGGATAATGCATTTCTTAACTTGGCAATGTTACGGAGATGTAGAAAAGCTATCCTGGTAGTATTATCTATGTATTTATCAAATGATAGGTCAGAGTCGAATAAGACGCCGAGATTTTTGGCTACCGAGCCAGGAGTAATGGGGTAATCTATGAGATTTAACATTAGATCTGGTATTTTCTGTCTTGTGGCCTTTGGGCCCAGAAGGAGAACCTCTGTTTTGTCACCATTAAGATGGAGGAAGTTTAGCGACATCCAACATTTAATATCACTGACGCAGGCCTCAATTTTTCCTAATCTGGATTTGTCATCAGGTTTGGCTGATATATAAAGTTGGGTGTCATCTGCATAGCAGTGAAAGTTGACACCATGTTTATTTATAACTATTCCTAATGGTAACATATATAATGTAAATAATAGTGGTCCTAGGATGGAGCCTTGCGGGACTCCATATTTCACTTCTGAGATGAGCTCAATTCTGATATGAGTTTAAGTGTCATACCATTCCTAATCCATAGGGTTCAATATGACGTTGACTGCTGCACAGTCATGTTGGAAGAGTAAGGGGCCAGCTCCAAACTGTTCCCACAAAGTTGGAAGCATGGAATTGTCCAAAATGTCTTGGTATGTTGAAGCATTCAAAGTTCCTTTCACTGGAACTAAGGGACCAAGCCCAGCTCCTGAAAAAAACCCACACCATAATCCCCCCTCCACCAAACTTTACACTTGGCCCAATGCAGTCAGACAAGTACCGTTCTCCTGGCAACCGCCAAACCCAAACTCATCTATCAGATTGCCAGATGGAGAAGTGCGATTCTTCACTCCAGAGAACGCGCCTCCACTGCTCTAGAGTCCAGTGGCGGCGTGCTTCACACCACTGCATCCGGCGCTTTGCATTGCACTTGTTGATGTATGGCTTGGATGCAGCTGCTCGACCATGGAAACCCATTCCATGAAGCGCTCTGTGCACTGTTCTTGAGCTAATCTGAAGGTCACATGAAATTTGGATGTCTGTAGTGATTGACTCTGCAGAAAGTTGGCGACCTCTTCGCACTATGTGCTTCAGCCCGCTGACCCCACTCCGTAGTTTACGTGGCCTACCACTTTGTGACTGAGTTGCTGTCACTCCCAAACACTTCCATTTTTTTATAATACAGATGACTGGAATATTTAGGAGCGAGGCAATTTCACGACTAGATTTGTTGCACAGGTGGCATCCTATCACAGTTCCACGCTGGAATTCGCTGAGCTCCTGAGAGCTGAAGTTGACTAAATGAGTGAGTTGATCTTGCTCTAGGTATACTGCATTGAAATATGGCTTGTTAGGGTCATGAGTAAAGACTTTTATTACGCTTACTTCATATAACCATCCATCCATCCATTTTCTTCCGCTTATCCGGTTCGCGGGGGCAGTAGCCTAAGCAAAGAGGCCCAGGTTTCCCTCTCCCCAGCCACCTCTTCCAGCTCTTCTGGGGGGATACCAAGGCGTTCCCAGGACAGCCGAGAGATATAATCTCTCCAGCGTGTCCTGGGTCTTCCCGGGGCCTCCTCCAAGTTGGACATGCCCAGGGCGCCTCCCTAGGCAGGCGCCCAGGTGGCATCTGAACCAGATGCCCGAACCACCTCAGCTGGCTCCTCTCTACGTGGAGGAGCAGCGACTCTACTCCGAGCCCCTCCCGGATGACTGTGCTCCGTACCTTATCTCTAAGGGAGAGCATAGACACCCTGCGGAGAAAACTCATTTCAGCCGCTTATATTCGCGATCTCATTCTTTCGGTCACTACCCAAAGCTCTTGTAACTGAGTAACTTGTAACGTCCTACATCCTCAGAGTAAGGCCGTTTCTGACCACAGCCTCATAACGTACGAGTTGCTTTTGAGCATCGGTATTCATCGGCAGCCCCGTTACCAAACTAAACAAATTATTACATCTAGTACTATATCGGCGCTCATTGCTACTTTACCGGATCTGACAAACAGGGATCCACCTGTAGCTCCGGAAGAGCTAGAGCGTATTACCGAGCACATCGAGTTTTCTCTCCGTACAGCCCGGACAAGGTTGAGCCATTGTGAAATAAGAGAGTAAATGAGAGAAAGATGGCGCCTTGGTACAACGAGCACACGCGTAGTCTCAAACGAGTCGCGCGAATCCTGGAGTGTAAATGGCGAAATTCTAAGGTAGAAGTATATAGATTATCATGGAAAAGCAGCCTTATTGAATATAAGCATGCCCTCCATTTGGCAAAATCCTCATACTTATCGGCTTTAATAAAAAAGCATAAAAACAATCCAAGACTCCTATTTAAAACTGTATCTAGTCTAACTAGAAATCCTGACCAAATTGAATCCCAAATCCCACAGGAGTGCAGCAGTAATAGTTTTATAAAGTTCTTTATTGATAAGATTGATAAAATTAGGGAAAAAATTAGCCATGCTACCTCAGACCCTGTCAACTTGCAAATGCACTCTGACAGCTGTCTAGTCAGCCCTGGTGCTTTTTTGGAGTTTTTTTCCCCAATTGGTCGTGAGGAGCTTATCTCATTGGTAAAATCTGCCAAACTCTCCACATGCATTCTAGATGCCGTACCGTCTCATACGTAAAGAATTACTGCACAGTAATGTAGAACCCTTGCTTAATATAATTAACTATTCTCTGAGCCTAGGCTCCATCCCCAAATTACTTAAACTTGCAGTCATCAAGCCACTAATTAAAAAACCTGGTCTTAATCCCCAGGAACTGTCCAACTATAGGCCAATCTCTAATCTGTCGTTCATTTCCAAAATTCTAGAAAAAGTAGTTTCTTCGCAACTCTCTACTTTCTTACAGACAGAACATGTCCTAGAGCTATTTCAGTCTGGATTTCGATCCCACCACAGCACTGAAACTGCGCTGACTAAAGTAGTAAATGATATCTTAATATCCTTCTTCTAAAATCCGATAAGACTGAGGGGTTGCTTCTTGGACCAAAAGCTGTTAGAAGCAATTGGTCTGACATCCCTCTCACCCTAGATGGCTTTTCAGTTACACCTAAATCTTCTGCAAAAAGCTTAGGTGTCACTATTGATTCGGATCTTTCATTTGATACCCATATATGCAATGGCACTAAGGCTGCCTTTTTCCATTGACGTAATATCGCCAAGCTAAGACATTTACTTTCATTAGCTGATGCAGAGAAGCTGATCCATGCTTTTGTCTCGTCAAGATTGGACTACTGTAATGGTCTTCTAATTGGATACTCTAAACAGTCCCTAAAAAACTCCAACTTGTACAGAATGCTGCAGCTAGAGTCCTAACTAGGGCTAGAAAATTAAATCATATTAGTCCTACTCTCTCGGCATTACACTGGCTTCTGGTTAAATATCGGATTGATTTTAAAATTCTTCTGCTGACCTATAAGGCTTTAAACGGTCTTGCTCCTCAATATCAGAGTGAACTCATTGCATAATATAACCCATCTCGCCTTCTGCGCTCCCAAAATGCAGGATTTCTCTTGGTTCCAAAAATTAGTAAAACTACAGCCGGACGCAGAGCTTTCTCCTTTAAACCCCCTCAGTTATGGAATAGCCTTCTAGCTCAAATCCGAGATTCTGACACAGTTCCAATCTTTAAATCTAGACTTAAGACTCACGTATTTAATCAAGCCTTCAGTTAGTATTCTACTTGTGAAGGTGTGGAGCTTCGGGGCCTCCAGTCATTGAGCTTTCTGGTTATCTGAGATGTTGATGCTGTCATCCAGCCACGTCATGTGATCACTCTTGTTGTGACAATGACTTGGGTGGAAAGCAATGCCTCAGTAAGCCCTCTTGACTGTGGTCACCCCCAAAATGGACTAACTCCTCCATACATGATGTCCATGGTCAAAGCCCAATCCATACCACGAGCTCTCCGAATCTCAAGCATGGCTCAACTCAAAACTCCATGCTTAAAGTCTTACGTAAGACACAGCTCAAGACTATTCTCTGTCCTGGCCCTGAGATGGTGGAACGATCTTCCACTAGCTGCTCAGACTGCAGAGTCTTTTGCTGTCTTCAAACATAGACTGAAGACTCACCTGTTTGTCGAGTACGTAACTGAGTAGATAGCACTTGTCCTTGTTCTTAAATTGTATGTTTATGTGTCTATGGTTATTTGCGCTTCTTGGTATTTTTTATGGTAGTTGGTAGTTTTAATTCCTGTTTTTGTGAGCCTGTTTAATTGAAATACTAGGTAATGACATTGATTCCTGTAGTCCTTGCTCAAGGATATTTTGAATTCTCACCTATCTATGCTACTATCTAGGATGAATTCTGTGAACAGATTTAAAGCACTTTGTTAGTCGCTCTGGATAAGAGCATCTGCCAAATGTGCCTTTATTGTAATTATACACAGCATACGCAGTATACATTGTACAACGAGATTGTTAGCTGCTCCTTAAAAGAGCACACAGCACAATATGTAAATAGAAAGATACTAAGAAAAAATACTGTGCAACAAACACTACTGTGCTACTAAACATAGGTACACAGACAGATAAGACAGATAAAACAGATGAGACATTGTAAATATGTCAGTTAGTGCAGGTTCCCATTTAGCATCACAATGGCTTTGGGAAAGAAGCTGTCTGTTTGTATTGGCCGATATGGACCTGTAGCGCCTACCAGACGGCAGCAGGTTGAGGAGGTGGAACCCGGGGTGGGTATTATCCTGTAGAATGTTCCTGGCCCTGCTGAGACAGCGGAAGTTGTAGATGGAAGTCATGGAAGGCAGAGAACAGCCAATGATTTTTTCCGCAGTGTTGGTCACCTTCTGCAGTCTTCTTCTGTCAGCCTCTGTGCAGCTGAAATGCCACACTGCACAGCATAGGTCAGCAGGCTCTCGGTGGTGGAGCAGTAGAAGGTCACCAGCAGGCTTGTACACCCGCTATATAGCCGCTGCAGCGCGTACTTGACCAGTGCAGAGGTACTGACTGTCCAGGAGAGGCTCGCCACAGGGCTGCAGAGATGTGTACTCCAAGGAATTTGAAAGACTCCACTCACTCCACACGTTCGCCGTTGATGTACAGGGGGGCAGGTGCAGCCCTATTCCGCCGGAAGTCCAGGATGAGTTCCTTGGTCTTGGCGATATTCAGTGCCAAGTTGTTAGCTGCACTCCACTCGCCAAGTTTCAGGACCTCATTCCTGTAGGCCGCTTGTGCACAAGACTTTCAGAGGGTTGTAAAAATAGGTGGCTTGGAAAAAATACAAGGACATCATGTCCGTACCCACATATTTACCTGCATCACTTCATGTTGGTGTAAATGCTTGCATTATGCTTCTTAAAAACCTTGATGTGGCAGGTGAACTTGTAAAAGGTGCAGCTTGGTACAGCTGTGATACTGCTGCTAATGATGATCCAAAATATGTAGCATTTGATACTAAAAGAATAGGAAACAATATCTTTGTTTAAAACCTGGACTTGAAAAAGCAACTACAATTGGGTCAGAAGAAAGAGGGACAAAAGTGGTGGAATAAAAGATAATAGATTTTAAAGAGTGGTATGAATGCAAAAGAAGACATTAAGCCCTCATTACATAACATGCCTCTATTTATAGAACCAGCGGTTGAGATGCATCATCCAGGATCATCATCTCCAGTATCATCCAGGATTTTTCTGAATATCCAAGGAATAACACAGGACACAAGGTACGTGAAAGCTGACATCTGCAGCCATGACCTAGAACTGTGTAAATGTATTTCATAGTAAGCCAATATGTCTCTCATATAACACTAGTCAGAAAATATTTGCTCATCTGAAGGAGCAACAACCTGGTGATGTTTGTGTATTATATGCAGCATACCAATTGCAATGCTGATTCACTATTCATCAATATCAAATGCCTACATTTCCTCCTCCCCCACCTGAATACAATGATGGCTATGCTTCCTACAATCTGGAAATATTCCAGAAATAAACTGATTAATCAGATTTGTCAAATTGATCATTTCCCAGGAGGAAAAATAATGAACATCTTTTTGTAACCAGTACAATTAGTAATTATTAGTTCCATGGGTTTACTCAAGTTGTAAGAGAAGCAACCACTGACCATAGTACTGTGATTATGAATATCAAAGATATTCACAGCAGATTAGTTTCTGTTATGCCAGCACATTTTAGTTGCCATGCATGTCCTGTATTGACCTGTTCTTTTTAATGTTCAGTTTCAGGTACAGTACTTTAGCAGCATTCCCAGTTGAATGATGATCTTCCACTTTGAATTACAGGTACTGCATAAGCCAGGTTTGGGGGGTGGGGGGGTTGGGGGGAGTTAGACTAACTGGATGGTCCCCTGTGGGTAGTCATTAAGGAGCTGGGGTGTCCTAATAACTGCTTCACAGCATAGCATAAAAATACAATTCAGACAAAAGGAATTTAAACTGATTTTATGGTAAATAAAACACTGATGCTGTGGAGTGGGTTTGATACAAATATGCATTATATAGCCCCTTCAGTGATGTGATGACACGTCAAGGATGAAAAAGACCTTCTAGCAAAAGACAACCTAAGACAGATTGCCATTAACAAAGATGGTCTGAACTAAGAACAAGGTCTAAGCTAAGAACCCCAACACTAACTGTCAACATTTCAGCAACATAGTGCTTTTCTGGCGATTTGTAAAGTTTCCAGGAAGAATGTTTAAGCATATTAGTTTGCAGTGAAGCTTCATGTTTACACTGTATAGAGAATAGTGTAAAGACCCAACCCAATTCCCTATTCCACTATGGATTCATCCGAGACATTTCTATAATGATGCCTCCTTACTATTTAGATCCTGCTAAGGATTTTTCTTATGATACAGTACAGGGTACCTCAGCTGCTCATTCATGGACTATTAATATCACTCTATTTGAGAATTTGTGTTCATGTAATTTGCACTTAAAAGACACTCGCAACAAATAGTGATATCACCACTTTTGTTTTGAAAAATACCTAGAAATAGTTTGAAAACATTTTTCCATCCATTTACATCCACCTAACTGGGTCCGGATTGTGGAGGCAGTAGCCTAAGCAAAGAGGCCCAGGCTTCCCTCTCCCCATCCACCTCTTCCAACTCTTCTGAGGGTGTAGGGATTTCACCTGCTAATCCTTTAAGTAGATATAATTTATTTAATCTTAATTGTTAATCAGTCTAATTAATTAAGACCTTTTATTAGAATCATCTCATGTTCAAATCAAACCAGAATCACAGTATTTAGTTCTCAACTAAATTAAGCAATTAATGATTTTGTGTCTGAACGATTTACATAACTATGAACAGACATGTATAAAGTATTAGAGACCCATACTGGAGTAAAAGTACAAATACTCTATCACAAAAGTGACTTGAAGTTGAAGTGTTCTTTAAAAACTATACTTAAGTGGAAGTACAGAAGTATTCAGCATTGTATTGCAAGTAGTTCATTCTAAAATGTATGTGGTGTGTCTTCTGTGCATTATATTTGTAACTTACATTGATGTTTCTTCAAGTTCAAAGGTGAATTTTTGAAGGAAAATATTTCACACTCTTTAGGGAGGCAGAGTAGGCACTTCATCCTATAGGAATTTTCTTTCACTCCGGCAAACGAAAACATTGTCTTTAGGTAGGTCCAGGGGTGGTCTCCTTCCTCACCCTCACTGCCATGATCACTCGATGTTGAAGGTGTGGAAGGTGCTGAAAGTAGTGAAGGAGGTGTTGCTGGCTCTTCCATCTCGAATCAGACTAAGACTTACGAAGCACAAGTGTTCAGTGAAGGCAGGCAGCATAGTAAAAGGCGGGATGCAACCAGAGAATGCGCAGTTTTCTCATGAGACAGTGTAGAGGATATACTGATAATTATGAGTTATGAAACGGAGCACCACCCTGATAATTCAGGGAAATATTTATTTGATAACTGTAATAGATGAAATAATATCAGTCTCATTACCGAAGGGTAAAGTTCTGAATCCACACAATGACCTAATACCATCAACCAAAATATGTATTTACCACCGTAATCAGATTAATGAATAAATGTCCAAATTTATTGAATGATTAATATAATAATTGAAGCATTACAGGGAATAACATGTGAATGGTTTGGCTCAGTAATGTAAATAAGTCTACACATGAATCTACTAATCTCAAGTAAAAGTGGAATAATAAACAACTACCAACTATTATCTGATTATGACTGGATTATATAGCTAACGGGATACTTTCCTAACTCGGGTAGGACCAGGGAGGAAAAGAGAGTCTCAGTGGGGAATTAGGAAGAGCACGAAATTCCCTACAGAGTCTAATGAAAAGGCTTAATCATAGTAAACTAAGAGATGGAAGATACGTAGAGGCAAGGCTACCATTTAGCACCCCATATAGCATGTATTAGCGTCTTACTTTGCAGGTCAGGGGCGGTCGGCTGGAGAAAGTTCGCAGGTTGATTTAAATCGACGCGCTCACGGAAAGCACGTGAGACAAGCCTTTAAACTAACTTTTAGGGACGTGATCGTAGTATTGATCAACTGTACAGTTGACAACTGGGCCTCAATCACTGAATATTCATTAGCTCTTTCTGAAAGGGGGGTTTTCCTCGAGGCAGAGGAGGAGAGAGAGAGGGAATCTTCATTCACGCTTTTAGACGATAAATGGCATATAATGCATAGACAGGCAGAATCTGAGGTCACATAAGAACACATGGAGATGCTTACATCTGAAACAATGGCGCACACATTAATAAATGGATAGGCATGCATTTAACATAACTCATTACACGTTGATAGTTATACATGAATCTAAAATAATACTACATCAGGATACAGGGGTATCTATATGTTTAAAATAGTGGAATATACAGGAATGTATAGATGTGCATGCATTTATGATACTACAGTCGAATGATACAGTGGGGAGAACAAGTATTTGATACACTGCTGATTTTTCAGGTTTTCCCACTTGCAAAGCATGTAGAAGACTGTAATTTTTATCATAGGTACTCTTCAACTGTGAGTGATGGAATCTAAAACAAAAATCCAGAAAAATACATTGTATGATTTTTAAATAATTAATTTCCATTTTATTGTGTGAAATAAGTATTTGATACACCAGAAAAAAGAAACTTAATATTTGGTACAGAAACCTTTGTTTGCAATTACAGAGATCAGACGTTTCCTGTAGTTCTTGACCAGGTTTGCACACACTGCAGCAGGGATTTTGGCCCACTCCTCCATACAGATCTCCTCCAGACCCTTCAGGTTTCGGGGCTGTCGCTGGGCCACACGGACTATAAGCTCCCTCCAAAGATTTTCTATTGGATTCAGGTCTGGAGACTGGCTAGGCCACTCCAGGACCTTAAGATGTTTCCAACGGAGCCAATCTTTAGTTGCCCTGGCTGTGTGTTTTGGGTCGTTATCATGCTGGAAGACCCAGCCACGACCCATCTTCAGTGCTCTTACTGAGGGAAGGAGGTTGTTGACCAAAATCTCACGATACATGGCCCCATCCATCCTTCCCACAATACGGTGCAGTCGTCCTGTCCCCTTTGCAGAAAAGCATCCCCAAAGAATGATGTTTCCACCGCCATGCTTAACGGTTGGGATGGTGTTCTTGGGGTTGTACTCATCATTCTTCTTCCTCCAAACATGACGAGCGGAGTTTAAACCAAAAAGTTCTATTTTTGTCTCATCAGACCACATGACCTTCTTCCATTCCTCCTCTGGATCATTCAGATGGTCATTTGCAAACTTCAGACGGGCTTTGACATGCGTTGGCTTGAGGAAGGGCACCTTGCGTGCACTGCAGGATTTTAATCCTTGACGACATAGAGTGTTACTGATTGTTTTCTTTGAGACTGTGGTCCCAGCTCTATTCAGGTCATTGACCAGGTCCTGCCGTGTAGTTCTGGGCTCATTGCTCACCTTCCTCAAGATCATTGATGCTCCACGAGGTGAGATCTTGCATGGCGCCCCAGACCGAGGGAGATTTTCCGTTATTTTGTATTTCTTCCATTTTTTAATAATTGCACCAACAGTTGTTGCCTTCTCACCAAGCTGCTTGCCTATTGTCCTGTAGCCAATCCCAGCCTTGTGCAGGTCTACAATTTTATCCCTGATGTCCTTACACAGCTCTCTGGTCTTGGGCATTGTGGAGATGCTGGAGTCTGATTGATTGAGTGTGTGGACAGGTGTCTTTTATACAGGTAACGAGTTCAAACAGGTGCAGTTAATACAGGTAATGAGTGGAGAACAGGAGGGCTTCTTAAAGAAGAACTAACATGTCTGTGAGAGCCACAATTCTTACTGGTTGATAGATGATCAAATACTTATTTCACACAATAAAATGGAAATTAATTATTTAAAAATCATACAATGTATTTTTCTGGATTTATGTTTTAGATTCCATCACTCACAGTTGAAGAGTACCTATGATAAAAATTACAGTCTTCTACATGCTTTGCAAGTGGGAAAACCTGAAAAATCAGCAGTGTATCAAATACTTGTTCTTCCCACTGTATGGAGACATGCATGTCTAAACTAGTGAAACACACAGAAAATCATAGATATGCGTATGTTTGTAGCAACACAACACAAGAATAACATGGACATGTATATTTACAATATTATAACACATAAGAGTACACAGGTATATGCATGAATGTGGGGTGATTATACAATAAAGGTGTTATGATGGAACCAATTACAGATGAGGGATCCTAAGTCTTGCATTTATATCAGTCAGAGATCACTTAATGCCTGGATGTTGTAAGTTTCGAGGATAAAGGGTCCTTCCCTTGGTTGTAAGGGAGTTTGGTGTCTTTGGAATGCTCTCGTCGAGTTGCTTCCTCTTGGCTAGATGTTAATCCAGTGTCCGCAGTTGATGCAAAGTTATAAGGATCCCTGAAATATTTGCACCTTTGGCATGAGTTTATCATATTTACGGACATCATATTTAATATTCAACAAATCAGTCAACATTTTTCATATTCACATAATGACCTCTGTCACTAAGGTAACTTCTCAACCACTCGAGAACAATTAATACCATATATTTCCATCTTATTCAAATGTATATTATGATCAATAGTATCAAAAGCCTTCTTTAAGTCAATGAAGACCCCCACCGTAAACTCCCTATTATCTATTGCAGTAGATGCTCCACTAACTCCATCACAGCCATCGAAGTAGACCTAATAGCTCTGAACCCATACTGCTGATTTCTCAGCAAATTGTGTTTATCAATAAAATGATCTAATCTTTCCACAAACAACTTTTCATCTATCTCCACCTTTAAAAAACAGAATAACTTTAGCAATTTTCATTTTCTTTGGAAAAATTCCTGCACCAAATGATTGATTACATATATATGTAAGGGGAGCAACATTCAATTGTACATTTAACCAATATCATATCTATCATATTATAATCAGTTTTTTAGAATTTCATTTTCATGTACACTCCTAATAAAAATAGAAAAAGGATTTTGTCTATTTTTTTTATCCAATCCTTCTCTATCACTTGGCTCTTTAATTTCCATTGCTAGACTAGGTCCAACATTTACAAAGAAATTATTACATTATTACATAATTATTACATTAACGGTATGATTTAATTTATTTATCACCCTATTTTCTTTAATAAAATAATTGGTATAACAAGCCTTTATAGCACTCCTATTAATTACACTATTTAAATTTCTCCATGTCCCCTGAATATTGGACAAGGAGGCAAATGACCTAAGAGGCAAACACAACTTTCTGACATCTGAGCCCTACATTGCAACTCGAAATCCTTAGGTAATCTTCAGATTTTATGATGCTTTGCACATAGTCAAGTGCCAGAGGCAGCAAAACAACCCCAAAACATCTTTGAACCTCCACCATATTTAACTGTAGATACTGTGGTTTTGTAGGCCTCATTCCATTTTCAGTAAACAGTAGAATGATGTGCTCTACCAAATAGGTCCATCTTGGTCTCATCTGTCCACAAGACTTTTTCCCAGAAACATTTTAGCTTACTCACATACGTTTTGGCAAGTTGCAGTCTTTGTGTCGGCAGTGGGGTCCTCCTGGATTTCCCATTGCCTTTCATTTAATTCAAATGTTGATGGATAGTTTGTGCTGAAACTGATGCACCCTGAGCCTGCAGGACAGGTTGAATTTCTTTGAAACTTGATTGGGACTCCATCTGGACTATCCTGCATTGCAACCTTTCATTAGTTTTTCTCTTCCGTCCATGTCCAGGGAGATTAGCTACTGTGCCATTGGTTATAAAACTTCTTGATTTATGTTGCGCATCATGGACTTGTAACTGTGAGATTGTTGATATTTTTCCACAATTTTGGTTCTGAAGTCTTCAGAGAGTTCTCTTCTCTTTCTGGTCTCAATGCTTAGTGACACACAATGCAAAGATTGAGGCAACTTCTCTCCTTTTAATCTGGTTTCAGGTGAGATTTTAATGTTACCCACACCTGTTACTTGCCACAGGTGAGTTTAAAGGAGCATCGCATGCTTGAAACAATGAGTTTTGTGTGAACTGTCAAAATTGCCTTTTTTCTCTGCTTTTTTTTGTGTTCCAATACATGGAGAGGAAATAAAGATGTATAATAAAACATAGAATTCCAATAGTTTTCTTGGAGAATTAATTTTTTTGAAAAACTACTTTGTCCACTATGTTGATTGGTTTGGAGATGTTACAGTGTTTACTATAGCTATTTTAGCTATATTTGTAGAATCCTAGTGATACGTATTCACATTTTCTGTCTCTGTTTATTTCAGTAAACATACTATTGACGACAACACTTGTGATGGGTGATTTTTGATCATTTTTGGTAGATGAGAAATAATCACATCGAACTGGTAGCCTTCATGAGTTCAGAGTGAATTAATAATTATACACAAAATAAGTTCACTGTTAATCAGGGTGGTGCTCCAATAAAGCATATCAATGACATTGTTAAAGTGCTTAGGTCACTACATATTATGGTTTCCCCCATGTGAGGGGATGAAAATTGCTATAATATAATTATTGTCAATAATATGTTTATTACAAAAGAACTGCATCAAATCAAGCAGAAAGAAGAAATGAATCACTACATAAAGTACTACATAGGCTTAGACACTACCAGTGTTGTATAAAGTACTGAAATCTCACACTCAAGTAAAAATATAGGTACTCCTCCAAAATATTACTTTGGTAAAAGTCCAAGTCACTGTCTCAAATGTTACTTGAGTTAAAGTCTTAAAGTATCTGAAACATCTTGTACTTAAGTATGAGAAGTACTGTAAAAATAGATGTACTCAAGTAATGTAATGAAAAGTATTAAGTAAAAAGTACACAAGGCAAATGCAGTTTGAATGACATTTTTTATATTTTGGAAAACTTTGGTCAAAACACAGTTAAAATGTACAATCAAGTGCAGGCAAAATTGACAAAAAATAAACATTTTGTAGCCTTCAGTGTTTCTTCAAATAAGGTCAGTGCTATGTACTTAAAAAATGTACACACATCAAGTGCATTACACTATTAACAGAAAAATGAAACAAAAAAGGCTGCCTGCTACTGTTGCAATCATAAACAAAATTAAAAAAAGAAAAAAATAGAAGACAACTGAAGAGGGAGTCCAGTTTGAAACTCTTTGTAAACATTTAAACCTATGTAAACCTAAAAAAGGCAGTGCTGAAATGAGGTGTACATCACACCAGAGGGAAAAAAAAGCTGCTTATGTTCTTGCACGTCAGGCCTATTAACTAAATCTTAACATTTTGTAAACACAAGCCCCTCATTCCATCCCCTCCACACTTTTGCCCTCAACTTTTTCCCCCCTCCAAATCTTAACCTCCCCTTGAAGGTCATCCTTGCACATTACCCCATTATCACATGAAACTGTAAAACCTTCTGTTCATCTTCAAAAGCAACTGGCTTTCAAAATGCCTAGAACTTAGCTGTACTCTTCGTGGGCTGAAAACAAGACCTGCTATGCTGAACAGCCTTTCACATGCTGCCGATGCTGGGAGGGGCGTGTTGAGCTCGACAGACAGCTTGCAGACAGAAGGAAATGACTTCAGCAAATCCATGTGGTCAGCTGAGCAGGACAGGTAGGCATCAAATTGTTTGGCACCATCTTGGGTCTTCGACGCCTGCAGACGTAGTCGTCTTCATCTGAAGAACTTGACCTGGTCGCATCACCTGGCTGCATGGAGGGATTCTCGAGATGCTGCTTGATGTAATCGATTCCTGAAATACAGAAAAGTTGTAGCATTTAAATGATGCAGCTTTCTGCCATGTTGTGGCCATAGTCTAAAGTAGTGAAATAAAGCATTTGATTTTTCTCTTGCCTTCATTCATTTCATGCACCAACAAACAGGCAAATCTGTTGATACTACAAAGTGTCAAGACAAACTTATAGTAAGTTTAATACATCTGTTCAGCTTACAGAAGTAATGTTAACAACTTCAATGACTTTACCATTTTGTGAAATTATGGTGGTGCAAAAGTGAGTACACCCCATGTTAAAATTCCATAGAGAGTATCATGATCTGCTTCAGCAGTCACAATACATGTAGACATGTTTGCTTATTTTGGTGAAATTCAGATTCCCAAACCAACCATTCATGCAATCCCAAACCATGTCAGTACCACTAACATTCTTGACTGTAAGCATGAGACAGTTTTCTTTGTACTTCTCACTTGGTCACCATCACATGCAATCTAAAGCAATTTTGTTAATCATGGTCTCAGAAAAAAAGACTATGGATTGCTGGAAGCATGTCATGTGCTCTGACAACAAAATAAATAAATTTGTTTTTGATGGGGTCAAGTATGTGTGGTGGTGACCAAGTTAGTAAAAAGAAAAGTGTCCCACGCCTACAGTAAAGCATGGTAGTGGTACTGACATGGTTTTGGGCTGCATAAATGCTGTCAACATTGTGAAGCTGAATTTCAACATTCATGTCAACACGTACAGTCTCTACTGAAGCAGATGGGTGTACTCATTAATGTATAAGCTTACCCATTTTCATGGTAGCGTCGTCCTTCGTCCATGTTGTTCGGAATTTGGGAAGAAGAATTGCAGCTGCAACCAGCTCGGCATCCCTGAACATGTGCCCGAATCGGTTCTGAATTCCAGACTGTAAAGCATCAACAAGAGACCTGCAGTACTTCATCTGAAACTTGACTTTGTCGAGCTTGATCTGTAGCAGGTGAATTGTAGGAAGTAGTCAGCCCATTTGTGTGTTGGTTTCTGCTTGCATTATGTTGGTTGCCTGGGCGACAGGGCTCATGACAGCAGCATACTCGGTGAGAAATGCTAAGTCGGCTGGGTTGAACCTGTGTTGATAAAAAAACAGACATCCAGATTTTTGTTGGAACCAAGATTATAAAATTGAATAGAAAATTGACATTCCTGATACAGGGATTTGTTTTTCCAGCAGTCAGACACTGTTATTCACATTGTCATTTGTCTATCTGCAGCTGTTATTCCATTTTTTACTTACATTGGGACCTTCAGGTCGGTGGCAATAGCTCTTAACGCTCCCTCTCCCTTCTCTTTACAAATCCTGAGTAGGCATTCCACAGCCATGAACGAGTTCCACCTTGTTTTATTTGGCCTTAGAAGTTGAAGAGAACAGACTTATTCGATCATTTCTGCTGCAAGTGTGGATCTTCCACATTTGTTCCACAGGCCATAACACTTGGCAAATGTTGGATGGTGCAGCTTCTTGTACGCGGCACTGGAGTTTGCATTTATGGAGTCTTCACTGGCAATGAGGTTTAGGATATGATAAGCACAGCGTTGGTGTTTTGGCAGCTGGAATTCAAAACAGTCATCTTCATGCAGCAGAGCTGCAGTGTCAATGTACTCCACATCTTCCTCAGTCACTCC
This sequence comes from Brachyhypopomus occidentalis, assembly GCA_020368025.1. NCBI lineage: Eukaryota > Metazoa > Chordata > Actinopteri > Gymnotiformes > Hypopomidae > Brachyhypopomus > Brachyhypopomus occidentalis. The sequence continues at coordinate 421,349 of JAGXOD010000136.1, forward strand.
AGCATCTCCTTCATCTTCAGACTGTGCTTCAGCTTCAACTCCCTCTTCATTGTTGTTCTCGTCCTCCCCAAACACTCGAAAAGCCTTCACAAAGTTTGCACCATTGTCAGTGGTCGTCCTCACGATCTTGCCTCTGATTTCAAATTCCACATGGATGTCATTCAATGCATTGGCCAAGAGATCAAAGGTGTGGGATCCCCTCAGCTGTCGGCATGCCAAGGCTGCTGAACATCTCTCAAGATTATCCGGGTCGATCCAGAGTTCCGTAACGCCAATGAACCCTCGCCTTCTCACCGACCAGCAATCAGTAGTAGTAGCTACGTAGTCAACCCCCTTCATTTCTTCAATCAGCGCAGCCTTCATTTTGTTAAAGCCATCTTCAATCTTGGAGGTGAGCGTCACCCGTGACAACATCTTGGCATTAGGGACAAGGTCCTTGATGAATTCTCTGAACGGTTCCTGCTCCACTACTGAGAAGGGCTGAATCCCATGTACAACATACTTGACGATGGCCTTCTCAACACTCTTCTGAGGAGTCATGGCCAACATGTGTGTCAATGTGGCCTGCTTGCTGCTGGGGGTGGGTGGTCCACTTGCCCTTTTTCTCTTTGCTGTGGTCAATCCAATGTATTTCTGAACATGGTGCGGATGCTTTCTCTGAAACAGACAAAAGAAAAAAGTCAAAACTGGACACAAATTGACTCACCCACACATCACATTTCCTTAGGTTGCTACAGAAATGCAAAAAACCCCAAAACACAAACACATTGAATCTAGTACAATGTAAACACTTCCCAATTCAGGAATTATTAGTTTTTGTCAGTCGCTTTGGTGCGACTTTGATTTCTCAGATCAAAAATTAATTTCTCAAAACTACTTGTTCAACCTCCACATCATTTTGTCACTTGTCACATAATTTAAGCAATTTCTCATTCATTTAGTACAAACGATAAATGCTTTGTCTTAATCATGTCATGGTTTAGTACAACTATCTTCTGTTTTCTGCATTATCAGTTACTTTTGTCACATCAGTCAAAATGTTTTATATTTGTTATCTGTTGAAGAGTCTTAAACTCCAAACCAGTTCATCATTATTTCACTGTGTAAGTCATTACAGTCAAAAGTTCTGAATAGGTTTTCATAAATTGTAAAATTGATTTTATACATTTCTAATAGACTTTTTTGGTAAATGTCTCCTGAACTGATGATTATCTCTCAGGTGAATCATAACTTTCACTGATGGGTAATGTGCAAATCTTTTGATTGGGTTGCATCTCATGAATTCTTTGATTGGTAACCAAACTGTATATAGACAGAGAACAACACAGTGATACAATTTCTGACAATGAAACCACAAAAAGATGCTCAACAGACAAAAGGAGAAAAGGAGTATCAATCTGTGGTGGATGGATGTGGGCATGTTCCAGGTGAAATAATGCCACAATTGTGGACCATGTTATCAATCAGGAATACTGTCTAATGTTGAGAGAACAACTGGCTCCTCAATCATTCTAAAAATAAAACTCTCAATAAAACGTTCTGTAGAGAAACAATAGGTGTGTAATACAACAATGTACTATACTACAATGTTGTTTCTGTAACATTTAATATAACACTATTCAATTTGCAAGTTACAGTATAGAATACATATTTTTTACACATACATACAGAACATAACAGTAAACACCAAATACACAACATGTATACTATCACGGTTTGTTTTGTATGTATCTTTAAAAAAATATGCACTCATATATATATATATATATATATATATATATATATATATATATATATATATATATATATATATATATCAAAACTAAGTGTTTTCTAATGGCAGGATTTGATGAAAATGATTGGAAAAGCATTTTTTTCTATGTGGCATACAGTATATCATCACTGTGCAAAGAAAAACAAGTATATACAATTTGGGTGATTTTTACTTTTCTGCATAATCTGAGCTCAGCACATGTTTTTTACATCACGTTTTGTAAAATGTCATGATGTTTGGATCAACAGAAATGCTCTGAAAGTACTTTGGGGAAAAAAAAACTTACATTGAAAAGTAAAAAAAGGCCTCTTATGTAAAATTACATTTTGGAGGTACTTTTTATTTGCAGAGTGATGATATACACTGTACATAAATACTTGTGTGTTTGTGTGTAACATATATCAAAGTGACTAACAAAAACATCTGCTGAGCTCAGATTATTAAGAAATGTGACCAAATGACCAAACATAGAGATACTTGTTTATCTTTGAACAGTGATGGTATACTGTATACCACACAGTAAATGTGATTTTCCAATCATTTTAATCAAAACCTGAACATCAGAAAACACTTACAGAGTTTACAGATATATGACAACAAGACTAAACCCTTTGACTGTCTTTTTCATAAACAATGACACAACAACCTGTAATTTTGATGACACTGACAGATTCACTAAAATAAAAACTTCATTTTGGGGCCTAAACTAAGCATTTTGAACAAGTGACTGGATTTTGCTGGTTAACCAGTATGTTGTGCTGTTTGTACTAAATGTTTTGAGAGATGCACTTTTTCCTGTGCAAATGTTATTGCTGATTCGAGAAACGTATCAAAGTGTCTGACTAAAACACTTTTAGTCACTTTTTAGGGGCTTCTTGGCTGACGCTGCTTCTTGCTGACGCTGCTGCAGAGTATTTTTTGCCTACCCTTTTTTCTATCTGTTTAATTACATCTGATACATCTACAAATATTTCGTGGACTTTGTGGACATATTTACGCATAACTCCGGCTACAACAACCTCCACAAGCCATCGAAAAACATTCAAAGTTCATCTCAACCGAAGCTAAGTATCTTTAGTATTTCACCATGTCTGAGTCGCCTGTTGTTTGTGTGGAGTGTGGCATGTTTAGCTACTCTTCTTCCGTCAGTAGGGATAATTTTGTTTGTAACAAGTGTAGATTAATTATTAGCATGACGGAGAAGATTTCGCTTTTAGAGGAGCGCATCCGGGCTTTAGAGAGTCCTAAAGAGTCGGTAGCACCTAGCGTAGCAGGCCCAGTTGCCACCACCGTAGCCATCGTAGCTAGCGAGTCCCCAGCTCCGGCATTAGAGCCCTCGCAGCGGGGCGAATGGGTGACGTCTCGGCGGCATAGCCGTAGGGCTGAGCACCGTTCTACTCAGATTCCCGTGTCAAACAGGTTTGCCCCACTCAGTAATACACCGACTGAGCGACCTGTTAAAAGAGCTCTGGTAATAGGAGATTCCCAGCTCCGACACGTGAATATAGCGACCCCCTTAGAGACACCAGCGGCCATAGTTAAGTGTATCCCGGGGCTAGAGCGCCTGACATCAGGGCTAATCTTAAGGTGCTGGCTAATCGTAAATATTCAAAGATAGTGGTACACGTCGGCACCAATGATGTGGGTTTGAGACAGTCCGAGATCACTAAGGATAATGTTAAAGAGGTGTGTGAGTTAGTGGGGACTATGTCAGATTCCGTAATATGCTCTGTTCCCATTCCAATTCGGCGTGGCGCCGAAACCTACAGCAGGTTATTGGCGCTACACTGCTGGATGTCTAAATGGTGCTCAGAAAACAACGTGGGTTATATAGATAACTGGACGCGTTTTGAGGGCAGGCCTGGCCTTTTGAAGCGAGACGGCATTCACCTTTCTTGGGAGGGTGCTGCTCTCATTTCCCGTAGCATATCTGCTAGGCTTACTAGTGGTAGTGTAGGACTTGTTAATGGGGATTGACAAACCAGAGCCGAGGCCAGGCAGCAGACACAAAGGCTAAACCGACTGTCTGCTAGCTGCAAAGAGACGTCACCTAGGTCACACTGGATTGAGACTGTGTCAGTTCCTCGAGTACCAAAAAATAACTCTCGTAAAGTTAGTAGACAAAATTTAATCAATGTTAAATTGGATTATTCTCCCTTGGAGAGTACTTTAAATCTGAAACTAGGACTGCTAAATATTAGATCCCTGTCATCTAAAGCATTGCTGGTTAATGAAATGATTACCGATCATAATCTATGCATGCTCTGCTTGACGGAAACCTGGACCCGGCCAGATGATTATATGGCCCTAAATGAAGCCTCTCCCTCTGGCTATAGATATGTTCATAACCCCCGTCCAAATGGTCGAGGAGGTGGTGTCGCCACAATATATGACTCTGATATAGACATTTCTCAAAAATTCGCCTTTAAATTTTATTCTTTTGAACATCTCATCCTCACTGTTTCAAATGTATCAAATCTAACAACCAACAAAGCGTCGCAGTCGTTTATGTTAATTACTATTTACCCCCTGGTTCTTACTCTGAGTTCTTGCAGGACTTTTCAGACTTCCTGTCTCATGTAGTGCTATCAGCCGATAAGGTGATTATAGTTGGTGATTTTAACATCCATTTTGAGAATCTTTGTGACGCGTTAAGCAAAAATTTTCAAGAAATTCTTGATTCAATGGGTATTACTCAGAATGTGGTGGGTCCTACGCATAATTGTAGTCATACTTAAGACCTGGTTTTATCATTTGGTATTAACATATCCAGCTTAGCAATTTTACCTCAGAGCGAGGCCGTTTCAGACCACAGCCTCATAACATTACAAGTTATGCTTGACTGACGGTATTCATCAGCCGCCCCGCTACCGAATGAAACGAACTATAGCACCTAGTACCATAGCCGCACTCACTGACATTTTACCTGGTTTGACAGAAATTGATACACCTGTAGCTCCGGAAGGACTAGAGCATTTTACCGAGCACGTTGAGACTTCTCTTCGTACAGCATTAGACAAGGTTGCACCATTACGCTATAAGAGAGCCTCTGAGAGAAGAATAGCGCCATGGTATAACGAGCACACGCGTAGTCTCAAACGAGCCACGAGGATCCTGGAGCGTAAATGGCGAAATTCAAAGTTAGAAGTGTTTAGACTATCATGGAAAAGCAGCCTTAGTGAATATAAGCATGCCCTCCATACGGCAAAAATCCACATATTTATCAGCTTTAATACAAAAACATAAAACAATCCGGCACTCCTATTTAAAACTGTTTCCAGCCTAACAAGGAGCCATGATCAAATCAATCCACTAATCCCACTAGAGTGTAGCAGTAATAATTTTATGAAATTCTTTAATGATAAGATTGATAAAATTAGGGAAAAAATTGGTTGTGCTATCTCAGAGCCTGTCAACATGCCTATACACCTTGACAGCTGTCTGGTCAGCTCTGATGCCCTGTTAGAGTCCTTCTCCCCAATTGGTCGTGAGGAGCTTATTTCATTGGTGGAATCTGCCAAGCCCTCCACATGCATACTAGATGCAGTACCAACCCATTTACTTAAAGAATTACTGCATAGCAATATAGAACCTTTGCTCACTATAATAAACTGCTCTCTGAGCCTGGGCTATATTCCCAGTTCATTTAAACTTGCAGTTATCAAGCCGCTAATTAAAAAACCTGGTCTTAACCCCCAGGAAATGTCCAACTATAGGCCAATCTCTAATTTGTCATTCATATCCAAAATTCTAGAGAAAGTAGTTTCTTCACAACTCTCTTCCTTCCTACAGACAGAACATGTCTTAGAATTATTTCAGTCTGGATTTAGACCCCACCACAGCACTGAAACTGCGCTGACTAAAGTAGTAAATGATCTCTTGATATCCTCTGATAAAGGACACATTTCTTTTCTCATACTGCTAGACCTCAGTGCGGCTTTTGACACCATTGATCATAATATTCTACTTAATAGGCTGGAGACACTCATTGGTATAAGAGGTCAAGCACTCTCCTGGTTCAGGTCCTACCTGACAGATCGTTACCAATTTGTACTAGTAAACAACGAATGCTCAGAGCGTTCTAAGGTAAAATATGGTGTCCCACAAGGATCTGTACTGGGCCCCATATTATTTACATTATATATGCTTCCACTGGGCACTATCATCCGTAGGCATGGTATTAGTTTCCATTGCTACGCAGATGATACTCAGTTGTATATATCTTCCAATCCAGATGATATCACCACTACTCTCAAGATTGAGAGCTGCGTCCAGGACATTAAAAACTGGATGGCGTCTAATTTTCTTCTACTAAATTCTGATAAGACTGAGGTGCTGATTCTTGGGCCTAAAGCTGCTAGAAGCAGCTGGGCTGATATTCCCCTTACCCTAGATGGGTTTTCAGTAACACCCAAGTCTACCGCAAAAAGCTTAGGTGTCACTATTTATTCTGATCTTTCATTTGACACACATATATGCAATGTCACTAAGGCTGCCTTTTTCCATTTACGTAATATCGCCAAGCTGAGACACTTACTTTCATTAGCTAATGCAGAGAAGCTGGTCCATGCTTTTGTCTCGTCAAGATTGGACTACTGTCATGGTCTTCTAATTGGATGCTCTAAACAGGCCATAAAGAAGCTACAACTTGTACAAAATGCTGCAGCTAGAGTCCTAACTAAGGCTAGAAAATTCGATCATATTAGTCCCACTCTCGCGGCATTACATTGGCTTCCGATTAAACATCGAATTGAATTTTAAATTCTTCTCTTAACCTATAAGGCGTTAAATGGTCTTGCCCCACAATATCTGAGTGAACTCATTGCTTACTACAACCCATCTCTCCCTTTACGCTCCCAAAATGCTGGATTTCTCTTAGTTCCAAAAATTTGTAAGACTACAGCCGGAGGCAGAGCTTTCTCCTTTAAAGCCCCTCAATTATGGAATAGCCTTCCAGCTCCAATCCGAGATTCTGACACAGTTCCAATCTTTAAATCTAGACTTAAGACTCACCTATATAATCAAGCCTTCAGTTAAATATTCCCCTAGTAAGGTGCGGGGCTCAGGGGCCCCAGACGTTGAGATTTCTGGTAATCTGAGATGTTGATGCTGTCATCCAGCTGTGTCATGGCATCACTCTAGTTGTGACTGACTTGACTGGAAAGCAATGTCTCAGTGAGCCCTCATGACTGTGGTCACCTCTGGACCCCTCCCTTTAGTTAAGCTGCTATAGATTAGCCTGCCGGAGCTACATGCTAATCACTGGCACATGAGCTATGTACATTTAAATCAATGGTGGTTAAACTGACATCCTCACACTCAGTCTGTATTGTCCATCTTTTTGCATGCTTCTACCCAAGACGACTGCATGCAAGCACATACAAGCACCTGGGAGATGGTCTGGCTCGCCGGTGGATGTACTGATGCCGGGGTTGGATGTACCATTGCCGTAAGGGGACGTGCTGATGCTGGCTCCTACCTGAGGTGCACCATCTGCACCGAAGGGACTGTGACTACTTGGCCGGGGAACAAGAACTTTAAGCTATAACTGTAGAACCACCTCTTGTTCACAAATACGGACTGGTGCTAACGGGCCGCCCAATGGAGGATGGGTTCCCTTTTGAGTCTTGGTCCTCCCAAGGTTTCTTCCTATTTCCCCGCCATCTTAGGGAGTTTTTCCTTGCCACTGTCGCCTTTGGCTTGCTCATTAGGGATCTGGACCCATACAATTTGTAAAGCTGCTTTGAGACAACATGTGTTGTAAAGAGAGTTGTGAAGAAACTACTTTCTCTAGAATTTTGGATATGAATGACAAATTAGAGATTGGCCTATAGTTGGACATTTCCTGGGGGTTAAGACCAGATTTCTTAATTAGCGGCTTGATAACTGCAAGTTTAAATGAACTGGGAATATATCCCAGGCTCAGAGAGCAGTTTATTATAGTGAGCAAAGGTTCTACATTGCTATGCAGTAATTCTTTAAGGTAAATGGGTTGGTACTGCATCTATTATGCATGTGGAGGGCTTAGCAGATTCCACCAATGAAATAAGCTCCTCACAACCAATTGGGACTCTAACATGGCATCAGAGCTGACCAGACATCTGTCAAGACTGCATAGGCATGTTGCCAGGCTCTGAGATAGCACAACCAATTTTTTCCCTAATTTTATCAATCTTATCATTAAAGAATTTCATGAAATTATTACTGCTACACTCTAATGGGTTTAGTGAATTGATTTGATCATGGCTCCTCGTTAGGCTGGAAACAGTTTTGAATAGGAGTGCAGAATTGTTTTTATGTTTTTCTATTAAAGCCGATAAGTATGAGGATTTTGCCGTATGGAGGGCATGCATATATTCAGTACGGATGCTTTTCCATGATAGTCTAAACACTTCTAACTTTTAATTTCGCCATTTACGCTCCAGGATCCGCGCGGCTCATTTGAGACTACGCGTGTGCTCGTTATACCATGGCGCTATTCTTCTCTCAGTGGCTCTCTTATAGCGTAATGGTGCAACCTTGTCTAATGCTGTATGAAGAGAAGTCTCAACGTGCTCTGTAAAATGCTCTAGTCCTTCCGGAGCTACAGGTGTATCAATTTCTGTCAAACCAGGTAAAATATCAGTGAGCGCGGCTATGGTACTAGGTGCTATAGTTCGTTTCATTTGGTCGCGGGGCGGCTGATGAATACCATCAGTCAAGCATAACTCGTACGTTATGAGGCTGTGGTCAGAAACAGCCTCACTCTGAGGTAAAATTGCTAAACTGGATATGTTAATACCAAATGATAAGACCAGGTCTAAAGTATGACTACAATTATGCGTAGGACCCACCACATTCTGAGTGATACCCATTGAATCAAGAATTTCTTGAAAATATTTGCTTAAAGCGTCACAAAGATTCTCAAAATGGATGTTAAAATCACCAACTATAATCACCTTATCGGCTGATAGCACTACATGAGACAGGAAGTCTGAAAACTCCCGCAAGAACCAGGGGGGCGGTAAATAGTAATTAACATAAACGACTGCGACGCTTTGTTGGTTGTTAGATTTGATACATTTGAAACAGTGAGGATGAGATGTTCAAAAGAATAAAATTTAAAGGCGAATTTTTGAGAAATGTCTATATCAGAGTCATATATTGTGGCGACACCACCTCCTCGACCATTTGGACGGGGGGGTTATGAACATATCTATAGCCAGAGGGAGAGGCTTCATTTAGGGCCATATAATCATCTGGCCGGGTCCAGGTTTCCGTCAAGCAGAGCATGCATAGATTATGATCGGTAATCATTTCATTAACCAGCAATGCTTTAGATGACAGGGATCTAATATTTAGCAGTCCTAGTTTCAGATTTAAACTACTCTCCAAGGGAGCATAATCCAATTTAACATTGATTAAATTTTGTCTACTAACTTTGCGAGAGTTATTTTTTGGTACTCGAGGAACAGACACAGTCTCAATCCAGTGTGACCTAGGTGACGACTCTTTGCAGCTAGCAGACAGTCGGTTTAGCCTTTGTGTCTGCTGCCTGGCCTCGGCTCTGGTTTGTCAATCCCCATTAACAAGTCCTACACTACCACTAGTAAGCCTAGCAGATATGCTACGGGAAATGAGAGCAGCACCCTCCCAAGAAAGGTGAATGCCGTCTTGCTTTAAAAGGCCAGGCCTGCCTTCAAAACGCGTCCAATTATCTATATAACCCACGTTGTTTTCTGAGCACCATTTAGACATCCAGCGGTGTAGCGCCAATAACCTGCTGTATGTTTCGGCGCCACGCCGAATTGGAATGGGACCAGAGCATATTACGTCATCTGACATAGTCCCCGCTAACTCACACACCTCTTTAACATTATCCTTAGTGATCTCGGACTGTCTCAAACCCACATCATTGGTGCCGAATATTTTTGAATATTGAATATTTACGATTAGCCAGCACCTTTAGATTAGCCCTGATGTCAGGCGCTCTAGCCCCCGGGATACACTTAACTATGGCCGCTGGTGTCTCTAAGGGGGTCGCTACATTCACGTGTCGGAGCTGGGAGTCTCCTTTAACCAGAACTCTTTTAACAGGTCGCTCAGTCGGTGTACTACTGAGTGGGGCAAACCTGTTTGACACGGGAATCTGAGTAGAATGGTGCCGAGACGTCACCCATTCGCCCCTCTGCGAGGGCTCTAATGCCGGAGCTGGGGGCTTGCTAGCTACGGTGGTGGCAACCAGACCTGCTTCGCTAGGTGCTACGCTAGGTGAAAGTAAAAGTATGCAATTAAATTCAGATATATAGTGAAGTAAAAGTGAAAGTTGCCAAAAAAATTTAAACTCGAGGAAAGTACAAAGAATTCCAAAATATACTTAAGTACAGTAGTTAAGTATTTTTACTTCGTTACTATACAACACTAAACAATACAATGGCATCATGGACAGTGGCGGCTGGTCAATAAGGGGTGCTGGGGTGCCACCCCCTTCAAGTTAGAGAAGAAAACATGCTGAAATTCAATTATGTATTGCAAAGCTAGTCATTCATCTAGTAGTCATGATGGAATTTATTTTAAACAATCAGAAATTGTATGTGCTTAATTTATGTGCCATTAAATATTGTATGCTTCCTGTGTGTGGGGTGCTGGCCAAATGAGCATGTATCCAGATTCATAAATGTTTTTCATGCAGGTAACATGAGTTGCGCTTTAATAGGTTGCATTAAATGCTAGGCCTAGACACGGCTAATGTTGGTAAAGACAAAACAGACATGACTAACTCAGACCAAAACAACAAACATGCATCCAGACACAAATGCAGAACAGACCTTTTAACCTAGAACATGGATCTAGGGAACATGTATCTAGAGAAACTCGTCTATACTGTTTTTGTGATCATTTTCATCCTTTTTACTTTAATATTGATTGTATATATAGTTTCATGCCAGTATATAGTTCTTTTGCTTAGGTATGATGCCCAAGCTTCATACTTTGTGGTCTTGTGCCCTAGTCTTTGACTGGGTAGAACATGTGACTTCAAGACACAAAATGCAGGTAAGAGTTTGTCTGTAGTGTTATTGCTGAATAAGTACCACTTAATTTGGTACCACTAGGCCATTTTGACTAGTCATTCTCCCAGTCTGCTATTCTGTAAGCACTTGTGAGTATTCTATGTCAATCGCATGCCTATCAATCACATCAATCAATGATGGCAGAAATGGATATGGTCATGAACTCTGGGTAGTGACCAAAAGAATGAGATTGCAGATAAAAGTGGCTGAAATGAGTTTCTTCCGCTGGGTGTCCAGGGTCTCCCTTAGAGATAGGGTGAGGAGTACGGTCATCCGGAGAGACTCAGAGTAGAGCAGCTGCTCTTCCATGTAGAGAGGAGCTAGTTGAAGTGGTTCGGGCATCTGGTCCGCATGGCTGGTGCCTCCCTGGTGAGGCGTTCCAGGCATGTCCAACTGGGAGGAGATGCCGGGGAAGACCAAGGACATGCTGGAATCAACGTAACACCAAACCATACTAAGGATAACAAATAAACACTTCCAGATAACACAAAGATACGGAGTAGGGAGGCATAGGGGAATACTGACATAGAGAGAACTAGAAAATACAGCAAACGACCAGACTCACAACAGGCAAAAATCCACAACATGGAATACTTATATATATACACAAGAACATGGAGCTAGCGAGACACAGGTGAAAACAATTACACAAGGCGGAGACTAAAACAAGGGGTGTGAACAAAATGCAAACATGGTGTCATGTTTTATGCATCTAAGGACAACAAGTCCCAGAAGGCTACATGCCGTCCCCGCAGATCTTCATTACCAGAATATTGAGTTCACCTGTACCCTATCTTACTTACCCTTGTTTGCCTTGGTTTGAATACTGGACTGGGTTTTAACTTTGTTTTTTTTTTATTTGCCCTTTCATTAAAATTACATATTTTTTATCTGATTCTGCATGTGTCTGCTTTGCCTTTCACCCATGATGTCTCACATGGAAACGAAACCAAAAACGAAGACACGAGGGCCATTGCCGTGCGAACTACAACACTAAGGAACGCCAAATGAATCCATCACGTGTCCTCGTGTCTGATTCCTTATAGATATGTACAAAAATAAAACCTCAGCACACAAACATAATAGGGATTTATGAAAAATCTATTTATTTATGAAAAATTACTGGACTAAAACCAATAACAGGAATAGAACTAGAAGGCAGTGATGTAACTAAACCTGGTTCTATAAGGTTGCATTATCAAGACGAGAGGACACATACCAGTTTATGTTTGGCAGAGACAAAAGAAGTCCTACACCATCTGGTACAAAAAGTTATTTATGGGGTATCCTGTCAAGGTTGTTGGTTTAAGGCTTTTTTGTGGCTAGCTTGCTGCATTGGGTTGTCTGTCCTTTTCAGTGGAAATAATTCAGGACCTTTCCAATACTCTTCATGATCTGTAAAACATGGGCAATTCTTGTTCACTAGGGAGATCAATACCATTTTGGGGACTTTTTAAAAATTATTTTTTCAATACCGGAGCACCATCTTTGCTTCTGACCTAGGTCTGATGAATTCCAGAAGTCAAAACTTTTTGCTATGGCATGTTTATAAGATCAAAGTACTGAAAGACCTGTTCTTTTGAAATGCATATACTGAATTGTATATGTATGTATAAAATGGACTTTTAATTAATCTGCCTTTATTTTGCCGTGATAACTGCCATAAAAACTATGGTAAGCGTTTATTCGTGGAGCATATATTCCTTGAGTATTTTTCATTACGTATGTGCATATATGAATTTTATTTTTATAGGGCTCTTTGCAACAGCTGTTGCAAAGCAGCTTTACATATATCATAAATCCAAGCCCCCAGTGAGCAAGCCAAAGGTGGCAGTGGCAAGGAAAAACTCCCTAGAGCATAGAAGAACCAAGACTCAAAGAGGAAACCCATCCTCCTCTGGTCAGCAACGGATACTACAATAGCAACATTGTAAATATAAGCAGTAAAGAGAGTAAAGAGAGACAAAAAAGCTAAGAATGTAGTTTTCTAGAAGTCCTAGTCTGGGTTTGATGAATGTAGGTGTGTGTGCGAAACCCATCTGGTACAAGAACATCTGTCCAGGGCTCAGAGAAATAGGAGCTGGGATAAAGAAGTGGGAGACACAGCAGGGGGCATTTGATGGGGCTGGGAGGAGCCATAGCAGCTTAGACAAGCTGAGGCTCAGTAAATGTATGACGTCAGGACCATGTGTATCGCCCAATAACAAGGCATTAACTACTATGATTAGACATATAGCCCAATAATAGAGCATTAACTACGATGATCAGACATATAACCCAATAACAGGGCATTAACTACTATGATCAGACATATAACCCAATAACAGGGCATTAACTACTATGATCAGACATATAACCCAATAACAGGGCATTAACTACTATGATCAGACATATAGCCCAATAACAGGGCATTATCTACTATGATCAGACACATAGCCCAATAACAGGGCATTATCTACTATGATCAGACACAGCCAATAACAGGGCATTAACTACTATGATCAGCACTGTCTCTGTTCTGTCTCTAATAGAGTGAAGACACACAGCCCAATAACAGAGCAGTAACTTCTATGATCAGCACTGTCTCTGTCTCTGATAGAGCGACCGGATAAGGCAAACTATGTAGACACACTGGATTTGTGTGATGACTATTGGCAAATTCCCCTGCTGAGTGAGGCCAAAGAGCAGAAAGATTCAGCATCCATAGTGCCTACCGGATTCTAAGAGTTCACCTTGATACCTTTCGGATTACCTGTAGTTTGACATAATAAGGGTCGAGGTTGGCTTTTTCCATAAGTGGTCTGATTATTGCTCATTTGGATGATTTAATGAGAAGTTCCTTTTAGTAAAGCATCGATTACTTCAGATTTTTTGAGGTGTGTGGTCAATGTATCTAGTAAGCAAGTAAGGGTCAGATCAGTAATGTTAGTTCAGGCACTTGACTATTTTAGTGCCTTTAGTGCCATGGTTGTTTTGGTTTCTGTGTAACTGTACAATGACTCATTAATACTCTGAATGCTATGTCTAATGTGCTTAAATTTCTCATTGAAAAAAGTCATGATCTCTCCTACTCCTAGTCAGTATGCAATTATAATAAAAACAAATCTAGTATTATTTTTTACATTTTATATATAGACACTGTCGTGTGTCGGGTGTGGTAGAGAGGCGAGGGTACTACATTGTGGCTGATATGTATTCGGGGACCATGCCCTGATTCCGCAAGCACATCATGCCGAAAGTGCATGAGGAAAAAAGAGTGCATCCGGAACACTTCTTATAATTGTATATCAACCCTTAGCCATTATCATGTAACAGACCATTAAAAGACTTTTAATATGAAAATGATGATTGAAGTGAAAGGATATAGTATACTATGTTTACACTTAATTACAGCCAAAGCAAGTAACCCATTTCTCTCTGTTGAGCGTAACTAATGACACTGAGGATCCTCATGTTCCAAGCTGCCTGCAAGCAGCGAGGCGCGGTTTTAAATGTGTAATGGGCGGTCCTTCCTCGAGCTTGTCACTCACTGTATAACAAGCTCTGATTGGACAAACGGATGCTCTCTCAGTTAAGCATGCTCATTGAAGTTTCCTATCTAGTGCAGATACGCGGCTTAATGAAATAAAGCATAATCGTCGAAACCTTGCTAGTGCTATGTTTAGGATAGTGCTTACTACATTTGTTGATGTGATCCGGTCCCTGGATGCAGCCCTTGTCAAGCTTCGAACTGGAGCAAATCACTAGCTAGCAAACCTAGATAAGTAGCCGGAGAGGCCGGACTTTGTTGGTAAGATAGACAGCAAGCTAGCTAGCTAACTGACTAGCTGGGTCAGCTATCTCGATAGCATCAGCGTTAGCCTGTTTTTGTTAAAATCTGGGAAACAATTCCCTTTTTTGCTAGCCAAATCAAACCTAATTTTAGCTAGCTACGATTTTTTACAGTATGTTTGCAGTTATATAAATCAAGCAGAAATGTACGGTTAGTGTTTTGAGAGAGTAAGGGAGAAAGAGTTGTGCGGTAACGGGGGTACGTTTATCTGCATAACATTAGTTCTAGACGCTTCCTGACTAGGTGAGGTACTATAAAATGTATGCTGATCAGAATGTTGTCACCATGTATGAACTGTACTTCTCATAGACACTTGGAGGATACTGCGATCAAACCTTAAGGACACACGTACAATCGTTAGTGTTGGCATGCTTTGACGATTCCGAGGCATGTACGTAGAGGCTCAGGTGTCATCACTTGCGCTGGCCCACCTTCTGATGGACTGCACTGCATCTCTTTCAGTCAGATTCTCTACGCAGGTGCCCGATAGTCGGGCGTATAAAAATAAAGATTTCTGCATCAGATTTTCGCGGTCGTTAGTTATTGCCCAGTAAAACCGGTATATAGTAATTGTGGGTGTAGTTATTGTGCGTTCAAACAATGGATATTTAGTCTGTCACAAACTGCACATGGTGAGACATAGAAAGCAACAAAGTAATCTTTCTGTTTTCTCTCAGTGGCATGGATGTGGATGCTGGGCTTGGCCTGGAGATGGAGCTGGGACCAGAGCTGGAAGAGGAGCTGGGTGTGTCTCTGGATGAGCTGCGTAAATGGATCGAGGAGCAGGTGGACAACAGTGATGCCGTGCAGCAGAGGAAAACGCAGATAGCTGAACTCCAGGAGTGGGTCGAACAGAGAGAAAAAGACATGGCCACTGTGGATATGCTCTGCTCCGATGCTTCAGAGTATGTGTGTGTGTGTGTGTGAGAGAGAGCAAGAACATGTAAGGTTGTAAAGAAGACTAAGTCTAAAAGTAACAAATCAGTGGAGACAATTAATCAGAATGTAGATAATCCCATATTGTGTGTTTTCCTTTCAAATTTTGCAACCTAGTGCATAGCTCCAGTAGTTCATGTGAACTCTAGGAGAGTGGATGTTAACTGAACCTCGGTCTCTAGGAGAGTGGAAGTTAACTGAACATCGGTCTCTAGGAGAGTGTTCTGTGCATGTGTTTCCTCAGGTCTGTAGAGCAGTGTGAAGTTCTGGTGAAGGAGCTGTACGGTAAAATAGGCCTGGCGTACCGAGAGAGCAGCTCTGAAGACGAGGGAGGTGGCGCGGGTAGTGCATCCGAGGTCATCGAAATCGACGATGACGAAGATGACGATGTGATTGCCGTGGGCTGTGGTAGGTGAACGCCGAGTGCCCGGGTGTGGGAACACACTTGGGGCCCTAGTTGGGTTGTAGGACTAGGCTGTGTGTTACTAAGAACGTGTGGCAGTGAGAGCCAAAAATGCGATGGTAAACTCTACCAGTGTATGTCACGTGTACAAAATAATTTATTGCTTTTTGTTTTCTAATCCCATCATCCTGACCATTGTGCTGGTCATTTTAGTGATTAAACAATTTTTATGTGATTTTCAAAATTTGATAAAACACGATGATGAAAATGGGCATCAGTTCACAGGGAATACAGCTTGCAGAAAAGAAAGGTGGAAATATCACTTTAGTATTGTTACAAGAAATAAGTCAGGACATCTCGTGATGAGTGGCGATTATTTAGTCCATGTTAGGATAACCATTAGAAAAGGACACTTAGCCAGAAAACATAATAACAAAGGGAAACGGAAATATTAAGGCAGTATACAATATTACAACACAAACAAAGCTTGTTGAGGATGTGTTTGGAGATTTTCTTTCCACTATTTGCCTGCTGTAGATTTCACTGGTTATTTTTGCACTGCCACAGTCCGTTAAAAAATGTTGTTTGAAATATTTTCCAAATTGTATTATATAAGGACCAATTAAATGGTAATCAAGAATCATCTATGAAAAAAATGAGGTTAAAGCCAAACATGGTCATTTTCTTTGCTGCACGAGTCTCCCTTAGATGCTTTTCAATATTCAGAATCACTCTCTCCTCTTGCAGTAGTTCCACCAAAGAAGGTCATCACACCAGGCAAAGACTCAACGGTAAGACAAGATTCAGCTGACATTGCAATATTAGCCTAAATATTCCTGCAGGTCGTGCTATGTAATATCAGCCCTTTAAAAAATGACCTGCCTTTTTATTGACAGGGTTGGTTATTGTAATTATTTAAAGATATCTTTTTTAATTGTATTTTTTGTGGTGTCCATGTGCAAACCTGTTAACATTTGTATAGATTATGGAAACATCAGCAGTGCTGCAGAGAACTTCACAGCAAGTGCAGAACCTGATGCAGGCTGTCACCAAGACAACCACATCGTCATCCACCGCGATCACTCCACCCAAGGCGTTGGCCCCGCCCTCTCAGTCCCGTGGCTCCATGCTCAATATTCCAGCCGTGTTCGTGTCCTCGGCCCCTGCAAACACACCCACCCAACCAAACCCGGTCCTCAAACAGGACGTGATGAAAGTAAATATGATCATTCTAGGTAAAAAACGTACCAAGACCTGGCACCGTGGAACCCTGATTGCTATTAACTCAGTGGGTAAGATTTCATGAAAATGAAATGTTTGTTTATGTATTTATGAACCATTCGTTTCTACTAAGAAACCTTTTTTTTCAGAAGGGCTGAAATATCAGCATGAAGTCCATTAGTGAGATTGTTACAATATTGTACATTACATCTATACTTTGTATTTTGCTCCACCCCCACAATTCAGGCGTAAACTAAAGAGTAGATTTAAGGGGGGGGGATGGATAAACAATACTGCAAAGTGATGTTTTATCTATTCAGAGATCATGTGCATGTTCACTTCTGCTTGTGATATGTGAAATTGTTGAAGCTTGTTGGGTCAGGGGGTTGGCAGCATGGTTAAGTGAAGCCGTCTCCAGGTGGTCGTGCATAGGGTCAGTGCACCGTACATCGCTCGGATGTAGATGGCTATGACCCACTGCAGTTGTGTGTGCCCCCCCCCCTTGATATCTGACTCCTGGCTTCTCCTGCCCTCCTCTGGCGCCGCAGGCAGCAGCTTCAAGTACAAGGTGAAGTTCGAGAACAAGGGCAAGAGTCTGCTGTCAGGCAACCACGTGGCCTTTGACTACCACCCCACGCTGGAGCGGCTGTACGTGGGTGCCCGTGTCGTTGCCAAGTACAAGGACGGCAACCAGGTGTGGCTCTACGCTGGCATCGTCGCGGAGATGCCCAACAGCAAGAACCGCATGAGGTGAGTGGAGATGGGTGGGGCATCAAAGATGAAGGGATGAAATGGGAGAGGATAGTGATGAGGGGATGGAGGACAAAGGAAACTAGGGATTTGGTGCTTTTTGTTATATATAGGGATGGGAGAAATGGGTAAGAAGAGAGGAGTGGGGAGGGGAGAAAGGGGTGGAGAAAAGGGAAGAGCGGTTTCACAAGAACTGATGTACTTGCCTATTTCTCTTTCATGTGTTTCCAGGTTTCTGATCTTTTTTGATGATGGCTATGCCTCCTACGTGGGTCTGCCTGAACTCTACCCCATCTGCCGACCCTGTAAGCCTTCCGGTTACTTCCTTGGTGTACTGACAACCAGAGTGATTCCTTCATTTTTACATCCACTTCACTGTGAGGTTGAAATGCATAAAAGGAAAAGATTGGTCATCAATAGCATTTATCTAGAAGGCTGTCATGTCTGTAATGAGGGGTAGAGAGGATGCCGAAACCAAGGCGTTGCTTTTCACGCATTGCGTTTATTTTTATAGCATGTAGTGCTTATCAGCAAAACACGGACACACACATGCATCAAAGAATTGACTTAAACAAAGACGAGTGACATCGACACATTAAATACCTTAATGAGACGATTTGCAGGTGAAACAGATGAACACGCACATAGAACACACCCAAAGGAAATACATGTACACTATATTGCCAAAAGTGTTCGCTTACTCGTCCAAATGATCGGAATCGGGTGTTCCAATCACTTCCATGGCCACAGGTGTATGCAGACTATTTTTTTTGTGAAAGTATGTGTCGTCTCAGGAGATCCATGAATTCCAGCGTGGAACTGTGATGGGATACTACTATCTGTGCAACAAATCCAGTTGTGAAATTTCCTCACCCCTAAATATTCCACAGTCAACTGTCAGCTGTATTATAAGAAAATGGAAGTGTTTGGGAACAACAGCAACTCAGCCATGAAGTGGTAGGCCACATAAACTGACGGAGCGGAGACAGCAGATACTGAAGCACGTAGTGCAACAAGGTCAGCAACTTTCTGCAGAGTCAATCACTACAGACATCCAAACATCATGTGGCCTTCAGATTAGCTCAAGAACAGTGCGCAGAGAGCTTCGTGGAATGGGTTTCCATGGTCGAGCAGCTGCATCCAAGCCATACATCACCAAGTGCAATGCAAAGCGTCGGATGCAGTGGTGTAAAGCACGCTGCCACTGCACTATGCAGTAGAGGCGCGTTCTCTGGAGTGACAAATCGTGCTTCTCCATCTGGCAATCCGATAGATGAGTCTGGGTTTGACGGTTGCCAGGAGAACGGTACTTGTCTAACTGCATTGTGCCAAGTGTAAAGTTTGGTGGAGGGGGGATTATAGTGTGGGTTGTTTTTCAGGAGCTGGGCTTGGGTCCTTAGTTTCAGTGAAACGAACTCTGAATGCCTCAGCATACCAAGACATTTTGGACAACTCCATAAAGACATGGATGGCAGAGTCTGGTGTGGATGAACTTGACTGGCCTGCACAGAGTCCTGACCTCAACCCAATAGAATTAGATTAATGAATTAATGAGAGCCATGCCTTCTCGTCCAACATCATTATGTGACCTCACAAATGCGCTTCTGGAAGAATGGTCAAAAATCCCCATATACACACTCCTAAACCTTGTAAACAGCCTTCCCAGAAGATTTGAAGCTGTTCTTGCTGCAATGGGTGGACCAACGTCATATTGAACCATATGGATTAGGAATGGGATGACACTTAAGATCATATGTGAGTCAAGGAAGGTGAGCGAATACTTTTGGCAATATAGTGTATGTACATAAACAGACGCAGACCACACATACACACACCCGAAGGGAGGGGTTAGGGGCTGTACCTTTGAAATTCAGTAATACTTGTCTAATCACAGCACTTGAACTGTAATTTTATTTTTTTAGTGTAAAGTGTCCTTGAGCTCACAAAAAGCAATATATAAATAAAACTTGGCCTGGAGAATTTGAGCAAGTTCAGTCCATCTTCATTTATTTCCACATTTTACTGTTGAAGAGCTTATGAATAAAACTTGTGCACTGTTACCACGAGCTGCTTAGACTTTGGCTTAAATTAACACAGTATAAGCTGAACAGGCACCACCCATGGTTCCCAGCAATGTTTTTATTTGTGTGTGTGTGTGTGTGTGTGTACACGCACAGTGAAGAAGACGTGGGAGGACATAGAGGACGATTCGTGCAAGGACTTCATCGAGGAGTACATCACGGCGTACCCCAACAGGCCCATGGTCCTACTGAAGCCGGGACAGATCATAAAGACCGAGTGGGAGGGGACATGGTGGCGGAGCCGTGTGGAGGAAGTGGATGGCAGCCTAGTCAAGATGCTCTTCCTGGTTAGATGACGATCACTTCCTGCCACTCGTTACCTTTATCCCACCTTACCTTCTAAACTTAATATCAAAGCAATCAAGCTGTCATTCAAAGTTATTATTTTCTCTGTATGAACTACCTTTGGGTTTTCTTTAGCTCAGACATTTAAAATTGTCACTTTTGACCGTGAGAGTTACTTTATCAAGAAAAAAAAAACACTGCTGTGTGAACACTGCTGGGTGGCGTGAGGACTTTGGGTATGCAGCAGGCGTGTGAGTGTTCTCTGGACACTGTCTGCAGGACGACAAGCGCAGCGAGTGGATCTACCGCGGCTCCACACGGCTGGAACCCATGTTCAACCTAAAGATGAGCACGGCCAACACCCAGGAGAAGAAGCTGGCCGGACAGCAGCGTCTGCGCCCCAACATGGGTAACACGCGCACGTCAACACGCGCACGTCAACACGCGCACGTCAACACGCTCCCTGCGAAGCCTGGGGGTGTGCGATGGCACAGTTTGCATGCATCGTCATCTTTCTCAAATCTGTCTGTAGGAGCGCTGAGGGCAAAAGGGCCTGTGGTGCAGTACACTAATGACACCAGTTTGGCAGGCAGCCGGCCAGCCCCGCCCCCTCCTGTGCCGCCCCGCCCACCTCCTGCCATGACCTCGCAGCCTGTCCGCAATGAGTGAGACTCCCCCATCCACACCAAAACTACATTACCCACAGTGCCTCACCTCTACTCGGTTGGCACTGGTTGTCCTTGAGCCGTCTCATGTGTCTCTCTGTTCTTCAGGAGTCAGATGGCCAAGAAGAGCACTTCGCAATTAGTGGCCGCCCCTCGCCAGGGTGTGACGACCGATCTGCAGCTCAAACCCCTCAGCAGCATGGTGCCCCAGACCAGCAGCTCCAGGTTGAGCAGCACTAAACCGCTCTCCCGAACAGCCGTGTTCCCTTTACATCTCACTGCGGTCTTACATCAAATGTAAAAGTATAAGAACACACTAAGTGATGTTACATTTGGTTAGTTCAAGCTGGGTGCATTGCTTATGTGTTTTTTGTATGTTATGAATTTTGAGACTGATGCAACCACTCGACATATTTTGGGTAATTACCCCAATCCGCTCCAGGCTCTTCCTCCTTCAGTCGGGCCCCGTGCAGAACCTTCCTCCCATCGCCCCTGCCCCCCAGCCGCTCCAGGCCCTGCAGCCGCTCCAGCCGGCAGTGGCAGCATACGCCAGTGAGCGGATCCCCCAGGAGCCGTCGTACCAGGCCCCCAACGATCGCCTCTTCTACCTGAGCCACTCCTGCTCGCCTGAGTGCCTGAAGCGCATCCGCCCTACGCGGCCCAACCTGCACCGTGGCCGCAACCCCCTCCTCACTCCCCTGCTCTATGAGTTCCGCCGCATGACCGCACGCAGACGCCTCAACCGCAAGGTGAGGGTTGGGCGAGGGTTGGGGGGGGTGGTTGGGTATTTGTGGTTTATCAGGAAGGTAGATGACCACCCACCCCACCTTTGTAGATGTCCTTCCACGTCATCTACAAGTCTCCGTGTGGCCTGAGCCTGCGTAACATGGCGGAGATCCAGCGCTACCTCTTCCAGACACACTGCGACTTCATCTTCTTGGAAATGTTCTGCCTGGACCCGTACGTGCTGGTGGACCGGCGCTTCCAGCCGCAGCGCCCCTTCTACTTCATCCGCGACATCACGGGCGGCCGCGAAGACATCCCGCTCTCCTGCGTCAACGAGATCGACGGCACGGCGCCGCCCAATGTCACCTACAGCAAGGAGCGCATCCCTGAGCGCGGCGTCATCATCAACACCAGCCCCGACTACCTGGTGGGCTGTGACTGCACCGACGGCTGCCAGGACAAGTGAGTTCGCGGGGGGTGTGGCTTGTTTTGGGGTGTGGGGGTGGGGCTTGTGTTGGGTGGGGGGGTGGGGCTTGTGTTGGGATGGGAGGGGTTGGTCTTCTGACTGCCAGTCGCAGCCATGTGACTGGCTATTTTGCTGGTAGAGGTCAAATGGAGGTTGGGGGCGGGATTGTTTTAGAGAGTTTAGTAACACTGGGATGTGCGGTTAAATGGGGTTCTTTTGTTGCTTGCTTGCAGGTCAAAGTGTTCCTGCCACCAGCTGACACTGCAGGCCACGGCGTGTACTCCTGGAGGTCAGGTCAACTACAGCGCCGGCTACCACTACAAGAGACTGGAGGAGTGCTTACCCACAGGGTTGGTCTCTCTCTCTCTCACACACACGAGAACAGATTACATGAGTATGATCTGGATGGAGTAGCTCCAAAGTCCAATAATTGAATTGGTCCTTTTATTAAAAAAACCCTGACATTTAGCTTCGATATACTCGTTCTTTGTACATGTGTTTTAAAAAAAGTGGAGGATTAAAGGACTCGTACTAGAACTGTTGTTTTTGGAGGATTAAAGGACATAGTCATATGATGATTATCCATTATCAGGATTTGCCTTTACTGAACAATAACATAATCTTTCTCCTTCCCCCCCTCTGTCTCCCTCCCTGCCTCCCTCTCTCCCTCCCTCTCTCAGCATATATGAGTGTAATAAGCGGTGTCGCTGTAATCCTCAGATGTGTACCAATCGTCTGGTGCAGCATGGCCTGCAGGTTCGCCTGCAGCTCTTTAAAACCCAGAACAAAGGCTGGGGCATCCGTTGCCTTGACGACGTCGCTAAGGGCTCCTTCGTCTGTATTTACGCAGGTACTGGGGAAACAGCTCCGGGCCTCAGCTTGTTGCCAAGATCCAAACCCTATGGGTGTGATAAAGCCCCCTGGTATAGAAGGCTACAAACATGAAGTGTAGGTGGTCTTGAAGCAGGAACCACAGTGATGAGATCCACCCCTCCCTTCACCCTCTCTTTCTTTCTACCTCTCCTCCCATCTCTCCTCCTGCTCCAGGCAAAATCCTCACGGACGACATAGCCGACAAGGAGGGCCAGGAGATGGGAGACGAGTACTTTGCCAACTTGGACCACATCGAGACGGTGGAGAAGTTCAAGGAGGGCTACGAGAGCGAGGCACACTGCTCCGACAGCGAGGGCAGCGGTGTGGACATGAGCCGCGTCAAGCTGACCCCTCGGCCCCAGCAGGGCAAGGGGGCCGTCAAGGTTGAGGACCGCACGGGGGGCAAAGGTGAGGCAGACCGGGTACTGGGCCAAGCTCCACGCCAACACGCATGTGATCACTCCGACCCAAACCTGTAGTGACTGGGGTGTTAAAGGTGGGAAGTGGTTTAGAAGCACAGAGAGTAATGAATGAGTATGTAGATAAACAGATGTATGGTTAGACAGGTGGATGTAGGTAGATGGATGGCCAGGTGGATATAAGTAGACAGATGATGAATATACGTGATGATATGGAGGTTTTAGTTGGACAACGGTAGAGTTGAAGCCACGTGGGAACAGGGCGGGTCATGTGACCAGGTCGGCCTCTGCTCTCCCCAACAGGCCAAGACTCCTCCTCCGATGATGACAGTGACAGCTCAGATGACAAGGAGGAGTCGAACGGTGACGAGAGCGACAGCTCAGATGACACATTCGTGAAGGACACGCCTTACTCCTCGAGCTCAGTGTGGAGGAGCTACACCACCCGACGCCAGGCCAAGGGCATGAAGGAGGGTGAGGAGACCACAAGGACAGAGGGACTATTGGGTTACTGCTCTGTGATGTCTAGAAAATGATCATGGAAGATGTCACTGTATTTTTTTTTACCTTGGCAATGAGCTGTGGCTGGGAGGTTTGTTGAATCTGGCCAGTAAGCCCAGTAGTTTCAGTGAACCAGGTGTATAGGCATCAGTAAATTTGAGATTGTGGCACTCATCTAGTCACCTGGATCCAGTGTCTTATTGCATAGGCTTGAGCACCCTCTTGTGTCTGGATTTTTAATCTATTAACAATTTAATCTTTTATTTTGCCTAATGGCAAGTTGTATAGCAACATTTAACTATTTCCCATTGCAAAATAATGGGTAGCTTGATTATCGAGACTCGGAGAAGAAATGAACTCGTGTGATGATTATCATGTAAAGATAATGGAGATATTAGCATTGCATGGACAGTATGGCATCATATTTATCTTTATTTTCACTAAAAATGTGGTGTTTCCTTTGTGTCTCTTTATCTTTCTCTCTCTCTGTATTTCTCAAGTACATTAGGAATATAGTGTTTTAAACCTGATGTTTTTCCCGTTTGCCACAGTATTTCTGTATGAGCATAGCGTATTCTGAACCCCACCGACGACCTCAAACTCAATGCAGTTTCTGCTCTCCAAACAGAGAGTCAGGACAGTAAGGACGGCTTGAGTGTCTCGGGGGGCGGGACTGAGGACAGGAAGCCACCCCCTGTGCCAGAGGAGAGCGGCAAGAGCAAAGTGGCCTCATGGCTGACCAGCCAGACCACCTCCACTGCGGATGCCACGGTCAAGGCGGATGCCACGGTCAAGGCGGATGCCCCGGTCAAGGCGGAGGCCCCGGTCAAGGCGGAGGCCCCGGTCAAGGCGGAGGCCCCGGTCAAGGCGGAGGCCCCAGTCAAGGCGGAGAAGAAGGTGAGGGTGGAGATGTTGGACCGCCTCCTGCTCTTCTGCTGCTCAACACGATGTCTTGGTGGTTAGCATGTTTGCCTATAAGCACTATGGTCTTAATCAGTCAATCAAAATGTATTTATATAGTGCTTTTTACAACAGTTGTTGCCACAAAGCAGCTTTACAAGCGTCCGAGTCCAGGCCCCCAGTGAACAAGCCAAGGGTGACAGAGGCAAGGAAAAACTCCCTAAGAGCATGAGGAACAAACCTTGAGAGGAACCAAGACTCAGGGGAACCCATTCTCCTCTGGCTGACGCCAGTCACCATAACAATTAGAGAGATACAATAACAATTAGAGAGATACAAGGGTTCAAGTCCCTATCTGAGTGGAGTTTCCATGTTCCATGTCTGCGTGGGTTTCCTCCGGGGTCTCTGGTTTCCTCCCACAGTCCAAAAACATGGAGATTAGGCTGTCCCTGACAAATTCTGACTGTGTCTGACTGTGTATCTCTTCATGTCCAATAAAAACAGTTCTCTGAGTGTTTGTGCATGAATGTGTGTGTGCTTGTATGCCCAGTGGTGGATGGTGCTCTGTCACTAGGGTCCGTCCTCTCTCCCCTTCTTTCACGCAATTACATCCCCCAGGGGGATGTGTATTCCGGTAGCAAGTACTCTGTGCGCAATTGGCTGCTGCTTCTCGCTGGTGTGTGTGTGTGTGTGTGTGTGTGTGTGTGTGATTGGTCGTGTAAGACTTGTACCTGTGTTAAAATTGTAACGCGACCATGAAATCTTAAAAGGCACTATATAAATCAAACATTCATTCTGCTACACCTCCTGTCTTTCTCTTTCCTTCTGTCTCATGCCTCCCTCTTGCCCCCTGTGTAGGATGTGATGACGCTGTCCGATAGCGACGACGTGCAGACCATCAGCTCTGGCTCGGACGACAACAAGGAACGAGAGAAGAAGACTCAGGGTAAGAGTCCAAACCTGAGTGGAGCTTGTGGCCCCATGGCCAGACCTCCGAACAGAGGGAGAGATCTCCACATCCTTCTCTGCTACAGTTTCCTTTCTTTATCCTTAGCAAGGCCTGACAACATGCTGATATCTTGCTTAAAAATGTCTGAACACAGGCACTTTTTTCACTATTTTGAAGTATCACAACCTTGCCAACAGGTTTACGTGTTAAGTACCTGTTTCCTCCCAACTCTATATATCGGAGGCATTTAAGGGGGAAATTCTCACCCATTTTTTAAAATGAATTTCATGCACTAGATTAGAATGTATTATGAAACATGTATATTTTTAACAGTTGTAAATTTAGAGTTTAATCTCAACATTCAGAAGAGCAGACTTTGGTGATACTGCTTAAAGATCAAAGCTGTGGCTTAGGGAAACTCAAACCCCTCTCCCCGGGGCGATGGCCAACTTTGAAGTGATGGGGGTAACAGGTTTGTGTTTGCATGCAGTCATCACTTCATTTCATTGCAGTTAGAATGCCAAGCATGGAAGTGTGCTTTCCAACTTTCCTGGCATTTTTTCAGTGCTCCAGATATGCTGCAAACACTCTTTTCTTCGGGGATCAGAACATTTCCTGTTTACATACATACACCTTCATATAGAGCCTCTATTCATATACACTAGATGATTACAAAGATGCTAAATAACGTCCAGCAAGCTATTAGAAAGTAAATATTTGTTTTGTTTGTTTGTTTACATTTTTATATTTTTTTATCCTCTTGATCTCTCAGCGGTGGTAAAGAGGCAGGTGGCAGTGAAGTCAACACGAGGCATCGCCTTGAAGGCCTCCCACAGCCTGATGGTGAAAGCCGGCTCAGCTGGGCCCGCAGCAGGCAGGACAGGCGGCTCAGGGTCCCACCAGGGCCAAGGGGGCGATGGAGGAGACAGTGGCCCCAAAAGCACCCGCCAGTTCTTCGACGGAGAGGAGAATTGCTACATTATCGATGCCAAACTGGAGGGCAACCTGGGACGCTACCTCAACGTGAGTACCAACCCTTTGACTTCAGGGTGGCACGGTTTTGGGGTGGGAGAACTGCCTTGGATATATGCCAAGATTAATGTTGTGTGTCCTCCTCTTTGACCTTACTGTGTGTGTATTGTGTTTGTGTTGCAGCATAGCTGCAGCCCTAACCTCTTCGTGCAGAACGTGTTTGTGGACACGCACGACCTACGGTTCCCTTGGGTGGCTTTTTTTGCTAGCAAGTATGTCATATTTCATTGTTCATTCGTCATCACATTCCTTAAGTGACTTATGGAAGCTGATTGGCTCAACAGAATATCCACAACCTCTATCACGAGACATTCAGGAAGGTGTTGGGAAGGAGCTTTCGTAATGTAGGATCAAAGTGGCACATTCACCACTGCTTCAGCCAATTGTATATTTCCCAATGAATCTTGAGACTCTCGAAATGTGCACATTACAGTGGGTTTCTGATTTGACCGCAGGACAAATACCTTTAGATAATCAAAGAAAACAAACAAAGAGATGCCGTTTTGCATCCTGTCAAGCATACACCATTTCGTATAAACATGTTTAATGTGCTTAAGTAGCGAACATCACGTATAGGGTTAGGCACTCTTTTGGGAGTTGGAGCTGCTTGCCTGTTCATCTTGCCCTCAGCCTCATACAGGGCAGTATCCCGCCGCTTTGCTTAGGGGCCCATTGATTGTCCAGCTCATGCACTGCAGACACACCAAAGGTTAGGTGACCCATCACCCTGGCTGGAAAGGAGAATCTACGCTGAGCACGTGTGGGTTTCAGATGAATGTTTTATGGATGTTTTATTGAGATGTGACATTCTCGATACCACAAGTTTCTTCCATATGTTGCATGTAGTTTATTTTGTGGCTATGCTGTGTGTGTGTTGCGTCAGGTGAGCTGACTGTCTTGTTTGGCCTGTTCACTGTTGCACCTCCAGGAGAATCCGTGCCGGAACAGAGCTGACGTGGGACTACAACTATGAGGTCGGCAGCGTCGAGGGCAAAGAACTACTGTGCTGCTGCGGCTCCACCGAGTGCAGAGGACGACTGCTCTAACACCCACACCACACACACACGCAGAATGTTCAGACCTGCGGGACCCGTCCTCAGCAGCTGTGGAGACTTATGTGATTTTTTTGGGGGTGACCAAGTCTGTGTTATTGGAGGACAAACAAAGACCTGAGAGAATGAAATAAGACAGGAGCTTTATAAAGTGTTCACTGTAGCTATAAGATTATTTCCATCCATCTTTTCTTTGGCTCTGCATTATACCTGAACGTTTTGGATGAATATTTTTTTCCTTTATCTTTTATATAATAAGCCATGGTTTATTTTGTCTATGTATCCAATTTTTGTCATGTTTGTAAGGACAGACCAAACTGTACTGTGACCATACTGTGCAACAAAATAAATTTTGTCCCTGACATAAATACCTCGTGGTTATATTCTAAAAATCCAAATCAGTGCTTTTGTTACTGTTGAAGTTCCATTATTGAGGTACTTTACACAAGGCCTGAACCTTATTGGCTGTCAAGGGACCTTTTGTTGCAGCCCTTGAACATTTCAGCAAATTCATGCAAATTGTATCTGTCGTCATTTGTGTTCTCCAGTAACGTAGCAGTTACCTGCAGTTTTCTAACATGAATGATCCCGTTACTGACCAACGACTGGTCAGTGTTTGTCAGTTTTAGTCCCTGCTGGGCTTGATGGTACCTGATTCATGAAAACATGTAATGTCCTGTCACTGAAAGTTAGGCATGAAGTGACAGAAGCTGTATGATTCTGTGTGACCAAGCCAGAATGGAAAGCAAAAAAATATTGCTAAGTTTGCTAAAGTTTAAATATTCTGTTTGTTGACTCTCACTTTTCTTTGTCCAGTCCTCACGTTTGTGTTTGGATAGAAAATGGTTTTAGCATTCAACCAATACAGTTGGTGTCTCTCAGATGGTACATAACAATAGACTAGTCTTATTGAATTTGCTTTACCTAGTTTTCATGCAATTGGCTATGCACCAAAGATATTTTTGGCACAAAAACCTTTTTCATTAATATCCATTCTGATCCATTATCCTGACAGCTGGGGTGACTTTATTTGACCAAAAAACAAATAACCGAGGGGAAAAATGTTGCTCTGGAAACTGCTGATGTTTAGCTGTCCATTCTAAACGCATCACTGCTGGAGATAGACGGTTATGCTTTCACATTGGTGTTTTGATCTAAATGACAAATTTAGATAAATTTTTTGTTGATTCATAAACATTAGAAGATGGTTCAGTCCATATGTTCAATGGTGAATGTCTGAACAGTTCTGAACAGTTCTTAACAGTTCAGCACTTCTATCAGAAGGTCACCATATTTCATTTGTGTTTTAAGCAACCAAACTAAGCAGCTCATCCGCTTAGGTTAATTTATATTAATATGTAGCAGAAAACAGTCTTCATTCTTTGCAGTGCGATTGCTTAACCACTGCAGACTATAGCTTTGAGTGTCATTAAATTCCTTAGGACTAATGTCATAGAGATGAGTTCAGTTTAATATTATAAGCTGTATTTGTACGCTGTATCTAAATTGAATTTTAGCTTAAGTAAACCAACAGGTTTTGTTTTGGAGATGCAAACGAATTCCTGTCGGTGCCTCAGTGAAGTGCCAAAAACAGGTGTCAGATTTAATTGAAAAGAAAACCAACCAACAAATGGAAACACATAACTAAGTGATTAAAATAATTACAAAGATGATACACAATGAAAGAGTAAACATTTAAAACACATTTACAATGTTACCATGTTGTGGTCTTGAGACCAAAACTTTATTCTCTTCTATAAACTAATGCTAGCTGCTGTTCCAGGAATGCAGTTGGAAAGCCAGAGCATATTATAGTACATGCAGAGATGGTGAGTTATAGAAAACAGGAACTGAAAAAGACAGCATCCATGAGCACGAGGATAGAGCTGCATCATATAGGAAGTCCATATAGAATGAGCTCGTCTTAAAGTGGACTAATAGGAGAAAAGAGGTATTAAAAATCAAGCGAGTGGTTCATGTTTTGGGTGGAGAAACAATATATAGGTAACAGCTTCGAATGTTAAACTTCAAATCTTACTCCCTGGTAGAGGAGCACACTGCACTGTGCTTTAAGATAAATGGTTAAAAGGTATAAGACTGGTACTAGTAATTATTTTCTTTTGCATCAACGAGCACATTTACATTTACGTTTACAGCATTTAGCAGATGCTCTTATCCAGAGCGACTTACAAAAGTGCAATGTGTTCAGTCAGAATATGCATCTCTATCTAGTATAAACAGGTTTAAGTCCAAACTACTCGAGCTCAAGCACTGCCATAAACAGTTGCCAGTGCTGATACCTAGAAAGAAGACAACAAAATATAAGATTAGACACAGTGCAATACCTAGCAAGACTGAAATACCTACAAGACTACATACAGTATAAGTGCAATACTTAGCAAGTGTTCCTAAAGATAAAGTGCAATTACGCTTTATACCAATGCTTCAGTAGATTAGTGCTTATAAGAGCATGCTGCGCAGGAGAAGACTAGAGCACAACATTACCCATTTGCTGAATGTGGAGGTTCCCACAGGAGAGTCCAATTCTCCTTTGTGCAGGTTGCCTTCTTTGCTGCTGTATCTGCTTTTTAGTGGGGGTTACAAGGTGTCCTGGAAGGAAGGGTTCTGATTGACAGCATTTGGTAGATTTGTATTCAAGTACAGCTTAGACATGACCAAGTCTTGATCATCCTCATGACCATCCTCCTCTAGTTTAAACCAAGACCAGCAATTAAGACCCATATGGGGGTGTGTCTGAGATGGGACCATAACCAACATGGAGAGATGTAGACAAGACGGTATGGTTAGATGGCACAGAGATGCAAGAAGCATGTTGCAATGCTCAATTAAGAAAGAAAAAGACCCTTGCATTCATAGCAATGTTTACCATAGTTACCATAACCCACAGTGCTTAAAGAAAATTAGCTTCCTCTACTTTAATAAATTGCAACTATAATAATAGTTAAAACAGGACATTTTGGTAATGGCCTGATGAGGTGAAGAAATCCAGGATATTCCAGGTGGATTCCAGGTGGATGAGGTGGATATTCCAGGTTCAGAAAGTAAAAGACCTCACCAGGATTTTGCTCAGGCTTCCTGGACTAATTTTACCTGGCTTGCACTAATTAGAAAATCCAGCAAGCTTGAGTAAAATTCTGGGAAGGAGTTTTACTTTCTGAACCTGGAATGTCCACCTCTGGAAGTAATCCTACACTGCGAAGTGGATTCTCCCAGTTAACGAAAGTAGACTGCATAGGGTGCATATTCTGAGTAGTGACTTGAATAAGGAATGGTAGCATTCATATGAGGGACTTTTAATGTGACCTTTAACAAGCAATGTGTCAAATATTTAATAGATATAAAGACAGACATTAATTAAGGAAATGTCCTCTGTGTCTTAAATGGTAGTTATAATCATGATTACGGCAACATGTTTTCTGATTCCTATTTTAGGATTTTGAAATTTTGAGTCTATGATGCTTGAGATTGTGTCAGCAACAAGTGTATGACAATACCGACAATTCATTTGTGGTCTTGAGACCAGTC
The DNA here is from genome assembly GCA_020368025.1 of Brachyhypopomus occidentalis. Classification (NCBI taxonomy): domain Eukaryota; kingdom Metazoa; phylum Chordata; class Actinopteri; order Gymnotiformes; family Hypopomidae; genus Brachyhypopomus; species Brachyhypopomus occidentalis. Next base: position 452,810 of record JAGXOD010000136.1, read on the forward strand.
TCAAGTCATAGATCTCTACAAAGAGGTTCTTTTGTTCACCATTGTTTGAAAGAAAATTACCTGGGGCTAATCATATTTCTTCTTACATACTTTGTCCTTTTTATGCTAGTCCATAGAGTTAATCTGTCCAGGTATGCAAAAATCCTTCCTAACACAACCTCTCAGCAGTAGTTGTAGTAGTGTGTAGTAGTTGTAGTGTGTAGTAGTTGTGTGTGTGTGTGTGTGTGTGTGTGAGGTGTCTGAACTGTGCAGATGTCAAGCATGTAAATCATAGGCCTGCTCTAATGCTGTGGACAGAGAGGGGCCACTGAATGTAGCAGATGGTGTCTGGGAAGGTTTTTCTTAAGGCAGAAGTCAAAGAAGGCTTGAGCTGGACAAATGGAGGCAGGGCCTCGTGAGAGAATGGCCGTCTGTTATTGCTGGCTGGATTTCCCCTTCAGAATAGCACAGAAAAGTTTTGCTGGCTCACTGAAATATTTAACAAAGTTGCCGACTAGGCCCTGAGGGCGTTTACTGAGGTTGGGAAAGGAGAATTCTGCTGAGGTTCCACCTCCTGGGTCTGGAGTGCTGTCCCCTTTAGAACTGCCAGCGTCCACAAATGGCCCTTTGGAATGGGAATGATTTCAGCAATGGCAGTTTCTTTAGTCTCAGTTTTGACCCCCTTTAATTGATTTGATTTGATTTCCATAAAATGAGAAGAGACAAACACTGTGCATGATTGGCTGCTGCTTCTCACCAGTGTTTGACTGGATGTAAAAATGTGCAGTGTGTTGACTGGATGTGAAAGCATTGTGTAGTGTGTTGATTGTAAAACAACAATAATCCTAAACATCAATCATCAGAAGAAATGAGGTGGACCCAGCCCTATGGAAACATACTCCAGGTGTACAGGGAATTAACAAAGAGAGATAAAACAAACTTGTACTGAGAATGGACAGCAGTGCTTCAGCAGGTGATTCGGGTGTCACCAATGGTGAAGTACTTGTCTGTGGGTTTCTGAAGACAGCAGCATTTGTAAGGCTTCGAGACAGCAGCATCTGTAAGGCTTCGAGACAGCAGCATCTGTAAGGCTACGAGACAGCAGCATCTGTAAGGCTACGAGACAGCAGCATCTGTACAGTAAGGCTATAAGACAGCAGCACTAATGCTACAAGATAGCTGCCTCTGTAAGGCTACGAGACAGCAGCATCTGTAAGGCTACGAGACAGCAGCATCTGTACAGTAAGGCTATAAGACAGCAGCACTAATGCTACAAGATAGCTGCCTCTGTAAGGCTACGAGACAGCAGCATCTGTAAGGCTACGAGACAGCAGCATCTGTACAGTAAGGCTATAAGACAGCAGCACTAATGCTACAAGATAGCTGCCTCTGTAAGGCTACGAGAGGGGCACTGTAGTCTGCACATTCAGTGCAGAATATCCAGTAGATATCAGCTACGCTTGAGCTGCCCTGGAGCTGCATGTTTACAGATTGGCCAGGTTAGGAAATGACACAGGGGCAACTCTCCTCACACCCTCATCACGAGCTCAGTGCTGGTCTTCAGCTGAGCTTTGTTTGGGTCCTCTGTTGACCTTTATTGACCTGTTTATGAGGTATGGAAACACATGAAAGAGATATATACAGAAGTTTATATATATAGGACAAATATGCATATGAATATATTATGGAGGTATTGTAAACTTTTGTAAAATATATATATATACATATGAATATATTACAGAGATATTTAGAACTATTGTAAATATACATGTGATAATATATTAGAGATATATGGACTTAATATACAGATGGAATAAGGGTTCCTGTTGACATGATTTACAGATAGGATATATAAATATAAATGCTATAAACAAAATATACAAATGGGATATATGTTACTATAAACATGATATTCAGATGGGAAATAAGTTACTATAAACATAATATACAGGTAGAATAATGTACAGGATAATTTAGTGTTTAAATTAGTGTATTTGTTCAAGATATGCAGAGCATGTAGAGATTAAGAGAATACGGATTGTGCAATGTGACAACAGATGATACAGATAATGTTTACAGCTAATGTCCAGAATGTAGGTGTGTGAGCGTTAACGTTGGACAGAGTTTAGTAAGGAGACAGCTCTGGGGAAAAAGCTGTTCCTCAATCTGCTTGTCCTGGTCCATAGGCTCCTGAAGCGTCTGCCAGAGGGCAAAGAGGCAAAAAGACTGTGAGCTCGTTGCAGACAGCATTTTTTCTGGATGTCCTCAATTGATGGAAGTGGAGTCCCTGTGATCTTTTGGGCTGTTTTCACCACTCTCTGTAGAGTCTTATGTTCTGCGACTGTTATACAGCTGGACAGGATACTCTCTATCACACAGCGATAGACTGGCTGAAGACAGCTGTTGCCTCCTTAGTGTCCTCAAGAAAAATGATGGGGTTGTGTGTGTCACATTTCCCCTTCCTGAAGCCTTTGTTTTTTTTGGTGTTCGTGAGCAGGTTGTTGTCAGCACACCACCCGGCCAGATTTTCCACTCTCTCTCATCATTGTTGGTGATGAGGCCAATCACTGTGATGTCATCAGCAAACTTGATCATGGAGTTGGATTCATGAACAGTTCTGCAGTCGTGAGTGAAAAGAGAGTCGAGAAATGGACTAAGTATACAGCCCTGTGGTACTCCTGTATTGAGTGAGATGGTTTTGTAGAGTGTGTGGCCTGACCTAATCTGCTGAGGTCTGTAGGTCAGAAAATCATTAATCCAAAGGCAGAGGGAGGTGTCAATCCCCAGATCTCCAAGTTTGGCTTGGCTGGAATTACAGTGTTAAATGCTGAGCTGAAATCAACAAACAGCATTCATGCATAGGTGTTGCTATTATCCAGATGTGAGAGCACAGACTGCGCCATGGAGACAGCATCCTCCGTGCTCCTATTTCTGCAGTATGCAAACTGATGAGAGTCCAGTGAGGGTGGGAGGCAGTCTTTCAGTTGTGCCAGGACCAGTCGCGCGAAGAACTTCATAACGATGGGTGTGAGTGCTACAGGGCGGTAGTCGTTCAGGCACATCGGGTTGGAGTGTTTCGGCACTGGTACAATGGCTGTGAATTTGAGACATGTTGGTACAGCTGCCTGGGCGAGGGACAGGTTGAAGATGTCTGTGAAAACTGTGGTGAGCTGCTCTGCACATGCTCTCAATACACGCCCAGGAATGCCATCAGGGCCAGCAGCCTTGCATTCGTTGATCTGGTTCAGTGCAGTGTATTTTAATTAAGCAGTGGCTTGGTATTGCACAGTGAAAAGAATCTGCCTAACCAATTGGTCGTGAGGAGTTTATTTCCTTGGTAAATTGTTAAAAACCCTCCACATGTATATTGGATGCTGTACCTACTCGTCTGTTCAAAGAACTACTGCATTTCTCATTAGAACTTAGTGCTGCTTTCAACACCATCAACCTCTACATTCTACTGGACAGGCTGGAGACACTCATTGGCATAAGAGGTTAGCACTCTCCTGGTGAAAATCCTACCTGACAGATCTACACCAATTTGTCCTTGTATATAAGGAATGCTCAGAATGCACAAAAGTATAATATGGTGTCCCACAAGGATCTGTATTGGGCCCCATTTTGATCTCAATATATATGATACCACTGGGTACAATCATTTTTAGGCATGGTGTTAGCTTCCATTGCTATGCAGATGATACTCAGTTGTATTTATCTTCTAATCCAGATGATGTCTATACTACTCCCAAAATTGAGAACTGCGTCCAGGAAATAAAACACTGGATGGCGTCCAATTGTCACGGTTCTATCGTGGACGGAGTGTGACGCAGGCGCAGGAGCACGTAGGTATTAGCATAAACTAAAACGGAGACTTAACCAAACGTAAAGGAGGACCTTGACAGAATACGTTTAATTAACAATACATAAGAACACAACAGGAACAACACTAATATAACTCACCAGACGGGTGAACATAGATCAAGTAACTTGACAAAGAACTAACAAAGCTAAGACATAAGCGAACACGGGGAGACAGGACAATGGTAAGATCAGACACAGGGAGATACACGAACACGAAACCGGAGCTAGACATAAACCTTACTGTTAACAAACATCGCGTTCACAAGTATGATGTTTGCATAGACAACATGACCTAATCGACAGCGTGACAAGAAATAACTTAACATTAACCAAACATAGCGTTTCACCTTCACAAATAGACATAACGAACCGTGAGACATGAAACCAGAAACAAGCGACAATAACCTACAAACTAACAGAGACAACCAGGAAGTATAAATACATAAACAGAAACAAGGAACAGCTGACGACAATCGTGACGACACGAAAACGCAGAAGGAAACCATGGAAACAGAAGACAGGGGCGTGAACACGAAATGACAAAACCAAACAGGGGCGGGGGGGCGGAGCCCACTGTTACACCAATTTTCTTTTTCTGATAAGACTGAGGTGTTGCTTCTTGGACCCAAAGCTGAAAGAAGCAATTGGTCAAATATTCCTCTTACCCTAGATGGCTATTCAGTAACACCTAAATCTACTACAAAAAGCTTAGGTGTCACTATCGATTCGGATCTTTCATTTGAAACACAGATATGCAATGTCACTAAGGCTGACTTTTTCCATTTATGTAATATTGCCAAGCTGAGACATTTAGTTTAATTTATTTCAATGCAGAGAAACTGGTCCACTCCTTTGTCTCATCGAGATTGGACTAATGTAACAGTCTTTTGATCGGATGTTCTAAACAGTCACTAAAGAAACTCCAACTTGTATAGGATGCAGCACCCAGAGTCCTAACTAGGGCTAGAAAATTTTATCACATTAGTCCTACTATCTCAACGTTGTACTGGCAATATCTAATTAATTATCTAATTGATTTTTTCTGATTGGTTGCAAGACTTTTGGTATGTGCTATGACACTGTCTATAAAAATACAATAAAAACCTACAAAATAAAATTCATACTGTATATATACACACACCCACACAATGTTATGATTATTATTATGTTACAGTAACATAGACTGCAGTGGAAGTGCTGATAGCACAATGACAATGTCAAATACTATGACAAATTATGTCTAAAGTGAACAAAATGTCATACATTAGAAAAAGACGCTAATGTATGCTAAAGGTTAAAAAGAGAAAAAGATGCTAACCCAACCACCAGACAATGACAATACAAACTGACAGATATGATATGATTAGTAGTAGATATCGGTATTCTTTAATTCTAGCCATAATGAAACCTCTTTATGATATCATATAATTAGCAGTTTGCCTAGCTAAGCAGACCCAGTGCTCCATATGTTGGGTTTGATGGATTTTCAGATCCAGTGAGTCTACCCTGTGTGCACTATTTCTGTAAGTACTGCAGCACTCTTCATCTACAGACCAGCATGTACTCAGGTCAGCGAACAGAATGCCCCGAGTGCAGGAACATCTTCAATTAAACAGACACCCTGACTAACAGACAGACATCTAGAATAAGACAGCTCACGAACACTGTGGCATCTGTCAAGGCATGTCTTCCTGAACTGGTCTCAAAGCATTACGAGCAGAGCCATGCTGAGAGCATTGAGAATCTGAAGAATAGATTCCTCCAGGTGTGTCCTGAAGACATCGAGCTGATCTTCTGTGAGACAGATCAGAAGCTCATCTGGTTAGTCTGCAGTGATGGACATGTGCAGACCAGTTTCCATTCTGCATTTTTTTAGACCTTGTTGGTTACTGAATTAAACAAGTTACCATAGCAACATGTAATAGATATATTAATTAAATGGTGCAAAAAGTTTTTGTCTAGAGATCTGAAATGAAAAGAAGTGCATGAACAGCAAACTTGATAATTCACTTTTCACGCAATGGCATATTTTGCAGTTCTCACCCAGTATATGAATTCTCCAAAGTAGCATGTTTAATGTTTGAGTCTATTCTTTTGCAGGCACCAAACTTTGAGCTCAGTATCAATGGGGTTTATTAATGGGGGTTAATAACATTCTAAAGAATTTTAGTCGAAAAGGCTTCTTCGTTCATTAATGGAACATTTGCCTAAGGTCACCACAGATGTGTAGCTGTGGATCTGGAGATGTATAGATGTAGATCTGGAGATGTGTAGTCAATTATGCTTTCAGCAGAAGTCACAGTTCCAAACCTTTCACCAGACAGTACTTACAAAATGTTCTGAAAGCCATAACATTTCAACAGAAATTTGCTACCACATTCCCTTTTTTAGGAAATTATAATAATCTGCCTTCATTTAAGTTTAGCATTATTTATATTTAGCAAACATACGACATGTACCATATGTATATGCTTTGCAGAATTGTTGTTGATGCTGCTTACTCTATTGTATGATATAATTCAGAGTGTTGGGTGTATCTGCTATTACTATTATACCTTTTATAATATATTTCAAACAATGTAAATAATGCATTGACCATGAGACCTTGACAGAGTACTGTCTATTATTAAAGTTCAAAGTGGACCCTCAGGTAGATTGAAATGGTTATATCATTGCTGTTTTTCAAATTGATAATAAAAATGAATATGCATTGTTTTGCTTGATTTGTATTCAAGTTAGGTTTTGACTTATGAATAATTTGTAGAAGTTAGTGAAGTTATTCAATGTAATGAACACTCTGTTCATTACAGTTCTGTTCACATAGTCACATAGCTCACATAGTCCATAGCTCACAACAAGCTTCCGTTATAAATAAACCTGGAACTATCTACATTCACCACCAACTTTATTAGAATTACCGCTGTATTAGAAACATGTTGTGCATGTGTGAACACCTGTCCAGATCATTATACTCAGTGCTAACACTGCTGATAACCCTTTAGGGGTCTCTGTTGAGCTGTGTATATACCCTTACCAGGGTATCCTAAATAAAGTCGCCTGTGAGTCCAGGGACAGGGAAAGCTTCTCCACTGAAGTGGCAGGTGAGTGTGTACATCCTCAGTTCTGCTACTCATTAACAAATCTCTGTGGGAACCTTTCTGTATGACAAATTACTGACAATGAAGAAGAAACCAAATCAATTCCTATTTTCTCTCAAACCAGTTTCAAACCTGTGACTGCATTGTGCTGTAATGGCACTGGATTTGTGAGGTATGTGTTATTAGACTTCTCTGCTTTTAGCAGCTGTTTTCACCACATATCACAGCTGTCTAATATTATTTGTCTTCTTTAACACTTTTCTCCTTGTGATGGCAGAAAAAGTGACTGTACCTGTAAGACATCTCACACGTTTTCTATTCAGGAAATCAACTTTGCTCTGATGGTGGATTTGTTTCCTCTTCTAGGTTTTTATAAAGAGGGAAAAGATGGACAGTTCTGTTTTCACTCCCGAACTGGAGATACATAATTTTCCTGCTATATTCTGAATAGATTATTTTCTTTCCATTTATTTTATTTCTGATTTTACTAACAAATAGAGATAATTCAGCATATACTTAATGTATATAACAACAACAATAATAACAGCGACAACAATAAAAGAATTTTACTGATGTGTTTCAGTATAAGTCTAGCTTTCAGACCAGCTCTATGCAATACTGCTTCTTGCCACCCGAGGTCAGTCTCTACAAAATTCGGAGTTCCTCTCCCTGAGCCTCCTGTCCCAAATGTTCCATGTTGTCTAATCAGTCCCTGGCTCTGTCCAAAATGCCGTGCTTCCCTCCTATACAGGTTTCCAAAGCAGTACGCGATAAAGGGTAGTATGTGCGAACACATAGTATGCATTAAACAGTAAGCTAAAAGTACCCAAATGGCTTACAGAATCAGGAGCCATTTAGAAGGATGCAATTGCAGCACATTGTCCTATCCCATGATTCAACTGGAGCATTTAATTATGATCGTGTGACATCATATATCATAGGTAAAATGGCAGACTTAGTATGTCTGAAGTTGTAGCCATACTGCCTAGTCACCTACTGAAAGAACGTACTGCTTTAACGGTTGAGCAGAACGTATTGCATTGAAATGTAGTGCGTACTGCTTAAGTATGAGATTTTGGATTGAGCCCCTTTGTCAACTCCTACTGACATCTCTGATAAAGGCCTGTGATTCTGGGTGGCTCCCCTTGCTGGTTACTGTCTGTTTTGACCTTTGCTTTGTGCTTTACATGTGTAGGGTTCCGGGCAGCATGGTGGTGTGGTGGTTAGCACTGTCGCCTCACAGCAAGGCGGTCTGGGTTCGATTCTCGGTCTGGGCTGCTCTGTGTGGAGTTTGCATGTTCTCCCTGTGCCTGCGTGGGTTTTCTCCGGGTACTCCGGTTTCCTCCCACAGTCCAAAGACATGCATCTTAGGTTGATTGGTCACTCTAGATTGCCCGTGAGTGTGTGTGTGCGTGTTGGCCATGTGGTGGACTGGCGAACTGCCCATGGTGTACCCTGCCTTCGCCCGGAGATGCTGGGATTGGCTCCAGCCCCCCCGTGACCCCGACTAGCGGGAATAAGCGGTACGGATAATGAATGAATGTGTAGGGTTTCTCCTCTGGTTTTGTTTTACCTGGTTTCTGAATGATTAGTCACTGAAGTAAACAATACACAATAGAATATGGATAAACAGTAAAATGATACAAATGCACAAAATACACAGGTGCCCAACTGTTTTTTTTTGTTGGTGTTGGTGGAATTTGAGAAAGAGACCTGACAACCAGTGACTGTGGTGGTTAAAGTGTGAAGATGATTCCAAACCAGATGGAAATGGATGACAATGCAACTATCTGTGCTGGGGCTGTGCAGGCTGGGCAGAACACTACTGGTCTTCCAGGTCTTTTGAGTTGACATTCCTGGTCCACGGTTGGAATACAGTCTGAAATACAGGGAAAGGGCACTACTGCATGTCCTAGAGAGGGAGGGGTGTGCACTTCCTTCTGAAGACAATAACCATCTGCACAGCTTCTATTCTTTCTTGTGAGCTCCAATCACCATGACAGAGGCACCGTGGATCTGTATCACAGTTCGAGACAAGACCAGTCAGAATGGAGCTGTCTGCAAATTTCAAAAGATTTGGACAGATATAATTGTTATTTACCACAGAGGAAGGATTAGCACGGTTTGTTTGTGTTTCCAGCAAATGCTACTGTGAAGAACTCATGGGCTTTTTTATAGCTAAACATATTTAGTAACCATGATGAGTATTAAAACATATGTTGACTTACACACTGGCACAGAATAACTGTAATGACGCCTACTACACACCAAGTATAACAGAATAATGCACTTTTTACTCTACGATATGTCCAGTCCTTGACTGGGTGTTACGTTTCAAACAAGCTCATATTAGTTGTGTCTGACCCTTCCCTTCCGCTCTGCTTTTTTTTAGCCCTCCACACCATCTGGTAAAGTCTGCTTCAGATTGGTGTTACATCATAAAGGGTCCCATTTCCCCCTTGGTGTAGGAAGTGAGGGTGGAAGAGAGCAGTGGCAATAGGTCAGTGAGAAACTAAACAATAGAAAACATCTTTGATTTCTCCTCTCAGTGAATTACTCCCTTACTTCATCGTTCACTACAGTTCAGATCCACAGTTCTGTCTTACACCATGCATGTGTACAGTGCACACAAAAGAAATGCTATACAAAACAACATCTACTCTAAGGTGTTAAACTAATCTAATAAGATGATATTGGTAGCATATACATTAATTAATCAATTAATTAATTAATACTGATGTGTTACTAGTCGACATTATTTGTAGCATCATACCAGTTTTCTAGTTTGCTTGCTTTCACAGTAAACACAGCTGGAGCCTTTGGGTATTTTGAAATACGTGTCTAGCTCCATTTTAGGCAAAAGGCTTTGCCCTGGTCCGTCCTCTGTAATGAAGATGACATATACTTGGTGACGTATACTTTGTTTGTGATCTTCCCTTTGAGAAACAGACTTGTAGGATGTGTAAAACAAAGATGTCCTCTCCTTGTACAAAAAGATCCTGTGTGTCTGGATTGCTCGTGTGACTGGGCAGATCAGGAACAGCTAGCGCGAGTATCCATTCTGCACGCGATTGGTCTTAGGCCGCATGCGAAGGCACACTTTGAGCTGAAACCTCTTTGATGTCATTGGCGACTCTGTTGTGCTGCTACACTCCCCATGGCTGCTGGTTTTCCAGGACAGTGGTGAGTGCTCACAGAGACACTCTCACTTCTCGATGTTCTCAGTGACATGAGTGGGACATTTTTTATACAGTGACCCTGACCTAACAGATGCTAACAATGCAGTAATGAGATTTACATAATGATACAAAGCACTAGCAACAAGGAACAAATTTAATTGGCAGGAGATGAGTCAGGGGTAAGAGCCAGATGTGAGGTGATCCTGGCAAGGGTAACTCTCCAGTAAACCATGCTGCTCAACTGATACTCAGGTCATATGACTACTTCAAGAACACCTGTCACTTCTCACTGATGTTGGACTGGATATACAAGTTGTATGTCAATCGTAAAGCAACCTTGGGTTCCATGGAAGGAACTGCATTCATTCATATAGAGTTCAACACAGCAGCAAGAACTCCCATTTGTTTAACTGATAACAGTTCAGCATGTACAATAATCCAGTGTGTAAAAAAAAAACAATAAAACCAGAAAGGCTTCCTGTGCTATTAGTATTGTTCCTGTGTATTAGTAACATAAATATAACACTTTAAGAAATGTTTCTGGGGATTTTGTTAATGTTGTTTCTGGCTTTCACAGAGGTCTGCCACTCATATACTGTCCAGACAAAAACCTATAATTAATCAAGGGTTAGGGTAACACAAATTGTGATTTTGAAAAAGATGGGCTACAGACTTTAAATGTACTAACGCGAGGCACACTCAGTGTGTTTATAACGAAGTTACTGGTGTCTGCACTGCATGGTATTTGTGGTGATATTTATGGAACTCATCTGGGGGGTTCCTGTCCTTTGTAGGTTTGTTTCTTTGCAGGAACAATGCAATGCTGTGTTCAGCATGTATACATCTATGGTGTTGTTCAGGATGAAGTGAAGAGAGCACTTGGCATCCTGTTATCTATATCCTGTTAGCTATAGCAATAACCATAGCACTAAAAATAGCAGTAACTATAACAGTAGCTATAGTACTAACTATAGCAGAAATTATAACAGTAACAATAGCAGTAATTTATGCCTTTTTATTCAAGAAATATTTGGCAGATTAATCTCACATTAAATTCCCTCTCATAAGAAGGCCACCATAATTTAATCTTCAAATCTTGTCCAAATTTTCTTTTATTTAGGTGTGCCATTATATCCTCACAAGTGTCAAACATTCGGTACTAAGTGTCATAGTGAGGATTTTCACTTATCTTGCAGGAATGATAACGGCAGAGATGAGACTGTATTTGTTCATCAAAAATAAGCCAATTAAAGTGTCGTGTAAAAGTGTCGTTTTAATGACAAATGATTATGGAACATAATTAAATTGCGTTATGCATTGTTGGTTATGGTAACAATGGTAACTCAATAATATGCATTATGCATTGTGGGTTATGGTAGCTATGGTAACCCTCAATAAAACCTTCAGGCTAATGCAAGGGTTCATGTTGTTTGACAAAGCACACATATATCTTGCCTCTATTCATGAAAAAGAATGTACCCACCCCAAAAATAAATAAATAAAATAAATAAATGAAAATCTAATTTGGTGAAAGTTTAATTTGAGTGATTCAGATTTATGGTCTGCACTGAAAGGTCTTGGTCTTGACTTGTTCTCAGTCTCACGCTTCTGTTCGTCTAAAATGCTGTTAGATACCAAAATGCTGTTAGATACGCAGGACTAGACATACATGTTCTGTTCAGAAAAAGATTCCTGATTTAAAACCGGGGGGGGGGGGACTATGGGTCACAAAGGGCCTTCCTTCCATCATAGGTTGATGATCTCTGGGCTTAAAAATTAGGTCATCATTGGCACAAGATAAAACAGGTTACTAGCAAACTGTGGTGGAGATTTTTGTGCACAATTAATTACTGATGATTTAATTAAATATCTGACATTGTAGCAAAAATATATAGCAAATGAAATATGAATATACAAAATTAAATGTTGCATTAATTTTAGATTTAAATTTAAAGCGTAAGTCCTGTTATACATACAGTGAGGAAAATAAGAATTTGAACACCCTGTGACTTTGCATCTTCTCCCACTTAAAAATCATGGAGGGGTCTGAAATTTTCATCTTAGATGCATGTTCACTCTGAGAGAGATAATCTAAAAAAAAAACCAGAAATCACAATGTATGATTTGCATTTCAAGCGTTATGCTATATAGCATAGTTGAAATAGCACATTTAATTATTTAAACTCACTTGTTTTTTTTCACGTAGAGAGGAGCCAGTTGAGGTGGTTCGGGCATCTGGTTCGGATGCCACCTGGGCGCCTGCCTAGTGAGGTGCTCTGGGCATGTCCAACTGGGAGGAGGCCCTGGGGAAGACCCAGGACACGCTGGAGAGATTATATCTCTCGGCTGTCCTGAGAACGCCTTGGTGTCCCTCCAGAAGAGCTGGAAGACGTGGCTGGGGAAGAGTTTGCTTAGGCTACTGCCCCCGCGACGCAGACCCGGATAAGCGGATGAAGATGGATGGATGGATGGATGGATGTTTTTTTTCACATTATGCCATATATTTATTTACTTTTTTCATATATTTGATTTGGACCAAAATAAATTCCATAGTAAATAGTAGAACAGGAAGCAAGACAAAGGAGAACACAAAAGTGACGTTCTATTGCAGACTGAGGTCTATTGTATAAGTAGATAAAAAGACCTAATAGGAAGCAGGTGCATATCTCCACTTTAACACAGCAAAGTCTTTTTTCAGTGACTTGTGAAGAAACCTTTACATGTTAGATACATTTAAGGTCAGTGGTGCCAATTGTTCCAATTGTTTTTTTTTGTCAAAAAAAAGCAAAACAAAACACACTTTTGGCCCTACAACTACTATTTATCAAAAGGGCAGCTGAAGGCAGACAATCTGAACATCCTTCTGATAAGATAAAGAAAGACAGGCAGTGCTTGAATCACACCAACGAGGGAAGACGCATGAAAACGGCTAACACCAATAACAGGTGCTGACTATAAATATAGATAAAATGAGAGCTGCTTCAGGAATGAGACGGATCTCCGATCTGTGACTTCGGAGGTCGATGAGCATGGTCACAGTTTTCAGTGCAGATCAAGTACTTTGAGTGTCTGAGTGATCTGGAGATTATAACGAACTGGTGACCCTAACCTATGACCTATGAACACGTCTGTGAGAGGACACCACCAGCTGGTACCCCAGAGCAAGTGCTTTGCTTGTGTCAGCCCCGACTGACACCCTTGTGTGTGGTAAACATAACACTCTGTTTAGAACACTGATATAGAAAAGCAGCTTGTGTGTGTTGTATGTCAAGATGGACAGAAACATCTCAAGCACCACTTCAACTAACTAAATAATTCTCAAAGAAAATTTTACATTTGCAAATAATGCAACTGGGGGCGGCATGGTGGTGTGGTGGTTAGCACTGTCGCCTCACAGCAAGGCGGTCTGGGTTCGATTCTCGGTCTGGGCTGCTCTGTGTGGAGTTTGCATGTTCTCCCTGTGCCTGCGTGGGTTTTCTCCGGGTACTCCGGTTTCCTCCCACAGTCCAAAGACATGCATCTTAGGTTGATTGGTCACTCTAGATTGCCCGTAGGTGTGTGAGTGTGTGTGTGCGTGTTGGCCATGTGGTGGACTGGCGAACTGCCCATGGTGTACCCTGCCTTCGCCCGGAGATGCTGGGATTGGCTCCAGCCCCCGTGACCCCGACTAGCGGGAATAAGCGGTACGGATAATGAATGAAATGAATGAATGAATAATGCAACTGTGATATTCCAATCAATAGTCTATGGATGGGGCTTCATTGATTAAAACATCTGTAACTTATACCACTATTGATGTTTAGGTAGCTGACCAAACATTGCAGGGTCTTGTCAGTAATAGGTCTAATTGTCACGGTGGAGCGACGGATTTGGATGCACAGACGAGGGAACGTGACAGAGTTGTACACACTTTATTTAACATTGTTTTCACAAGAAGCGCTATTGAGCGCTGACATAAAACATTTAACATTCACGACTCCACTACGGTGACTAAAACAAAGACGAGCACGGGACACTGCGCAAGCACACATTAAATAGACGAACAACACCAACCCCTTGTGAGGACGAAACTAGCTACAGGTGCGACGAATGAACACACTCACACTAACACACTCCCACGGAAATACACATAAGGACGTCGACAACATGAACACACGCCCACAGGGAGGGGTCCGAGGCTGACCGTGACACTAATAAATTGAAGATAACCATTTCTCAGGAACTGCTGCTTCTGTGGGCAAGCTGGATGAAAGACTCATAAGGAACTTAATAACTAAAAAGATGCCATTTAGCCTGTTTCGAGCAGGCATTTCTTGGTCTTAACACAGGACAATTTGCACAATACAGGGAGGAATTTTATACAGACCTACACAATTTCACAACATTTGGCCTAAAATGGAGGGGGATCCTATTGCTGAATTCAAGATGTAAATATAATATGTCTTTCATAGTTTTTCTTAGGGAAATGTTAACTGGATTCAAATTGGGCATCCAAGACAGACTTTGCAATTAACATTTTTTTTAATTGTTTATAGAAATCTGTTCAGTTTTCTTCTACTGCTGATTGTTGACTTCAGCCCACAGGTCCTGCCAGTCGTCGCTGTATATTGCTTGAGCCTAGAGGAATGAGACAAGTTTTACTTTCTGAACCTGGAATGTACACCTCTGCCAACAACTACTCTTTTTGCCTGACTTTGGAGATGCAAAAAAATCTGAAGTGATGGATTACATATTTTTTGGTAACCATCAACTGACTTAATTTTTGGAGTTGTTTCTGCAGCAGCTGATTGGGCAAATTGTGCTCCCCTACTCAATATGCTGATGAAGCACTCAAGGACTTCTAAAGTGTCAGATATACTCAACCACAGCGAGCTGTGGAACTTTATTTCAGTATAGTGTAAATTAACATGAACCCGGTGTTTATCAGCTCTCACTTCCACCATTCTAAGGTACTGCTCAGCTACATAATCCTACACTGCACTGGGAGAGGGAAACGTTAGAGAGGCACCTTCCTTAGCTGCTAATGTGCGTTAAATTACCAAAACTAACTCATTGTATATGACATTTTGGTAGAGTTTTTTATTTTGTGACGTTTAGTGGATAACATCATGAGTTTGCTGTAGGAGTAACGTTACTGCATAAACGTTAGTGTTTGCTAGCATGTGTGTGTTGGTGTGCCAGCTAGCTGCATTTAGTGAAGCTCATCACTCGTTTTTTTGCTAGCCGTAAGTACCAAGTACGGAAGATTTTTAATGTGATATTGTGTTTTCTGAGCTCCGTCGCTTTAACTCGCTTACAGGTTCGTTTTTGTACCACTTGGCAAAGAAAAATGTCTTTCAAGTGCAAAGAATGCTGTTTTTCTGCAGACACAATTCCCAGCTATATCAAACATGTTAAAGTGCATAGAAACCGTGCAAATTTTACATTTCCTTGTGGGGTTTTCAAGTGTCCTTGTAATTTCAAGACATTGTGTGCATTACAGACACACATGTACAGAAACCACACAAAACCTAAACTACCTAGATCTCCTAAGTGTGTGAGTTTGAATTGCCAGGTTGAGGAATGCACTTTTAAATCTTCACACTTTTCAAGCCTTTGTGAGCATTTAAACTCTCATATTAGGGATGGGAAAACGATTGTTTGCCCTTTCAGTACTTGTAAGAGGCTCTTTAGTGTCAGATCTTCATTCACCTCACACATAAGCAGGAAACATAGAATGGGCTTGGTTGCTTGTAGAGATGGAGGTGTGGACACAAATGATGCAGGTACGCATGATGATGCAGCTGATATGGGAAATGATGACATGACGGACACTGTAGAATTTCCTGAGGTTGGTGATTCTGTAAGTGATGTTGAGAAAGACAGAAGTGTTTGGCCTTATTTTACTTGAGAATGCAAGCAAAGATGCTTTTACCGGCATCCACAATATCCGCTCTGGTAGAAGTTTCAAGAAGTATGCACAGATGCAATTTCACAATTATTTGTTAGACTTCATGAAGAATTGTCAAAGCTTGAAATTCCTGATGAAAGAATTTGCAGTATTATTGAAGGACTGTCAAAAGAGAACTTATTGAAGATGTACAACGAGGGCTTGTTCAGATCAGATACAATTAGGAAAACATATTTTAAGACAAAATTCAGTTATGTTGAGCCTATACAGGTTTATCTTGGTTTTGATGCTTCTGGTAAAGAGTGTTTTTGCCAGTATGTCCCAGTGGAAGACACTGTTAAGACCCTATTGAACCTGCCTTCAGTGAGAGAGTAATATAATGTCTCAAAAATGCATTTACCACAAGATCCAAATGTGCTTGAAGATGTGAGAGATGGTAAGACTTTCAAAGAAAATGACCTTTTACAAGAGTTGCCTTCATCAATTTCAGTTATCTTGCATCAAGATGCCTTTGAAGTTGTGAATCCTCTTGGATCTGGCAAAAAGAAACACAAGCTCCTAGCTGTGTACTTGACACTGGGTGAGATATTGCCTTATAACAGGTCCTCCACTGACCCCATGCAATTGGTCATGCTTTACAGGGAGTCTGATCATAATTTTTTTGGACAAGAGAAAGTGTTCTCCTCGCTTGTAAAAGACTTAAAACACATTGAGCAATCTGGTATTACCTTGGATACAGGTGAGACTGTGAAGGGGGTTTTAATTTTAATCGTAGGTGACAACCTTGGGTCACATTCACTTGGAGGCTTCACAGAGAATTTCAGCAAGAGCATACATTTCTGTAGATACTGTAACGCCGGGAGCGGCGGAGATTTGTGAGGCGGACACAAATGCTTAGAGAAGCGAGATTTATTATAAAAGGGCAATCCAAACTCAGGGTTGAATAAACAGGCACGGGTCAAATCTTCAAGGCTGTCCGACATAGAAACACGACCTACACGCAGAGACATGATTAACAAGAACTAACTAACAAGACAGAACCAAAAAGACTAGAACATGAAATACACACAGGGCTGAACCACGACCGGAACACGGAGACAGAATACCATTCAAATGAAAGCACAAAATAACCGGCGACATTCCAGACACAACACAGGGTTTAAATAGAACAGGACTAATACAAGACACCTGAATGGGAATAACGAGGGGCGGGACTATGAAACACATGGCTATCACAACAAACAGACATGAAATGACAAGGAGAGCAGGGCGGATCGTGACAGTACCCCCCCTCTAAGCGCACCACACCCGGGTGCGCAAACCAAAAACACGAACAGGACATTAACCAAAGACACAAGGGAAACCAGGAACAGACAAAGCAGGCACACCAGAAACAAACGACGGACACAAACCAGAAACGGACGACATCGGTAGGGAAGGAAAACCAGGAAAAAAATTCGGGGCAGGGCGAGAGACTAAAGGAAAGCTAGGGACATACACGGGAGTGCAGACGGACGAGGGAACAAAACTAGAACAGGTAGAGACACAAGACTGAGGACGACGAACAGGCTGACATGAGGGAGGAGGAGCAACATTACAAGAAGGGCGACGATGACCAGGGGAGGGCACAACAGGTGGACGAGGAAGACGAAGACCTAACACAGACCAGGCAACCGACAGGGGGACTGGCACAAACACAGGGACAGACACTGAAACAGGCATAGGGGCAGGCAAAAATGGGATCGACACAGGAACAGACACAGGAACAGAAACAGACACCATGACACGGGCAAAGACAACACCAGGAATAACAGATGGCAAAAACAATGGAGCAGAGTCCACAAAATAGGGTGGGCAGGGCGGGGCACAAGGAGCAACAGGGGGCAAAGTGCAGGGCGGGGCGGGCGGGGGACGGGGAACTTCGCAGGGCGGGACGGGCGGGGCTCGAGGCGCAGCAAGGCACGCAGGCAGTCCCAGGTCCCCAGGTGGCGCTGCGCGGGGACTTCTGGCGGCGGTGGATCCGGATCCACCGGAGGCGCGGCGGCGACCGTCAGCTGCGGCGACGGCTCCTCCCGAGTCGCGGGAACAGGCGGTGAAGGTGACCCCTTCTGGGTCGCGGGAACTGGCGGCGAGGGTGACCCCGTCTGGGTCGCGGGAACAGGCGGCGGCCCCATCCGGGTCACGGGAACTGGCGACGAGGGTGACCCCGTCTGGGTCGCGGGAACAGGAGGCGAGGGTGACCCCGTCTGGGTCTCGGGAACAGGCGGCGGCCCCATCCGGGTCACGGGAACTGGCGGCGAGGGTGACCCCGTCTGGGTCGCGGGAACAGGCGGCGGTCCCATCCGGGTCACGGGAACTGCCGGCGACCCCATCCGGGTCACGGGAACTGGCGACGAGGGTGACCCCGTCTGGATTGCGGTAACAGGTGGTGGTGACTCCTGGGCCTCCGGTGCTATAGCTGGCCTCTCCTGGGCCTCCGGCGCTATAGTCGGCCTCTCCTGGGCCTCCGGCGCTCGAGCTGGCCTCTCCTGGGCCTCTAGTCAAGTCAAGTCAATTTTATTTATATAGCGCTTTTTACAACACATGTTGTCTCAAAGCAGCTTTACAAATTGTATGGGTCCAGATCCCTAATGAGCAAGCCAAAGGCGACAGTGGCAAGGAAAAACTCCCTAAGATGGCGGGGAATAGGAAGAAACCTTGGGAGGACCAAGACTCACCAGTCCGTATTTGTGAACAAGAGGTGGTTCTACAGTTATAGCTTAAAGTTCTTGTTCCCCGGCCAAGTAGTCACAGTCCCTTCGGTGCAGATGGTGCACCTCAGGTAGGAGCCAGCATCAGCACGTCCCCTTACGACAATGGTACATCCAACCCCGGCATCAGTACATCCACCGGCGAGCCAGACCATCTCCCAGGTGCTTGTAGGTGCTTGCATGCAGTCGTCTTGGGTAGAAGCATGCAAAAAGATGGACAATACAGACTGAGTGTGAGGATGTCAGTTTAACCACCATTGATTTAAATGTACATAGCTCATGTGCCAGTGATTAGCATGTAGCTCCGGCAGGCTAATCTATAGCAGCTTAACTAAAGGGAGGGGTCCAGAGGTGACCACAGTCATGAGGGCTCACTGAGACATTGCTTTCCAGTCAAGTCAGTCACAACTAGAGTGATGCCATGACACAGCTGGATGACAGTATCAACATCTCAGATTACCAGAAATCTCAACGTCTGGGGGCCCCTGAGCCCCGCACCTTACTAGGGGAATATTTAACTGAAGGCTTATATAGGTGAGTCTTAAGTCTAGATTTAAAGATTGGAACTGTGTCAGAATCTCAGATTGGAACTGGAAGGCTATTCCATAATTGAGGGGCTTTAAAAGAGAAAGCTCTGCCTCCGGCTGTAGTCTTACAAATTTTTGGAACTAAGAGAAATCCAGCATTTTGGAGCGTAAAGGGCGAGATGGGTTGTAGTAAGCAATGAGTTCACTCAGATATTGTGGGGCAAGACCATTTAACGCCTTATAGGTTAAGAGAAGAATTTTAAATTCAATTCGATGTTTAATCGGAAGACAATGTAATGCCGCGAGAGTGGGACTAATATGATCGAATTTTCTAGCCTTGGTTAGGACTCTAGCTGCAGCATTTTGTACAAGTTGTAGCTTCTTTATGGACTGTTTAGAGCATCCAATTAGAAGACCATTACAGTAGTCCAATCTTGACGAGACAAAAGCATGGACCAGCTTCTCTGCATCAGCTAACAAAAGTAAATGTCTCAGCTTGCCGATATTACGTAAATGGAAAAAGGCAGCCTTAGTGACATTGCATATATGTGTGTCAAATGAAAGATCCGAATCAATAGTGACACCTAAGCTTTTTGCAGTAGACTTAGGTGTTACTGAAAACCCATCTAGGGTAAGGGGAATATCAGCCCAGCTGCTTCTAGCAGCTTTAGGCCCAAGACTTCCACCCAAGCAGATGTTGAGGCCCAGATTGCCCTGCCTAGCACTCCAAGACTTGTCATGCTTGGTAAGATCCCAGTACTGGACAGTACACAACACACATCTTTAAGGGGTTACTTCACATAGGATGCATATGCTTGATTTTCATTACAGCACTGCTTGAAGGTTGTTGCATAACAACTTGAAGTTAAAATTCTTACCCACAGTGTTTGCTGGTCCATGTGAGTGTAATACATTCACCAAATTTGAACCGTTAACTCCTTCCCTGTCTGTACATGCTTCATTCAGTTTGGAGCAGTAGAATTGAAGCTCTTGTTTTCATAAAGAGGAAGGTAATGGAACAAATGTGGTGGATGTATTACACTTGTATTAAAACTATGTTGGTAGCTATTACTTTGACCAAGTTTTTCTCTTTGGTTGGAGTAATGTTATATGTCTGTTGCATTTACAGATTTTTTGTCGGGATAAATCCAGAGCACAGTAAATGCGCTTCCAAGTTCCAGGAGAGCAGAAAGACTGGCAAGATGGTCCAGCGAAAGAATGAATCCCTTAATCCGCATGTGGCATCATTCATCAGGAGCTTCATTGTGTATGACTGGCAGAACTGAGAGCAGGTGAGACTGTTAATTAGGTACTTGCACAATATAGTACTGTGTAACTTCTGCTTTAAGCAGTGTGTGCATAACAATATCCACCTGTGTATAAAGCCCTCTTTGGACAATCATTGAGACTTGCAGTATTTTTATCTTATACCCGCTCACCACTGATGCTGATTTTTACCTTGAATACTTTCAATAAAGACTTTACTTTAGAGTTCAAGCTAAAGTTTATTAATAGCCCTTAATCACTGTTTGGCAGGGTAGTGGGACAAATGCCCTTTGTGTGTGTGTGTGTGTGTGTACCGTACTATGCTACTACCCTTCTGTGTAGTGTTGTTAGTGGTAAAACATTTTGTGGTATTTCTAATGAGAGGTAAAGAATCAACAAAAATTGTCATAGAGCCACCAGTCTTGCCTATAAATTTCTACATCAATAACTAATTACTTTTCTTTTGTGTGTAATTCTTTTGTGTGTAAAATGTGTAATTGCATATAATCAATCAATAATCAACACCTGACAAGCACATTACAATTCTGCAACTGTGATTCTCCAAATTTTGAATGCTTTTAAATTAGTAGGCCCACGTGGGTTTTTCCTGCATATTGAGGACACCTTTGGTGCCCACTGTGAAAAGATTTTGTAGGCTATGCAATCCTGTTGTCTGCATGGGAACGCTAAACGCATGGTAGCCCTATCAAGGTCAACCCTTGGCTTCTCTAAAATCACAGAATGTACTATTGGATATGGTAGTGCTTATCTCTGAGGTCAGGGCAGACTTGTGAAATCAGCTTCCCCACTAAACATGCTCATACTATTTTGGTATTTCCCAAACTGATACAAATACACATAGAAAAAAATCTATTATTGCCTGAGGTTCCTAACCAGTTTTGTAATGATTAAGTTCTGAAGTAAATGCACTAGGATGATTTTAACTGACATAAACATTTGTGTTGTATGCATCCTGTATGTGGTCTGTTGAATAGAATGATTTAGAAAATATGTGTTAGAGGAATTGGTTCACTTAGAATAGAAACACCTGTAAAACATACAAAGTGTGTAAGCTTTACAATGTTTTAAACACAAAAGAGAATAAAAAGAGAAACTTATGAGAGAATCATAATTTGGCTGAATTGCAGCATAATTTTTGCATTTTAAGGTCCAAAAACATTTGAAGATCTTATAGCAGAGAGAAACACCACTGTCATGTTTGGTCATATCAGCGTGAGTGAGATGAGTCTCACATGTCCCATTGCTGTGTCATGGTTCAAACTTAGATCAGTGTCTCAGCACAGTTTGTGTCAACATTCACTTTTTGACGCATTTAACACACACTCCTCTCTCTCTCTCTCCTGCCCATTACTAGCTGTACTGTCTGAAAGCACTGTCAGTGTTTACCATGAATGTAATCAGAATGAGATCATTCTTTTGTTTACTTCTTTCATTGATTTAGAAGATGTATGTGTCTAGTCTCTCAAACTGAACACAAATGAGCCAGATGCTCAGTTTATGTAGTATTCACTATTTTCTGGGAATTTAACACCTAGAAGAAAATTTTATAAGGAATTCTGTTAATCATTGCAACATAATGCTGGCAGGAAGACTAGAATGTCATAACAAAACAACAGGTTTATGAAAGAGATGAGTAGGTCAGTCCAAAATATTCTAGTTCTAAGGGTTCCTGGGTTTTTATAAGTTATGAAATTTCTATCTTTTTATAATGTATTATTTTGATTGGGTATTTTCAAAATTGCTCAACCACTACTTTACCTCTCTTCCTTTCCAGGAGTTCCTGCACTCTGGATCCCTGCTGTTTGGCACTGACCTCTTCTGCACACACTCTCTCTCTCTCTCTCTCTCTCTCTCTCTCTCTGTCATGCTCTCCCTCTCTCTCTCTCTCTCTCTCTCTCACTTTCTCTCACTCTCCCCCGCTCTGTCCTACTCCCTCAATGTCTCTCTCTCACTCACGCTGTTACGCGCTGCTTGCATGTCTGTACATAAGAGGGGGAGAGTGTGAGGAGGTGGATAAAAGCAGGAAAGAGCAAGCTGAGACTTGGTCAGGAGGAAAGGCGTAGTGGAGCAACTCCTTCCCTAGACATCTTCAACTCCCCAAATCTTCACTCGACACCTCACACAGGCAATTGGCTATTGTGCGGATAACAAGACCACGATCATAAGGACCTGAAACTACATGTGGACTGCCTGATAAATCTCACAAACCCAGCAGATTGAACTACTGTATTTTTTTGGGGGGGGGAGCACATTGGCTTTGTGACTTTTGGTCTTTGGAGATTGAGGCAATCCAATATGGCAGATATTGAGAACTACAGCACGTTGCAAGAGTTCACAGAGGACGGCTCAGGCAGAGGAAACAAACCTATACTCTACACGTCACAGGGGAACCAAGGTAAAGCACATGCATGTGTGTATCTGGAAACAAGGGGTTCTCAGGATGGCAGAGAAGAGGTCATGTCAGAGCACATTGGGGGTTAGGGGCATCCATTCACAAATTCGTAGTTATAATTCAATCCATTACATGATTTGCATGTTTTAAAACCTTCACAGCCCTGTTTCAGTGATTTATTCTTACATTCCAGGAGGTATCATGAAAGGACTGGAATGTTTGAAAGGACAGATGTCTGTTTTCATATTCATCGCCCTGCTGGCTTCTCTTTGTGTGAACATAGTACTGGGTGTTCTCTGTAAGTAAACACACTTTCACATGTAAGCAGTGTCTGTCAGGAACATCTATGTTTCTCTGGTTTAGAGAAGATGGACATTTCTGTCAGGAAGATATCTCTGATCTCTCTGTCTGTCTGTCTGTCTGTCTCTCTCACTCTCTCTCTTGAACACATGCACATGTCCTGCAGTGACTAACAGCAAGTCCAGTGCTTCTCCCAGTCCATGTTCCGTTGAAGCTTCCACACTGTCGCTGAAGCTGAGCTCTGTGCAGGAGCGTTTCTCTCGCCTGTGCTCCGACTACACAGCTCTAGGACAGAGCTGCTCCAAGCCGGGTGAGGAAGCGGCAGACATGCACGTCCGACATGGCCATAACTACTTTGGCGGGGAGGGAGCACGCATCACTGAGGGCTGGGACGAGCGCCATTTTACGAACTCTACAATCATCTGCCCTGCTGAATACAGTCCTCCTCAATGACGTTTGCTCTCGTTTGGTTTTCTTAATATCATGCACATCTGAGGGGGAGGGACACAAAGGAAGCTTTTATGACACCAGGGCTCTCAGACAAGGCACAACTGCTTCACTGTTGTTGCACAGACATGTAAAAAAAATCCTGGTCATTCAAAGTCCCTAGCCAGAAAACTCCACAGAGGGAATTGGCCAGGAAGGATTCTTTAATCATTTAAATGACTTATTTTAAATGAATTTGTGCACAGATGAACGCACCCACCCCCTTGTCTCCACCCCCACCATCCCCACCCTCCATTGACCCACATCCGTATTTTCCAGTGAGGACGTGCAGACCGTGTCCAGAGGGCTGGACCCATCTCGAGGGGAAGTGCTATTACTACAGTGACGACAAGCTTAACTGGGAGAGCAGCAGAGAGAGCTGCACGTCTATGGGCAGCCATCTAGCAATACTGCACACCCACAAGCAGCATGTGAGATGGGAGGGGGGTTTAGAGTCCGCCACAGGAAGTGGATCGCTAAGCGGCCCAGTTACAGCTATACAAACAATCCAGCATTTTGTTTATATTCTGTGTTCCCAGTGGAACTGCTGTGTTTCATTCAGTTGATTAATTCTTCTTCTTGTTCTTAATATTATTATAATATAATATTATAATATTATTAATATTATTATTGTTATTTAACTTTGTGCATTTATCTGGATATAGGACTCCCTTGCAGACTTGGCTCGTAGTATTGGTGGGTTTGACTACCATTACTGGATTGGCTTGTCAGATACTGAAGTGGAAGGGGTGTGGAAATGGGTGGACAACACACGTGTCAATCAAACGTAAGACCTTGTATACATAAAGACACAAGTGCTATGCATATTCACACATACGCTTTTGCCCATGTTCAAATATGTACAACTTAAAGGATTCATATCTTTGCTTCATTCAATATTACAGTTAAAAGATTTGACACCAAGTCCTACAGGAGTTATAACTGGGGTGGAGTTTGTAACCCTCATTGAGTTCTGATGCTCTGTGCTCACCGCTGCCCCCTATAGGTATTGGAATGAATGGGACAAAGAACCCAATAATCACCAGGCTGGGGGTGTTCATGGCGAAGACTGTGCAGTCCTGGAGTCCCACTCTAAGAGCTGGTTTGACGTGCCCTGCGACTTCCATTACAAACGGATCTGTGAGATGGATGCTGTCAGTACAGACTAAATCACATCGTCCATAGAAAATAATGTGAATAGAATTGTGATATTGTAAAGAAGACACCACATATATTTTGAAGTTTGAATGTTGCGTTTGAATGCTATCTTTTGTGCCTTTTCATAAATAAAAGACCTTGCTATATACTGAACTTGGCTGGGTTTTGGTTTTTATGTGGTTTATACAACTCCATTTCATCTCCATTTTGAAATGTTACTTTAAAAGCTGAATTTTGTGAATATGGAATGTGGCACTTAAAATCATCAGGTGTAAAATTTAGTAAGTACAGATTTAGATAAATACACGATAAGACTTGAACAATAAAGTGAGCTAATTTTGTACAAACATGAACACATATGTATTTCCAAACTGTGTAGAAATATTTGTCCAGGATTAGAGATAGATATGTATATACAAAAAATGGTTGTGTTGGAATTATGTACCATTTTGAACCATTTATTACCATTTATTACTCTTTTTTATATTTTATGGACAAACCAAAGGGCAATTTGGCATGCTTTCGGTGACATCACATGTGACATAGGAAGAAGAATCTTCTTTGCATCACAGGGCATCTTTAATAAAGGGTATCTATAATAAAGGGTATCTTTAATAAAGGGTATCTTTAAAAAGGGAATCTTTAATAAAGGGTATCTTTAAAAAGGGAGTCTTTAATAAAAGGTATCCTTAATAAAGGGAATCTTTAATAAAGGGTATCTTTAATAAAGGGCTTTCACATGATCTTGCCATTAGATATGAGAACTATAAAAGCTTTTTTAAACTTATTTTTTTAGTAATAGACTAAAAGTAGAACACTGCATAGGCTATTATTAGGACTCAACAATAAAAATGTTTTAATATCACTTTGTCTTTGTCTTTTAATAAGATAAGATAACCCTTTATAAGTCCCACACTTTACAGCACCAAGGGATAGTGGGAGGCGTGAGAGGCGTGGGGGTGCAGCTGGG
This sequence comes from Brachyhypopomus occidentalis, assembly GCA_020368025.1. Taxonomy (NCBI): domain Eukaryota; kingdom Metazoa; phylum Chordata; class Actinopteri; order Gymnotiformes; family Hypopomidae; genus Brachyhypopomus; species Brachyhypopomus occidentalis. Next base: position 478,687 of record JAGXOD010000136.1, read on the forward strand.
TTAGACACTGAAAACTAACTGGTTTAGTTCTAAAATATACACAACTGCATGTAGACATATGATTGCATGTCAGGATGAATTTGCACAAGAATGTGCAATTTACATTAATTTGCAGTTACATAATACTTTGTCTTTGTCATTTAATACCTCATGATTGTCTTTTAATGACCCTGTCTTTTAATACCCCTACCTTTTTTTTACATTAAATTATTACAATCTATTTATATTTAATTAGATGTATTAATTACATTTTTGCGTTTCATTATTTGCCAGTTTAGTTTTTTGACCTTGTGTTCTTGTTTGTTATGTATTATTCTTGATGTTGCTGTTTGTTTGTTTGTTTGTTTGTTTTTATTATTTCTCGTACTCGTAATATGATCCTTCAATTGTTTAGGTTTTTGCCGATAAGTGATGCTGTTCCCCACACTAAATATAGGTGGCTTGGCTTTTTTTTGCCAGTCTGACCCGTTCGTTGGCCGCTGGTTACTCCCTCCCCTCCCCCACCCTCCCGCCTCCGTTTTGTCCAATCAGACAAGTCGTTTTGTTGTGGAACGTCAGCTAACGGAAGTATCGGTGGGACTGCGGGGAGAGAGCAAGACTACCTTGTTTATCACATAAAGGTGAAGGTTCTCCATTACTCTTTACTCAGAGTGATGACATATCAACACTGTTTGATAACTCACATTAAACATATGTACTTACGTGTGTGACATATTCAGTAAACATTGAAATGCAGTTAAAGCGAACTCAGGCCTGTGCTTCCTAGCTAGCGTATCAGCTAATGTGATTAGCTTAGCTCATGGTCTCTGTCGATATCGTCACATGTAGCTAACTAACCTGCTAATACCGGTATGCACCGTACAAATTGTAAACTAGTGCCAGGTCTTAAAAAACTTTTTACAAGTCTAATCTTTTTACAAGTCTAATTCCCAAATGTGCCGCTAGTACGTCGGTCGGGCTTATAATCTATGCATTAAATTGACAGGTCGTTCCGTAACAAAATACCTAGCTGGCTAGCTAGCTAGATTAGCAAGAACCTGGACCATACTTCAAGTCGTCCCTTTTTATCGTTATGCAAGTCATGTGTCATATTTTTTGTGTGCGTTCACGAACCTAAACTGCCTACAACATCGTTTCATCGTGTAAACTTACGTAGTAGCGACACACCTTAATTCTTCGTGTGCTGTCTACAGTGGTGTTTAGTTTGGGTCTTTCTATAAAAGCTCACTTGATCATCTAATGTTTGGCTATTCTCACTAAGCGTTTGTAAAATGTTTACTTGATAAAACACACGTATTGGGTTTTAAAGTTTCTGTTGTCATTTTAATTCTCTTGGTGCAGCTTGCATTGTGGCATTGCTGAAACCACATAGGCTCTGGATTTTACAAAAGTTTAATGAGATGTATTATAAATGTTCTGACAGCTGCGTATGTTTTTGTCTAACATTGCGCATGTTAGTAGGTTGCCTAGACTGCATGTCTTAATGGTGTCACACACTTACTACCTTTTCTTTTTCCTTAATGGTCATAACTGTCTCTCTCCCATGTGGTACCATATATATTGTATGTCTTATAGATGTCAAACATAATATCTCTTTCTGTCTCTCTTTCATTGTATCAGATGGAGGTGGATCAGCTGCTGTCTCTGTCTGGTTCTGCTTTGGCTCAGGCTATCAGTTCTTTGTTGGAGACACCAGGCCTTTATGTTTTCTCAGACATACTGGAGTTGCCTAACGTTCGAGAGGTAACATACCCATTTGTGTAACACATAGACAGGCCTAATGCCAGCCTAGTCCAGATTACCTAGTCCAATTTTCCTAGGAGTGTTTACCTACCCAGTGGTGTCAGTTCTCAATCGGCATATACTGAATATTGTCTTATACATTTTGGCTTATACTGAATATTCAGAAAAAGTGTTATTTGTGTTATTTGCATTTTTTCTACTTTAAAATTGTTCCTTGTTTGCTGGGGTAAAATTTACACGTCAGGTCAAGTTTACATCGTAACTTCAGGTCTATTTGAATCACGGTTACCTAATGGACCTCATAATATTAACTACGAAAGGAACCATTGAGAGAAAAATGCCTAATCCCGATTTATTATTCTGCATCACGATGACGCAGTATGTAACTGTGTCATAATCAAGAGCTAGTTTGTTTACATGTGCTGCCACACCATTGCATGTCATCAGCGTTGAGTCTCACCCGTTCTCGCACCCTGTAGCTGGAGACTGGCCCTCACGCCCCCGTCTACCAGCTCCTCAATCTGTTTGCATATGGAACCTACTCCGACTACAAAGGTAAACCCTAAGAAGACGGGCCAATCTGTTCTGCTCTGGCAGACCCCAGAGAGCTGTGGTTCCTCTGACACAGGTGTGGCTTTTGTGTGTGTGCTCCTCAGAGAGGGCGGCCTCTCTCCCTGAGCTTACGCCATCCCAGAGGAACAAACTTCGGCACCTGTCAATCATCAGTCTAGCCTCCAACCTTAAGGTACCTACTCATTTGTATTAGCGGTTCGTCATCATACAGGTCATATCTTCTAGTCTAGACAACACCAACAACGGGGCCTGTCTACTGTTGTCTGTCTACCATGCACTAAAAGTAATGCATTCAGCCCTTACTTTAAATGTAGTTGGATGGCCAAATGTGACGTTTATGTAAATCTGATTTTTCCCCCTCAAACAGTTGTTAAAAGATGTAAATGTTCTGTTATTGCTTATTACTCTGAAAATGCAACCGTGCTGAAAGAAGGACAAAACTATTGATTTTTTGGCCTGTAGTCTTTACCCTCTTGAACTGCTTACTGTCATGTTATCGATCTTGATTTTTTAGTAACTGTTGTAAAGGATTCAGTATCTTATGCTGACAGGTGTGGTGGTAGTATGGAATAATGTTATTTGTTTCAGTATGATAAATATGGATTGGAACCAAGGGGCAGTAATAGTCTACACTTCAAACCTATCCTCCATGTTTCAAGCTGTGTTTCTCTGTCTGCTGCTAAAGTCTTTCATGCTGCTACAGTGTGTGTGTGTGGGGGAGGGGTTGTGGCGGTGGGAGTGACGTTGGTTTGTGTGTGGCCGCAGTGTCTGCCCTACTCACTGCTGCTCCAGCAGCTGGAGCTGAAGAACGTGCGTGAGCTGGAGGACCTGCTCATTGAGGCCGTCTACTGCGACATCATCCACGGCAAGCTGGACCAGCGCAACCAGCAGGTGGAGGTGGACTTCAGTGTGGGTCGTGACCTCGGCCCCAATGAGCTGCCCAACATAGCCAACACGCTGCAGGAGTGGTGAGCAAGTGTGTGTTTGTGTGTGTGTGTGTGTGTGTGTGTGTGTGTGTGGGTGGGTGGGTGCGCGTGGCGGGTGTTAATCTGGTGAGAAATCCTGAATGGGAGACTGGAACCTCTGCGTCAGAGAGAGCATGTGTAAACTTTCACTGAGGTGGTGTGGTGTTGCGCAACAGTGGTTGTGTGGCACTGTACACCATGTGCACTACAGTGTTTCTCTGTGTATACGATACACACACCATTTTCTCCTTCCTCTGTCAGGTGTGCGGGATGTGAGGCTGTACTTTGTGGAATAGAGGAGCAGGTTTCCAGAGCTAATCAGTACAGAGAGAGCCAACTAAAGGTCAAAGTTCAAGTGGAGACTGAGGTCAGTAAGTGTGTATACACTTATCAAAAAAACAGTTAAGTACATAACTCATTGCTGTATTGTGATTTTTTTAATGATATATTTGTAGGTGGTTTTTGGTAATATACATGCTGAGATTTTGGACATAACAGGTTTCTGAGTTCTTTGTCCCAGCAGTGTAAAGACAGAGCTTTAGGCTCCTGAGGATCACATTTATCCACCCAACAGAACGGTGATGCGAAGAACAGAGCTGTAGTCTTCTCAAGCCGTTTGTTTTAATACCAGTGTGTTATTGGAGAAATCCAGAAATCTTAGTGCTTTGTGGAAGGCCCCATTTCAAAGCTGTTGGGTACAAGCTCACTGTTCAATTCAAAAGAGCTTTGATATATTTCAAACTGTCTGATGAATTTAGCTTAAGGCGATGGTTGCATACCCAGTGAGAACAATTATGTTTTACTGTTCATTCAATTTAGCTGCTTGTATTATGGGTTATGTTTTTTAATATAGGTGTTTTTGACTGGCTTATTTGGCTACTAGAGTTGTCATACCCCCACTCCCCTGATAATTACATGTCATATAGAGATGTGTCTACACACTTCAAACATCAAGTATTTATAGTGTGTGTGCTATTCTCAAATACCCTGCAATAATGTTGTCAGAAAGACAATTCCTCGCGAAAGCTACACCGCTGTAGGCCTGGCAACTCGCCGCCTTCCTCGCCTCAGAGACTCCTCTCCGCCAGCTTGGACACAGCGGCCATGTTCCTTACGTTGATGAATTTTCTCTCTGCTGTGATTTGAAGTCTGCCTTGGCTCCAAACGTAATCGGATTTGAATTGATCTTCGCTTCCATGATGCAAATTCGACTTGATGGGAGATACTGGGTTTTCTGAGGCAGCTGATGTAAAGGTTGTAGACTGAGATCAGTTTGTGGTGTACCAGCTGTGCTTGTGTTGGGGGGGCTCGCAAATCCTGACACAAAACCTGCATGATGTGGATCCTTTGTAAGCATTCTCGTCTCTTGGCCAGGTGTCAAACCTACAGAAGACCCTGAAGGCTAGCTCAGCCTCGCCATCATCTGGGCCCGCCCCCGGAGGTGCGGCTTCCAATCAAGATGCAGATCAACCCGCAGAGCCACGAGACCCCGCCTCTTCTCAGGAATCTCGGCAACCGGGCAAAAAGAGTTCAAAAGTCAAAGGGTAAGGGCGTGTCCCTAGGTTTGGCTTCCTTCAGCCAGCCTGTCATGCTACAGGAGCTGTTTTAAATGATTCCATTGCCATAAGACTGCAACCACTGAGACGTGAGGTATATGGCATCTGTCTAACCTCAGGAGGACAGAGCCATGTGTCATCTAACCCGGGATGGGTGCTGGGTCAGATCCCTGATTTATCCCCATGCTAAGATCAGACTTGGGCGCCTTCTACATTGAAGTAAGGCAGGCAGGGAGTGTGTGTGCTGCTGCACACTGTGGAGTCATTCATTTCATTAGTATTAAGTGTTTGCTGTAGTTCCATTTTACCCAGGTTAAGTGTTTTTTGATTTAGTGACAGACCCACAGGTTTGACAGTCTGCTAATTGTCCCCGTCTTGGGGCTGAAACCTTGTGAAGCCAAATCAGCTGCACGTTGTTAGTAGAAGGGTTTGATCAGTGGTTGCTCCTCCACTACCCTGCCTCATGTCCTTGGAGTGTTCCTCTAGTTGCTACTTTCACCTTGTTTGTTTTTGTTTTAATAATCTTGTTTTCTGCATAGTGTATTATATCCTATGTGTTCTATCCTATGTGTTCTGCTGCCTGAATGGTGTTTCTGCGTGTGATGTAGGCTTCGTGGGAGCGGGAAGATCTGGTCGAAGTCTAACTGAGCACGGAGGCATGGAACGATCCGGACCGAGGCCGCTCGTCACTGACTTCCTGCCGGACCCGCTCCCAAAACCAGGACAGACGCACACTGGCAGACAGCTGGATTTACATGGCCAGAAGGACTAGAGATTTCAGCTGTGGAACAAGGCTGTGCAGACATCATGTAATTGCGACTTTACAAATACAAGATCCTTATTGAAGACTGTGCGTTTGTGTGCGTGTGTGTTTGAGAGAGCAAGAGAAAACCGAGCCCTGTGTGTGTGTGTATGCGTGTGCTGTAAATGTTTTAGCTTAATCTCCATTTTTCCTTCTTGGAGTGCTTTGAGTTTCGTTAATCCATAATTAGGATGTAAATTGATAAAGGAATAAACATTTTCCATCTATCACTGCTCCCTTATAATTGTTGATCCTCTCTCTCTCTCTCTCTCTCTCTCTCACTGGTGTTAAGTGGTGGCAAATGTTTAGTCACAGAGGGAGCTTTGTGTGTTTAGAGGTCATGGCATTAATTATCTCTCTTAAACACGACCACACAAACACACACACACCCGTCACACACACTGACATACGCACCATTAGAGCCATCACATCTCTCCAGATGTGTTTTGCCTACAAGTGTCTGCACCTACCACACAAATTGTCAGGCGCTGCCTGGAACCATCATTTTCTCTCCATTGCTTTCTGCGTCTTTCGTTCCATTTGCCCTGCATGACGTTAATGGCAGCAATTAACTCCTGGCACCCACTCCATGAACGCCAGAGACGAGTTTGAGGAATGAAAAATCCATTTTTATATTAACACCGTCTTCCTCTGTTGTTCTCGCTCCATCTCTTACGAGCCGTCTTCTTCCATTCACTCCGCTGCCTTGTTCTCTGCTGTCTGTCCCCCTCTCCCTCTATAAATAGTAGTGTTAATTTCGGTCAGTGTGACTGAACATCAGTGTTTCACAGGCTCCCAGAACAGATGGGTTCTATGAACTCTTAGAGCTGCACACCTGCGTGTGTGTGATGACGAGGGGTGGGTGTGTGTGCATGCATCACGCACCCCGGGTGAGGACGGCAATCTGTTTCCAGGTAGAATGTTTAATGACTCCAATTATCTGCTTGTGGAGGGTCTGCAAGTGTCCATAATGTCACAAGTAATATTACAAAAATCCATATTTCAGTACTTTTAAAACATCAGGGATTAATTTTTATTGATCGTTTTTGTACAGTGAAACAAACAATATTTAAGGCAATGCTACTTTAATGATATAAAACTACATTTCACAAATCTTACATGATATCACAGTTTGTAACTGAATCTTGGTTCCATAAAGCCAGGTACTTTAAACAAACTAGCCCGGGTGCCAGATGAGTAATATGATCCCAGATGAGTAAACACAGAATATTTATAATTTCTCACTGCCTTTGTCTACAAGACAAAGATCAACACAATTCCAATAAGTCACTGGACATGTGCTCTGAGGGTATTTTTCATGAAAGGCATCACTTTTGGAGAAATGTCTTGAGGCTGCTTCTGTATCTACAGTGACATATACAGTGAGCTACATCCGGGACGCCCAGGTCCAGTCGAGCAGCTCCGCTGGCCCGCGTGGCATTTTTCTCTCATTTTCCACTTCATTTCCTCATCAGCTGAATGCTTAGCAGTCTTTGAGCTGAACAGAGTTAAATGTTAAAAGCAGGACAACATTTAAATTGTGCAGGGGAGGGGAGTCTCCCTCCGTAAGTGTAAAATCTTGCCGACTCCAGAAGGACCTTCTAGTTTTGCGCTTTTCAGGTACAGAAACTGTAGATGATCCCCCATTCAAACTGCATTCAAGTCCTTAAACCTTGCCTGGAGTCTAATGTTTTGCAAAGAATCAGATTTCTATTCAGATGCTTTTAGACAAACCATGCTACCAGAACAACGTTTGGTCATTAATTTTAAAAAGGTTTTCTTCGGTTTTTGGCCTGAGGAAGGCGAGGAATAGGAACACACCTCGGGCTCCCACGCCTCAGCACGCCTGTCCCACTGCCTCCAGCACACGTGTCAGAACGAACCTTTCAGCACCGCTGGAACACAGCCAAGTCCAGCTCCCGCGCCCCCGAGTGGTTTTCTAATGTCCAACATCGCGACACGGTTTTCTGGCAGGAGGTGGAGGTGTAGTCCACCACGGTAGGAGGCGATCAGAACAGCAAGGGGCGTTGATGGCTGGGATCACATACGTGCATTACAGTTACAAAACAGCAGTAGAAATGACAGTGGCGGCATTTTGAAAGCTACTGAAAGTGTTCCAAGCATCGCACCTCTAGGGCAGTGAACATCAGCACATTTGCTGTTGCCAGGGGTGACGCAGCTATATAAAACTGAACAGTCTGGATACAGAGTCAGAGAAAACAGGCTATGTTGGAGTCTTCTGCACAAGAAAGTCGTTCTTTGAGCCTTGACGGTTGCTACGCGGAGGGCGTGGAAGGTGGAAGTCGGTTGTGGGAGTGTTTGCGCAGGAGAACGGACGAGTCTCGGGCCGCAGAGCAGCAGCTGCCACTGAAGCAGGCGGGCAGCAGTGGTTACGTCTGCGTGAACAGCTGCACAGCAACGGCGACCATGGGGGGAGTTTGGGGGGGGGGGGGGGATATTGAGCTCGGTGCAGTCGGCTTCTCAGAGGTTGACCACTGGAATTCTGCATGAGGAGAGATGGATGGAGGAGAGAGAGAGAGAGAGATGGAAAGAAAGGGAATGAAAGAGAAATAAACCGGGGTTTATCGTGCATGAGATTAACTTCAAAATCCCCTGGCTGGAGAAAGACAGCAGATTTGACAGACTTTCTTTCTGTCTGTGTGTCCCTGTCTCTGCCATTTAATATGAACAGTCAATTCCACTATCAATGAAAACACAAATACGGTCACATTCTACATTTGAATTGGGAAATTTAATCACACAAACTGCATACACAATCGTCGTTTTTTTTTTTCCCCTGCACATATTCTTGAATCCCCTTTAACACACACACATTTCAGCCTAGTTACCTCTGGCTGGCACACACACACACATACACACACACACACACAGCCTCTGTACTTCTTGGATACACACGTACAAACACTAAATCAGCACTGGCATCCTTGCTCTATCTCCGAGGCGCACGCTCACGCACACACACGCACCCTCTACCTCTCTCTGTCAGGGAAGGAGGGGCTGCTTGGAAGAGTATGCCTGCTGTCCTCCTGGGCCAGGGAGCGAGAGATGGAGAGGGAGAGAGGGGGAGGACGCTGTGAGAGGCTGCGATCATAGCTGAGAGAGAGAGAGAGAGAGAGAGAGAGGAAGAGGAGATAAAAGAGAAAAGCTTGTGAGAAAGTGGGAGCACATCAGCGATTCACTGAGAGAAAGTGAGATGGCCCAGCAGCTGGTATCCCAGTGACTCCTTGGGCATCTTTGATATTAGCTAATGTCAGAGAGAGATGGAGGCAGAGAGAGTGGGAGGCCCCACCTAATAGGCGTGTTTGCAATTTGTCAAATTGTACCTTTCAGTCAATCAATGAGCTTGACTAAGAGCTGCAGGTAGATAGTCTCTGCACATGCAATATTCATACCACACACACACACAGACTGATGGAGAGTGCCAGATCGGGTTCTGCTCCGAGTGAGAAGCCATAAATGGCGGTGGGTCGTTAGGAGGGGGCGGGGCTAACATGGAGAGACTGCCGCATGCGGACAGCGGGTTCATTCCATCTCCCCGTGAACACGGACACAACAAACCACCAGCAACTGAGTTCATGTGACGAGGCGGAACGGCGCTGGAGACGCGGGCGGATCAGAATCTGGATCCGCACTGTGCATCGACGCAGCTGCTGGTTGATAGGCTGGGAGAACGGAATCCAGCTGCCTTCAATATAATCTACTGTGTTAAAACTACTCACAAGTGTCCATGGAAACATATAGCAAAGATCTATGATGACAATAATCATACATCTCTTACAAGCAATACAATACAAAGCAATCATACATAATCATACATCATACATGACACATCACACATGACACATACATCACATTATTAACTGAGACACATCATTACACATTATAAGCCTTAACTTGGGTTAGGACTGGATGGTCCTCTTCAGACTTCATTCATGATTATAGCAAGCAATGTGAGCTTTGGTTCAAACTATTTCAAACACTCGTGTGGTGACGTGAGCTCTTTAGGCCATCCACTAATTTGAATAAAAGCTTTGTATGAAACAGCGAATGCTTCCTCACAGCACGTGCGTGCTGCTAACAACAGTAGCGCTACGGATCTTACGTAGCCATAAAAGTCCCTCTGTAACGCGTCCACCGAGAGATAAGGGCAAGAAAGCCTGGTGTTCGAGACTGCAGCATTAGCCTGAAGGTACACACACACACACACATGCACGCACGCACGCGCACACACACGCACGCACGCTCACACACACACACATGCGCGCACAGGCAGTTTGTCTGACTGCACACACACACACACACGTGCAACAGTGCGGCGAGAACAGAGTGCTGAAAGAGTCTCACCAGAGTTTGGCAGAGATGATGACCGCTGAGAGAATGAGCAGAGAGGAGATAGTCACGGTCACGTAGAACTGGGGATCCACTACAGCCAGAGAGAGAGAGAGGGAGGGAGAGAGAGAGAGAGGGAGGGAGAGAGACAGGGAGGGACAGAGTGAGAGAGAGGGAGGCAGAGAGAGAGGGAGAGAGAGAGAGACAGGGAGGGAGAGAGACAGGGAAGGAGAGAGACAGGGAGGGAAGGAGGACAGGATGAATTAAAGAATAAATACAAGGGTTGGAAAAATGACCAGAAAAGATACAAAGAATAACAACGATGGAAACTAGGTAAGAAGAAGTGCAAGAGGGTTAAAAAGAGAAGTACAGAAGTGATTGTGAACTCAGTCTTTTTTCTTGCTTAATGTAAGAGAAATCAAGGTACGTGTTATGTGTGATTTGTTTGCAGAGGTGAAGCTACAAAAGAAGAGCACTGGGTGTTGGAGTCCTTATGGCAGAAAGCTCCAGCGTGTCCCCACCTTCTTCAATCTCTCTTTCTTCCGCCTCACGTTTTTGCTCCCCATCGTAACCTCTGGCTTCGATGGATAATGGCTGCTGCTGGGTTTGGGTAGCTGGCGCGTCATGGCGACGAAGCCACACTTCGGCCGTGGCCGCCTTCACGCCTTCCATTTCCTGACTGGACAGGAAGTGATGCGTATCATCCTCCAGCGGCTGCGTGGGTCCCCAGTCCACGGCCCATAGCGGAGTGGGAGTGGCCTGTGCTGTGACGGACAACTGCATCCCGTCCAGACCGTCCTGCCGTTCGTCCTCAGAGCCGCAGGAAGTGGGGCAGGCGACTATGGCAACCAGCAGGAGGTGCCAGAGAGGAGTCACCCCAGAGATGAACCTATAGGGCAGAAACAAGTGAAATTGTGATAGCATAAAACATTAATAGTCAAGCAATACATTTACATGCCCAAAAACATGGCACCCACATTCTACACACCAGCTGTCTAAAACGGGAGGTGACAGACATCCATGCTAATAAGCAGATACGCGTGATGGTGTTTGAACACGCATGATGGTGTTTAAACACGCGTGATGGTGTTGGAACACATGTGCTGGTGTTTGACACCCTCCTCTCCCACTTACCATCTCTCCATGGCTTCTCTCTCTTCACTGGCTGCCTGCTCCTCCGATCATCTCTTTAAAAGACGGAGGGGGGGTGTGTGGGGGGGGGGGGCGGGGGGTTCAGTCTTCACACCTGCTGAAAGACCATAAACAGACGGCTGCAGGGGGATGAGACACCTTGCTGAGAGAGAGAGAGGGAGAAAGAGAGGGAGAGAGGGAGGGAGAGAGAGGAAGGGAGTGAGAGGGGGAGAGGGAGAGAGAGAGGGAGAGAGAGAGTGAGGGGGAGAAGGAGAGAGAGGTATAGAGAGAGGGGGCAGGAAGAGAGGGGGAGAGGAAGAGAGAGGGAGAGAGAAAGGGGAAGAGAGGGAGTGAAAGAGAGGGAGAGAGAGAAAGGGGGAGAGAGAGAGAGGGAGAGGGGGAGAGAGGAGTGAAAGAGAGGGAGAGCACAAACACGCCCGCGTGCTTTACAGTTGTACTGTACAAAACACAAACCTCAACACACTCACACAACACTCAGTACGGCAGTTGCACATTTGTAAACGGACACAAACAGACACATACAAAACACACACACACACACACACACACACAGACATTCACAGTAATAAAACCATTCAAATCACAGAAAAGATACAGTGGAACTCAAATGCACACTCAAATGCATTTTAACACCCCACACCTCCCCCAACACACACACGCACACACACACACACACACACACACACACCTGTGGATATATCCACTGAGCATTAAACCAGGTCCTGACTCAGGCAACAACTGAACAGATGCAGCCGGATCCAGTACCGCTAATTAATGCCCCAGCAAATGACACCGTACACACCCGCACACCCACACAGCGCACTACACTGGAGACAGTTATCAGTCCACATTGCCTACCTCACTGCTGATGAAGAGTGGGAGAGAGCCAGAGCGTGTCAGAGTAGGAAAAGGCATTGGTTGCCGTAGCGACAGAGACATGGAGAAAGTGAGCAAGAGAGCGAGCGCGAGGGGGAGGGGCTAGGGTGTGAGGGGGTGCTCTGGGTTGGGGGGGGGGCTAGATCCTGTAGAACAGATATTTAAATGCTAATTATGCTTTTTAACTGGTTCAATTAAACAGAACAGAAGAAGGAAACATGAACAGATTTCGAAGACAGAAATAGCAGGATGGTGAGAAGAAGAAGCATCTTACTGATCTTCCAGAAAAAATTAAAGTATTCGGCGCCATTTCAGCGGAGGACACACACACAAAAAAAATCAATGTACATTAATTTAATACAGGGAGCGCTCCGACGAAGAGCTTCGAATATTTATAGACATTAACTCCAGTGATGATAAATAATCACAGACACACACGCTGCCACAATATGGCAATTTTATTGGCTGCATGGCACAACATTTACATGGAGAACAATCTGTTGTCCATACGTTCTCCACCCCGTCGCCGTTTACCCAATCTGTTACACTTCACACCTCTCATTCTACCCTTCCAGTCTGACACACTCTCTCTCTTTCTCTCACTGAAGAACACAACGCAGCCATGAGGATCCAGCTGCCTCTTCTACGTCCAATGAATCTTGGGGAATGGAGTCTTCACCATCATCTGCTGGAAGACATGGGCTTTGATTATGTGCACCCATAACTCATGGTGAAACATCTGCTCTCCATCTGTTCATACATATGCTGACCAATGAAATTATGAAACTACTTGTAATGGACCATACAAAGTTAGGTCTGATAATACTAATATATAAATATATAACATATATAAATAATACTTAATTTTCTTTAAATTTACCTGGACCTCACAGAATCTACAAAGAAGAGTAGACTGTCCTGTTTTCTTTCTCACTCACCATCACTCTCCTCCACTGAGTCTCTGTCAGATTCCTCCAGTAAACTGTCCAATCGGCTGTCTCGTCTTACACTGACATCAGCTCTGGAGATAAAACAACAGAACAGAGGTATTACAAAAACAAATACAGAGCTACTGGGTTATGAATATCAAACCAACCCACTAACTTTAAGATTTACCAGATTAGATGACCTGGGTGGATTTTGATTGGCTAAATTCATGTGGCACATGCCACTCAAGTTGGATTTTCCGATTTCCGATAAAGAGCCATCATCCTGCCGCCATGACGACAGCCAATGCTCCACCGGTACAACTTTGGCCCTCATGGTATTCTAATCAGCCAATGAGAATGAGGTATAGCTGGTGTGATATGCATGGGGATGACACCAGTGAAACATCGCTCCTTATGCGCTGCGCTCGGACAGTCATTGCCACATTACAACACAGTCGATGAACACAAAGACAGAAGTAATTACTATCAATACGGGAACCAGAAGATGAACACGCTACGACGGATTCTTTAGAGTGCTCCCAGACGGCTGATTTTGACTACATGTGAATATTATTTGTAAGTCAATACGTCAGTCAATACTTCTCTGCATAAACACACAGCTCATGCTCTCTGAAAGGTCATATTGACGAAGCTGGAACTTGGCATTTGAGAACAGACTTTGAGTTGGTCTATGAAAGCCCAATACAAGAACATAGAAAGAATACGAGAACGATCCAACTTGGATACTTCAGGAGTGTGAAAGTTTACATAATTAAGTTGAAAGCAGTGTTAGAAAATGTGCTAATCGTATGCAAAACACAAGTGTGCTTTGGATGGGGAAAAAATTAACATTTTTACCATATCCGTTGGATACAGCTTATAAACATCTATGAAATGATGCAAGAATGAAAGAAAGTTAGTATGAAATACTAAAACTCACTCTCTATTTGAGTACTTCATTTGAGTACCAGGTACTCAATTGCCCCCATCATGTCATAGAAACAGAACATGCAAAGACGGATGAAGAACAGATGGAACTGGGTTACTTTCCTGATTTTTGATTGGTGCATGTAGCTTCAAAAAATATCATAAAGCATTTGTAATGAAGAATAAATAAAACAAGAAGAACATGAAATAAAAGGAAAGTAAGTCGCCTTCGTCAAGCCAACTTAATTATTGATTCCCCATTAGCGGCTGACAGTGAAATATGCACTAGCACCATACAGTAATTGAGACGGCAGGTAGTTCATTATACGTGATTTAGTGGTCATTAGTCTGTGGAAGGATATCTGCGATATTTTTGGGAATACAGCACAGACTTGGTGTTTGGGCGGAGGCGATGGATGGCCTGTAAATGGAAGTTACCCAAGACCAGAGACCAGAGAGCTGGGAGTGAAGGGGGAAGAGAATCATAAAGGTAGACTGAAGGGTTAAGGGTACCTTTTTTTGGCATTTACTGGAAGCTGTTCCCAGACTATGAGCTCACGACCCCCGGTGACCCACCGCTGACCCCCGCTGGGTGTGAGCCACGCCGCAAAGCAAAATATTCTCTGTAAATCTGAACTGGTGAGAGAGATGAGGTACCTACACTGGGGAAGAGAAAATACTGAGAGAGAGAGAGAGAAAGAAAGAGAGAGTGAGAGGGAGAGAGAAAGAAAATTGTAGAGAAGAATAGATCAGATCAAAGGAAAACCAGGAAACAGGCATTTCCAGAGATATGACAAAACATCAGGGTCCTCTTACAGTTGAGGTTACTCTCTCCAGTGGTGAGGTCAAAGCAGGAGCCAATCAGAACACCTGGTATTTGATTGACACAATCTGTCACGCCAGCAGTGCTGCTGTGATTGGTTAATCTGCTCACTGTGCCTAAAAGGGATTGGACAGAAAAGATAAAGTGAGAGGCTTTTTCACATTAAAAAACAAACAAACAAAAATCTGCAACTGAAATTAAGGAGACATATAATAGCTATTTTGTTGCTTGGAAAATTACATCATTTGTTTATGTCGAATAACTGGATCCTAAGCTTTATGTTTTTGTCCCCAGTCCTAAACATATTTAGCAGATCTTGCAATACATGATATGATAAACTATTATCATTACTGTGCATTACCCTTTCAATTAGGTCATCACACCATCCCTTTTCCCTGATGGAACTGTTTACTGATTCTGGAACAACACCCTTCAGATCCACTACGTTCCGCAGAGAAGGGATTAAAGACGGGAACGTTATGGATGTTTTCAACATTTCCTCATGCCCCGCAGGCAGGAGCCTTCTCAACGCTCTCCCCGAGCCGCTGGGATTTAGCTCGGTGGAGAAGGAGCAGGCCTGAGCTAGGATGCGCGCCATTATTAAATCTGTTCAACAGCTCCAGGGCCAGGAACCAGTGCGCGGCTGCAGAGAGTGGTGAAATATTAAACACAGCACGACTCTGCCTAGCAGACACTCGCGCGCGGAACGGGCTGCCGACCAAACGCCGGCTTCCTCTCCCACGCGCAGGCTGGGGCGGGTGGAGACCCGCGGGCGTAGTCGCACCGGTGGCACCCGGACCCCTCGTCTGTGCGCTCCGCCGGAGGTTCTCGGCCCCGGAGAGCAGCAGTTGGCGGGGGAGGACGCCGCACCTGTCTGCCAGTCTAGGACGCGGACGGTGGCTCTTCCGCACGCCAGGAAAAGGCGCTCGCCCCGCGCGCTGAACCTCAGCCTCCCGCCGACATCGCTCCCGCCGCCACAGCGCGTGACTTCCGGCCCCCACTGCCGCAGCCGCCGGAGAGGCTCCGCCCCATGGTGGCGCACCTCCCACACGCACACACTGCCATCGGTGGAGCCGCTGAAGAGCAGAGGACCCTGGGACTAACGAGGGAGTGGGGGTGGGGTGGTTGGTTGTTAGTGTCACTGTTTCCATAACACCATAACAGCTCAGCCAGACTCTTAATAAATAAAGAGCATCGATAATAAATAAGTAATGGCAGATCAGAAGACGCATTTGCATCCTCAAAGAAGCTTCAGGGCCCGTTTCATCTTCAGCTTAGCAGAATGTTAAATTGTGAAACTGACTGGATCGATGCCACTAACAAGGAGACAGGAGAGTGATAACCCCCCCACCCCCCCACCGTTGCCATGGTGCCCACCCACCTGTAGTGCATCCACCGCGTCTGCGTGTGCGTTGACCGACTGACAGTTCTCCTGATTGAGCCAACCCCACACCTGCAGTTTCCCGGCATCTGTCACACAGCCAGAGCAACATCACCAACAGCCACACACACACACTCACTCACACACATGCGCGAGCGCTCGGCAACAGGACGCCCGCTCACAGGTGCGGTGCTCTCACCTGAGCCCGTGACAACATAGCCCTCTCCTTCTGCTAGGAAACAGAGGCTGGCAATGGCGTTAAAGGTGTACACAGATTTCACGCACTGGCCTGTCAGAGAAACCCAAAGATGACACTCTTCACTATCAAACACTATCAAAAGCACATTTACAGTCATACACACCACACACAGCCCTGCATCCCTGTTTACAGGACACTTCCCTCTTCACCCTTAAGCATTCTGCGTTATACTGTAGTGTACGCTAAAGCAGTACATATATATACTGTATATATATACTATATATATATATGTATGTATATATGTATATGTATATATATATATACTGTTATACTGTAGTGTATCTTACTTCTCGTGGCGTACACAAATTTGTGGCTGTTGAGACAGGTGATATTTAAGTGTTCACCTGAAAGCGCGGGGACCGATTTGAGTCGGCATGGATACGATGTTGGTGTGTGACTCACCAGTGCTCAGAGTCCACGTCCGCACGCAGCAGTCAGCAGAGCCGCTGAGCACGAACCTCTCGCCATCGGCCAGACGCAGCGCAGGGGCTGAGAGAGATGGCCGACGGAGAACCATTAGAGGAGGAGAAAGGGCAGACAAAGCCAGATGGCAAGGAGGAGTAGAGGGGTGAAGGGAGAGAGAGAGAGCAGTCGGGAGAGAGGAGGTGGGCGGGAAGAGTGAAAGGAGGAGAAGGAACAACGAAGCGGTGGTTAGCGCATCTGTGACAGCCAGCTGTTCTGTCCAGATGATCGGTTGTTCTCTACTTTGTACTTAAGTGGTGTGAGTGTGTGTGTGTGTGTGTGTGTAGGTGTGTGTGTATGTATGTGTGAGTCTGTGTGTGTGTAGGTGTGTGTGTGTACGTATGCATGAGTCTGTGTGTGTGTGTAGGTGTATGTACGTATGTGTGAGTCTATGTGTGTGTGAGTCTGTGTGTGTGAGTCTGTGTGTGTGTGTGTGCATATGTGTGAGACTGTGTGTGTGTGTGTACGTATGTGTGAGTCTTTGTGTGTAGGTGTGTGTGTGTACGTATGTGTGAGTCTGTGTGTGTAGGTGTGTGTACATATGTGTGAGTCTGTGTGTGTGTAGGTGTGTGTACGTATGTGTGAGTCTACATATGTGTGAGTCTGTGTGTGTGTAGGTGTGTGTGAGTGTGTGTGTGTACACGTATGTGTGAGTCTGTGTGTGTGTGCGCGTATGGGTGTGTGTGTGTGTGTGTGTGTGTGTGTATACCTAGTCTCCTGCAGTACTCAGCAGGCGGCACACTGAGGCAGGTGACCCCACCACTGTGACCTCCTAGGTTGCGCTGCTCTGTTGCCGTGGGAACATGCCACACCTTAACTGTAGTGTCGCGGCTTGCGAGAGGGCATGCATACGAGAAGATGAGTGATAAGCAGTATAATCTTTAATCCGTTAATCTCACCGTCTGTTACAATTACAAACTGTTTCGTTTTGTACATAGATGAAAAAAAATTAAAAAGCTCCCAGTACCTGCCAGAAATGACAAAGTTGTCCACAACGGCCACGCAGGTGATGATGTCACTGTGACCTTCCAGAGTCCTGAGGCGAAACTTGACTTTTTCCCAGGATGCTCTGACAGCTCTGAACTCTGAGTCTGGGATGGGAGAGGGACACTAGTGACCCCACTGTACTGGCCTCAAGACACTTCTTAATTAACCCTGTAAAATGCAGACAGGTAACGGAATGCACAGTCCTGTTTTAATTCCACATTCAACTTGGAGATGGACGCTACCACAATGGTAGTAAGTGTAGCTCATAAGTGTGTGTGTCTGTGTGTGTTTGTGTGTGCGTGCATGTCTGACTTGGTTCGGTGGAAGCAGCAATGGCTAGGAGCTGTGAGTATGCGCGTGTGTCCAATCTGGGTCAGGGGTGGCAGTGGTGGCTATTAGGTGTGTGTGGGCCTGTATGTATGTGTGTGTCTGACCTCTGTAAGGAGAGGCAGTGGTGGATGTTAGGTGTGTGTGAGAATGTGTGTGTGTATGTGTATATGTGTGTGTGTTACCTGGGTCAGGGCTGACAGCAGCGGCTGGGAGGTTGTGTGTTTCTCCTCTGTGTTTGTCCTTCTGCTCATCTTCCCGCGCTGCCTTTGCTGTGGGCGGAGCCGCCAAGCAAGTCTCTGCCCCCTCCTCACTATATCCGCAGACACAGGAACCAACCAAACAAACACAATGAAATCACCAAGTGGCTGCTGTAACCCATGTCTGTGACACATGTCCGACCCATGTAACCCGTGTCAGACACGTGCAACCCATGTCAGACACGTGTAACCCATGTCAGATGCGTGTAACCCGTGTGAAACCTGGGTCAACAGCGCATTCCTAGCTTCACCTAGTGCATTGGCTGACTGTGTGGTTTTGTACAGGGCTGCCTTTCCTCATCTTGTCTGAACATCTGTTATAAACCAACCACAATTTCTGTAATGTTAATGTGTGACTATTTTAGCTGCTGGCAAGCGAATAATGTGTACATCGTGAAATACAACAGCACAGTGCCAACAACACCCAGGTCATGGGTTCCACTCATAGACAGAATTGATTGAATGGAGGTAACTGTCTCTGTATAAAATCAACCAAATGTGAATGCACACAGAGACCCAGATTAGACAGTGATATGTCCTACATGGCTCAGTCCTTTTACACCTGGGCATGACTTGAGAAAGCTTGATAGGAAAGGAGAATATATCTGTGTATGTGAGACACTTTTGATATCACACACACATGACTCCTGACATTCTGTGACATGACTTTGTTATTACACGTATATTACTCAATGTTATGAATATGGATGTGATATAACGGACAAACGGAATCAGGTGTAAGTAGATGTGGCAAAACACTGTTTAGATCAGAGAGCTAACAGATTCACACGCTCCAGAAGGTGAGGACCTCTGGCCTCCCCCTCTTTTTCCTCATTCTTACACTTGTCTTTTCATGCTCCCCTCCTCTCCTGCAGGATGCTGTGGTTGCTGGGAGGCAGATTGCTGCAGCAGCAGTTCGGCCAGTCTGGAGCGGAGCTCTGCCTTCTTCAACACCTGAGAGACAGAGATCCACAAAACTGTGTGTGTACCAAATGGAATTAAATCATCAAAAAAGGATTCTTTTTTTTTTTTTTTTTTTTTTTTGGCCCACCTCCACCCCCCCATCTTTGGAGGACAACTTTATTTTTTATATAAGGATCAAATGAAATACATTTCACGTATAATATAATACAGAACAATAGTGATGAAAATAATTGGGGTGAGGTGGACCATACAGGATAGTAGAGAAAAGAAGAGGAAAGAAAAGAGGGGGAGAGAGAGTAAGTATGGAAAAAGACAGAAGGGCAGAAAGAACACAGCGCTAATGACCACTGCAATAGTTCATCAACTGCTGCTCCTGAAAGAAGAGCAGAAAGTGTGCCTAAGACATACAGCACAAATGACTGTGATGTGTGTGTACGTGGGAGTGTGTGTGTTTATGTAAGTGCACCCTAGGACAGATGTACAGAATGCACTTACTAGCGAGGTTAGAAAGCTGCGACAACCTTCCGCCAGAGGCAGGCAGAGAGAGACCAGGGAATCCCGCCCACCCGTGGCCCCTCCAGGGGCAGTGGAGCCCCAGGTCCACACTTCCCAGTGATCCCCGCATGCCCGCCCCAGCGGCCGGAGATGGATTCAAATACGACTTTTATATTTATATATTAAAATAATTCATCGGAGGTCTTTTTTGTTGTTGTTGTTGTTTTCATTTTAAACATATGCTCCTAAGGAAATTTGTCTTAAAAGCACGTTGCTGCAGGGTAATCTACTGTGTACAACTGAATTAGAAAAAAAAAACTATTGGGTAAGTTACTGTCTGATACAGCAGGATTTGGCCTCTTAAGAGAGAAAGACCAGCGGCCACGTTGGCAATGCATGCGCACAAAATATAGGCGGAATGCCATCGCAGCAAAGCGAACGCGTTTTGCAGCAGAAGGATTCATTCTGTACCTTTATGCTTTCTTCCGGAGTGAGGGAAACTTTGATCTCCAGGTTCTCAATCTGCCTCAACTTCTTCTGGAGTTTCCTCACTTCCCCCATCTGAACACCTCTGTTCAAAAGCTCGTTCTGAGATGTTGTCCTTCTACAAATATTTACGTTCTTCTAACATCTATCATAGTTTAAGGGTAATGTTCACTCATGCCGAAACCACCAGGAGATTTACACTCTAGCTATACCGCCCAGCCTAATAAAGTTGTTTCCATAAATCCACTGGCTGAGATTCTGATCGTAAAGGTATAATAAGACCTTACCAGCCGGAAAACCACTGAAATATTGATGACCTTATCTAGCGGAAGCAACTGTAAATCTCTCTGGCGACATCGCGCGGGCATTCAGAGACGTTCTCCGCCATGGTGTAAAAAACAAATTTATACAAATACGGATTTTATAAATACGCACGACTGGTTACACAAAACTCGCCTCGAAGGTGAAATAACGTATGGCGCAAAATATGCAAATACATACATCAGCAATACCACGCGACTGTCACATGAATATTGTCTGTCACATGAATATTATTAAAAGTCAAATAAATTAACTTCGATTGTTAAAGATATTTTGGCCATGGAGAATATATGATGGTTTGATCGCAGCCTATCTGTCGTAATTTGGTGTGATTAGACCTTACTGGTCGGAAATGACATCAGGGTGTATGGAAGGGGTATGTGAAATTCGACCTTATTCGGAGGAAGTGGAGCGCAGACAGTTCGGGCAACTCCGTAAGAAAAGAAAAAAAATAGAAAAAAACGAAAGAACGGAAACTCGTTGAATTTCTTCAATCGAGTGTTTCTGGACTGACTTCAGAAACTACCCCAACCGGAGGAATTCCTCGGGGAGGGAACGAAAGTGTCCTTGACGGGTAATTAGGCTCGATTTTTTTGCTTGAACGTTGTTTTTCTGTTAATTTCAGCCGCTAGCAGCTGTCGCCTCTACTGCGTCTCTCGTGTGCCGGAAGTCGGCGGGAAGCCTCGGTTTCGGCGGCGACGTTTTTTCTGCTCACTTGTTCTTTTCCCCGATCCTCCAGTGTTTCTCTCAGTTTATCTCCACGGCGCGACGGCAGTGTGGGCGAAGGGGTTAACCTTACGCTTCTCAGAAGATACGTTAATAAGGACGCTACTGATCTGCATCAGTAGTCATTAGCAAGGCTACTTTTAAATAAACCCATCGATGGTTTATAACATTACCTTTTATATTGTGTGACATTTTCGAAATAAACAAAAACACTTAATTTTTCATTAGCAAAAACAAATTGAGATATTATGTCTATTTGAATACGTATTACCGGTCTCTGAACAACGTCTCCAGAAGAATGATCCCGCCAAACTAGTATGCTTTCGAAACACAAAAAATGTTTTAGAGCTGTAAGGTTACAGTATAAATACAGCCACAAAAGCCGAATATTAATCATTAGCTAACTGGAGAAGATGAGTATATGTGGGTAGGTTAGCTACTTCTGGTATAGCAGCTTTTTACATAGAGATGGCAAACTGTTTAATGGGCCTGTCCCTGCCACGATCGTGTTATTTTTCTGTACTATTGTAACTC
The DNA here is from genome assembly GCA_020368025.1 of Brachyhypopomus occidentalis. NCBI lineage: Eukaryota > Metazoa > Chordata > Actinopteri > Gymnotiformes > Hypopomidae > Brachyhypopomus > Brachyhypopomus occidentalis. Next base: position 500,545 of record JAGXOD010000136.1, read on the forward strand.
GAAGTTGGACGTTCTACTGAGATATTGTTTTCATATTAGCATGACTCGGATGTCGAGCCCATTAGCCTTTCTGTCAGTGCCGCTTCCAGCGGTTTGCAGGATGCAGTGACGTTAATTTAGATTTTTTAAAAATAATTTCTGTAATGAACGTGGGACGAACCCCTTGTCCTTGTTATGATCAACAATGGGGCATGTCTTTTACCACTTTTGTCTTTTATGTTAATCTCAGGAATAATGGAGGATTCCCATTTTAACTCCTACTTCTGGTCTCCAGTACAAGGACAGGTAAGGGTGTGTTGGATATTACCCCACAGAATTGGTACTTATTCAGATGTACATGAACACTGTCAAGTCAGTCCCTGGACACATTAAGATGGGTCACATTTGTGTTCTAGTCTAATTCCCGATATGTCTGTATTGTGTATACAATGTCCCCAACGTCTTCATTGAGGTGTTATTTGAGCAGGTACAGGGACATAATATGGACCATTTGAGAAAAACTGCATTAAGACACACTCTTTGAAAAGTATGCCATATTTGAGCATTTTTTCTATTTCCCTTAATGTGTGTGTGTGTGTGTGTGTCAGATTGAGAATGCTGTATTTCTTAACAAGGTGAAGGAACAGCTGGGACAGGACAAAAACCCCACCTACCCACATGGCTCCTCCCATTACCCCACCACAGCGGTGGTGGCAGTTGCCGGAGGCATGGCTATGGACACAACAGCTGGAGGGCGGTCGCTGAAACAGGAGCAGACGCATCCGCCCCAATCTTCCCACAGTATCACCGTCGTGCCCGTCCCCTCTACCGGAATCATGACAGCAGGTACAGAGTACTTGGCCATGTGAAGAGCACGACTCCCTAGAACCTCCCCAGCAAAGAGTTATGTGTAACAGTGTGGACGTGGGGCTGCTGGGACCTGTCTCACTGCCTGTTTAGACCTCTTAGTTTTTCACACACACTGTGTCTCTCTGGTTCTTACACCCTGTGCAGCGGGCTTGGTCACTCTGGTGTCTCCTGTGGCCTCTGCTCCATCTCTTATCCCTGGACATCCAGCAACTACTATGATAACATTACATACAGGTAACACACTGCTACAGTAAATCTACTCACATGTAACTTGCTGTTGTAGCTAATCTACATACAGTTAACACGCTGCCATAGACAATTGCACAAACATCATTGCATATGGATCAAACATGTTTTCAATGCTTTTTGCCACGTCTGGCAGATAAGAAAGAAGATGCCGTATCCTGTTCCCCTGTTGTCATACCGATACCTTCGAAGCGAGGCAGGAAGAAGAAATCCACCCTCCCGCTGGTGGGCCCTCCCACAGGAAGTGACACGCTGATGCTCAGTCACCTGACTGGACAGGTACCACACCCATATGCACCTCTTGCACGATGCTAGACTAAAACTGAGTTGTTGTGCAGCCCTTAGTGTGACTGTTTTCCATAACTGGCTTTTGTATGTTTTGTGAATATTTGGTATTATGTAGTGTTACATTGTAAATACAATATATAAACTATAAATTACATATAAGACTAGTACACAGAAAGATAGTCAGCAATAGGAAGCCACATCACCTTGCAAAACAATCAGTTTTATTATATTTTATTATCGTAAAAGAAACACCAGTTGAAGTCACACAGGCCTGATGAAAACTGTAAGGGAGAAAACGCGGCATACCTGATTGTAGATGTAGACGTTGTAGAGCAGGTAGAGCAAGGCACTCAAAACCCCAGGTGCACAGAGCCTGGGACTGAGTTATATAAGCTGCTCTGAAATGCATAAACCAGGAAACAAACACCCACATGACGTTTGACAGTTCAACAGATGTCATTGACTCTAGATTGCTCTTTTATCTGTTCTATGTCCCTAAACCACAATATAGAAATACTGCGATAAACCTAAATGAACTGTAGCCAGGAAACCGGCTCTTGCCATGGGGCGTTCCTGACGTGCCACAGTTGGCATGTTTCCTCCAAATGTGTCCAGTGTGGTCGATCGTTAATCAAGCTGAATTTGACTCATCTTTCCAGATATGTGCTGAGCGTGTGATTTTGTTTTGATGAGAGATATCAAAAATATCCATATAAAAATATAGAAATGTATTCACTTAAACTAGCAACAAAATTTGTCCTTTTTTTGCTATGGTGTTTTTTTGCTAATCTCCACTAAATGCTTATGACACAGACAGGAGGGCCTTGTTGGAGGTCTTGTGATAATAGACTGCATGCTATTTCTGTTCTCCAGCACCATCCCGCCGATCACTACAACCTCTCGGCCGAAGAAAGCCTTGTGGGGAAGGAAGGAGGAAAGACGTATAGGTACGGCACCTCGTGAGGGTCATGAGCCAGCATGCACAATGCGTGTGTTTTGTTTCCAAAAGCTCATAGCAGAGGCAGGACTGAAACGGAGGCACCTAGTGCATTGGTCACTGGCGCAGCAGCAGTGCATGGTTCCTCCCTTCCCAGCAAGCACGCTCGCACAAACACACACACACACACACGCACACACACACACACGTGCGCTTGTGCGTTTTAGGCTATGTATGGAATGAGTTTGTCTGTATGGTGTTGGCTTTGCTTAGTATAGTGGTGTCCCTCTGGCATGTGAACACAGCTGCATGTGCCAGCATGGCTGTTGCCAGCTACACACACACACACACACACACTTACTCTGTCCTCCGGTCCCTCTGTCACTCCTCCCCTTCATCTGACTCGAGTGTCTTGCCTTCCCCTCTCATCTTTCCGTTCGTCGGCAGTCTATGGTTTCCCTCTGTTGTTTTCCTCACTGATCTCATCCTCTCTGTCTCTCTCTCTCTCTCCTTCCCTCCCCTCCCTCTCCATCTGTCTTCCTCTCCTCTTTCCTACATCACCTTATCCACTCCTTCAACCCACTTTCCCCTTTCTTCCTTTCTACCTGCTTTCATCCTTTGCCCTTACCCCACTCCTCCTTCTCCCCTCCCTCAACCCCTCTCCCCTCCACCCTCCCCTCTCTCCACCTCCCTTCCCTTCTGCCCCCTCTCACTCCCCTCCTCCTCCCGGTGTGCGTGTGTTCCTGTTCGTAGGTGCCGGATGTGCGGCCTCACGTTCTGCAATAAGTCAGACATGCAGCTGCACGCCAAGTCTCACACGGAGGTGAAGGCGCACCAGTGCCCGCACTGCTCCAAATCCTTCGCCAACTCCAGCTACCTGGCGCAGCACGTCCGCATCCACAGTGGCGCCAAGCCCTACATCTGCTCCTACTGCCAGAAGGCATTCAGGCAGCTCAGTCACTTACAGCAGCACACACGGTACTGCCGGCGACCGCGGGATAGGGAGAGCCGGGAGACACAGGACGCGCGTGCGTGTGTGTGTGTGTGTGTGTGGACGTGTGTGTGTGTGTGTGTGCGCGTACATGCGTGTGTTTGTCGACTGGAATTGGGGTGTCTGCGGTCGAGGGGTGGCCACCTCCATCATCCGTGACGGGTGATGAAGGTGGCAGGCGGCCAGTTGGGTTTCTCTTCTGCACTCTCTGACATCGGTATAGACTCTGCATGGTGGAGCTGGAGGGACACCTTCCACCATCACACCTGGATCTGTAGCAGAAGACACAGACTCTTCACTACATGTACTGAAGGAAGAGTGGCTTCTCTGATCGGACTTTGATTGGACTGGTAGAAAAGTGTGGACCCTCGGGACAGATGATTACAAGAAAACTTTCGTTCGGGGACCAGCGAAGTGTCTGCCGCATTCTGCTGTGGGAACGTTGGAGTCGAGCGTGAGACACCAAGACTACATACTGGAACGTGGCATGTAATCGACCCAATCAGAGAGATGATTATTGTGTGAGGTCATGTCTCCGCGGGAACACGTCCTCCACAAACTCTGCCCCTGGGTTCTGTTTCGGACATCCCTGCTTGCGCCTGCTTTGTGCTTGTCATACTTTCCATTACTATTTGAGCTTTTTCTCACATGGCTTTTACATGCTGTAGATATACATCCTCTGAGTCTGCCTGAAACACACACACACTTACAGAGCAAAAGCAGCAGGTAGTGAAACTCAAGGGAGAGTGTTTGTGTGCGTGTGCGTGTGTGTGTGTGTGTGTGCGTGCGTACGTGCGTGCACCATCTAACCTTGCCATCCTGCACTCTCGGACAGCTTTACAAGCTTCTGAAATAGAGGTGGCCAAAAAGGCCCTGGGACCTACTGAACTTTATGTGGCTTGACCGGATAAAGCAGGTCTCAGGTTTAATGGCTTGGACCGATTGAATTGGCTTTACAGCCTCCTAACACACCAGAGAACAGAGAGACTGCACCTTTCCAACACACCAAGCCTATGTCTTTCTAAGCCTTGTAATGAAGAGTTGAATTACATGGCCACTTTCTCTGTCATCTGTGCAGAAGAAGCACACTCCCACTAGCAAGAGTGCAAATCTGCACATTATGCTGCCTCATACACCAGTGATCATCACTGACGGATTTCACCCCTTGCAAGGTGTGCTGGGGTGCTGGGTCAGAGGGCGATGAAATTTTTCAGTGTTCATGTCCTGAATCGACGCACCAAACCGGCAATTCTTCCAGTAAATCACAGACGGGAAGTTGCTGTATATCCAGAATTGAAAAGAATAATGGGTAAACTCGAACAAAGCAGAAAGAACATCTGGAAAGAGTCCACTTCCCAGAAGGTGGAGACATGTGGTGCTGTGGGCTGGAGAGAGTGGGGCAGTGACGCCGTGAGAGTTTTACACATGCAGAACAGAAACTATCAGGCTTTTGACACTTAACTAATTATACTGAACATACTGATTAACAAAGAATATAATATAAATATGCCAAATATATTGCTGATTGGTTTAATGCTTACCACATTCATATGATAAACATATATATTTGAGATGTGAGAATTAATTTATTAATTAAAATCTCATCGTAAATGAATTATTGTTTATTAGTAGGTTTAAACTGTTGATAAATGTATTCTACCCTTCCGATGTCTTCTTGCTAAAAATGCAATATTGATGCCTTAAAGCCATCATGCAGATGACATGATTTGAGTAGCTGTTGTTGATTAGAATAAGGAGTGTGGATCGGTAAGAGATTAGTGATCCAGATAAATCAACATTAAAAGATGAAGTAATGCATTAAACTGTTACTTATGTGGATGCCACATTTATGCACACCTGATTACAGCCTTGCCAACATTTCTAAAACTCCTGCTGTCGCTACTCTGTCTCCCTCTCCCCACAGAAATCACACTGAATCCAAACCCCATAAGTGTCCGCACTGTTCCAAGTCATTCGCCAACACCAGCTACCTGGCCCAGCATGTACGCATCCACACAGGAGTGAAGCCCTACACCTGCACCTTCTGCCAGAAGTCCTTCAGGCAGCTGAGTCACTTACAGCAGCATCACAGGTCATTTCATCCTGCCAACCCCAAATGCCATCTTACCCAACTACCACTATTCCCATTCTCACAGTCGGTTTCCGTGTTTACTCTTCACTTTTTTTCTCTCTCAGTGTTTTTACTTTAATAGACCTTTTTAAGTCTTTAAGAACTCCCAAATGACATTGGTGTTTGTCTAGAATCCACACGGGAGACCGGCCATATAAATGCAGTCATCCAGGCTGTGAGAAATCCTTCACTCAGCTATCAAATCTACAGGTATGAAAATTAGTGTTTTCTCCATTTCATTCTTTCATGACGCATCAAACCAGACATGTAACAGGAGCCTTTACACAGCTGCTTATGCCCAACGCTGTGAGCGTTTTACATTCATGGTATACAGGTGCTGGTCATAAAATTCTCATGAATATCATGAAAAAGTTGATGTATTTCAGTAATTCCATTCAAAAAGTGAAACTTGTATATTATACTCATTCATTATATTTCAAGTATCTATTTCTTTTAATTTGATGATTATAACTGACAACCCATGAAAACTCCAATATTGAATACACCTGATGCCACATTCTAAACAGCTAATTAACTCAAATTAACTTTAAATGGCCTCTCAGTCTAGTTCTGTATGCTACACAATCATGGGGAAGACTGCTGACTTGACAGTTGTCCAAAAAATGACCACTGACACCTTGCACAAGCAGAGCAAGACACAAAAGGTCATTGCTAAAGAGGCTGGCTGATCACAGAGTTCTGTGTCCAAGCACATTAATAGAGAGGTGAAGTGAAGGAAAAGATGTGGTAGAAAAAAGTGTACAAGCAATAGTGATAACCGCACCCTGGAGAGGATTGTGAAACAAAACCCATTCAAAAATGTGGGGAGATTCACAAAGACTGTACTGCAGCTGGAGTCAGTGCTTCAAGAACCACCACACACAGACGTATGCAAGACAAGGGTTTCAGCTGCCGCATTCCGTGTGAAGCCACTCTTGAACAAGAGACAACTTCAGAAGTGTCTCACCTCGGCTAAAGACAAAAAGGACTGGACTGCTGCTGAGTGGTCCAAAGTTATGTTTCTCTGATGAAAGCTTTGCATTTCCTTTGGAAATCAAGGTCCCAGAATTTGGAGGAAGAGAGGAGAGGCACAGAATCCATTTTGCTTAAAGTCCAGTGTAAAGTTTCCAGTCAGTTTCCAGTTGGGGTGTCATGTCATCTACTGGTGTTGGTCCACTGTGTTTTCTGAGGTCCAAGGTCAACAGCTATCTACAAGGATGTTTTAGAGCACTTCATGCTTCCTGCTGCTGACTAACTTTATGGATATGCAGATTTCATTTTCTACAGGTGGTAGTACTGGCACCTGTACACAGTGCCAAAGCTACCAGTACCTGGTTTAAGGACCATGGTATAATTGGCCAGCAAACTCGCCTAACCTTAACCCCATAGAAAATCGATGGGAGATTATGAAGAGGAAGATGCAATACACTAGGCCCAACAAAGCAGAGCTGAAGGCCACTATCAGAGCAACCTGGACTGTCATTACACCTGAGCAGTGCCACATACGGTCACACCACATTGCTGCAGTAATTCAGGCAAAAAGTGCCACAACTAATTTGAGTGCTGTTGCTCATAAATGCTCATACTTTTCATCAGAATGTGGAAGAAAGGTGATTTAAATGACTTTGAACGTGGCATGGTTGTTGGTGCCAGACAGGCTGGTCTGAGTATTTCAGAAACTGCTGATCTACTGGGAATTTCACTCACAACCATCTCTAGGGTTTACAGAGAATGGTCCGAAAAAGAAAATATCCAGTGAGCGGCAGTTCTGTGGGAGCAAATGCCTTGTTGATGCCAGAGGTCAGAGGAGAATGGCCAGACTGGTTCGAGCTGATAGAATGTCATTACAACCGAGGCATACAGAAGAGCTTCTCTGAACGCACAACACAACTCTGAACAAACCTTGAGGCGGATGGGCTGCAGCAGCCACCGGATGCCACTCCTGTCAGCTAACAGCTAAGAACAGGAAACTGAGGCTACAATTTGCACAGGCTGACCAAAATTGGACAACAGAAGATTGGAAAAACATTGCCTGGTCTGATGAGTCTCGATTTCTGCTGCGAAATTCAGATGGTAAGGTCAAAATTTGGCGTCAACGACATGAAAGCAGGGATGTGGTGGAACGGGAGATTCGCATCATGGATGTGCAGCTGACAAATCTGCAGCAACTGCGTGATGCTATCATGTCAATATGGACCAGAATCTCTGAGAAATGTTTCCAGTACCTTGTTGAATCTGTGCCACAAAGGATTAAGGCAGTTCTGAAGGCAAAAGAGGGTCCAACCCAGTACAGGCAAGGTGTGCCTAATAAAGTGGCTGGTGAGTGTATATCAGTCTGTGTGTAACGAATGAGTATACTTTACAAGTTTCACTTTTTGAATGGAATTACTGAAATCAACTTTTTCATGATAATCTAATTTTATGACTTAGTACATCGTTTTATATTATTCTTAGTATAAAAGCATGTAGCATTCTTGTCGTACCAGTCCTAGTTTATAGTAAGTGTGATTCAATAGTGTTTTCAATAGAAAGTGTCAACATTTTCCTAATGTCAACATTCTATTTTTATTATTTTATGTTTAAACAAATTGGTTAGGTAAGAGTTAAACCAAAATATCTATCTATAGGGATCATAAAGTTCATATCCACTAAATTAAACTGTTAATTGCGACAGTAAATCAGTGCTGGAAAGGGTCCGGGGTTAATAGGACTATATTCATACGAAGCTACAATTTGCTTAATGTATGATTGTGAACATGTTCTGGTCAACATGTCCTGAATGGAGATTTGGTACCTCACCTCATCCATTTTTAACAACGTGTTCGTTTTCTACAGTCTCACCGCCGTCAACACAACAAAGACAAGCCATACAAGTGCCACCACTGTAACCGCGGCTACATCGACTCTGCGAGCCTCGAGGTTCACCTCTCCACTCATACAGTCAAGCACGCTAAACTCTACTCCTGTGGCCTGTGCAACCGCACTTATACCTCGGTACGACCGCTGCAACACTTGCCAGCCCCACCCATACCCCCAAACAAACCCCCACCTGTTAATGTCAGAATGGCAATTTGCTCCGTCCAACTCTCTGCTGATGTGTGTTTCCATAGGAGACGTATCTGATGAAGCACATGCATAAACACTCTCCAGAGCTGGTGGCCACTCCGCAGGGCGCAGTGCCCGTCCAGCGGAGCCACAGTCCAGGCCAGGCAGGACCGGGCCCGGGGATGGTGGCAGAAGGACCTACGCCGGCGGGTGTCCAGGGTCGCAGCGACAGGGCCGGCGCCTACACACAAACCGTGTTCGACCTCCACCAGTACAAGCAGGCGCTGGCGCCGCCATCAGATATCCAGTACAAAACAGTCAGCGTAGCCGACCTCTCCCCTCACAAAGATCTTTGTATCACGGTGGAAGCCTCAGCTATACAGGTGGAACACCTCAGTTCCTCATGAGGTGGGAGAGAGGACTCCCTGGAACAGGACAGACATTTAAATGAAAAAACTGAAAAATGAACACAGGAACTGTCTAAACAGAAACTGCCTGAAAGGAAACCAGGTTCCTACTAGGCATGTTTTAGTGTTCGAGGAATCCAGTGCTGTTGAGGACTGTAAAGGAGGAATACTTTTTAAACTTGGGTGTTTTTTTCCCCTCACAATTATCCCGTTCTTCCTGTCAAAAGTCTTTGGTCAAAGACATGGCTGTTTCTATGGTTATACTGGTCAAATATCAAATCTATGACTAAACCTTTGGATTTTTTATTTAATATAGTAGCTTAGTCATCTGTAGATATTTCTATCTACTGCTATTACTCTATGAACTTCATACTTGCTATTGTCAGACAGCATGTATGGACATTTTCAACATGTTGCACAATATGCATGTTATTTTGTCCTTTAATTTTAAAAAGGGCAAATCGATGTTCAATCATGCTGAGGGGGAAAATGTACATCAATGAATCAAGTATATCGTGTGTATGTGTGAGTTTCAATTAATGGTACATAAAGAGGAACCCATGTTCCAGCAATAGCCTAAATCCTGACATAAACATGTCCTTGACATGATTAATCCTTCACTATTCGTTCATGTGAATGATGAAATAAAGTCACTATTCCTATATGACCACTAGTTCATCTTAGTATTAACTCACAGACCAGGAGCCCCATCCTAGACATTAATAAAACAAGCTAATTGGAATTAACCGCCCTTTTCAAAACAATAAAAAAAGATTAATCTGACGTTAGGTTTGAGTCCTTGTTACTGCATCTTCCATCAGAAATTCAATTGTTGAGTGCTGGCCACTTTAAAGGATGACCCCTCTAGAAAATCCGTCAAACCTTTACGTCAGTTAACGTTTATTACTGTCTCGAAATCTTAACAAGTATATGTTCGTTTTAGCTCATCTAGCGGTGTAAACATTACTAACTTGCTCACTAGCTAGCTAACAATTTTGTTCACCTTGCAACGTATGCGTTTATAGCCAACTGTCCACACTTTCACACTCAAAGAAACCAGTTAATTAAACGCTTTCGCCCCATGATTATAGGTTCGTTTTCAAACAGACACTACTATACGAACCTGGGGGTGGGGGTGTTTTCTGATGACGATTCTGTAGAGGGGGTGGGTTTCATCACTATATGAAAAGAAGCAAGCTGTCACATTAAACTGAAAAAAGAGAGACTCGTTTATCTGCGTTCTGACTATCTTAGCCCAGCTCATAAACGCTGAAGTACAGAGTGGTAGCGCCCATCTTGTTTGACTGTAGTTGGCGTCAGTGGAAAAGTACATGCAGGAGTCGTGGAGAAAGTTCGCCACTGTAAATATTGAGTGAACTAACGCTAGCTTGCTGTCTAAAGTAGCTAGTAGCCAGCTATCGTAGTGGAGTCCTTTCTTTTCACTAGATGCCGACATGCCACGGAGGAAACCATTCAGCAATAAACAAAAAAAGAAGCAACTTCAGGTCAAGCGTGAGAGAAAGAGAGGTGAGTAGCGTAGAGATGCTCGCGCGCTAAGTGGCTAACGACATTCCCAACGGTCATTTAGCTTAGCAGCGAGGTTAGCTAACGTTAATGTAACTTCGCGTAGCTCACCGTCGAGGTGTCTGATGTGCTTACATTCTCAAACATATATCTTGACAATCCTATATGTCTTGACAGTGCTTTTTGGGCTACTTACACTGAAATGAGTATAAAAATAAGTTATTTATCTAGGTTAGCTAGCTTCAGACTTGATTTCGTAGGTCGCTAACTTCGCATAATCGTTTTTGGTCAGTTTCTTGGGTGCTGACAGACACGTGAACACATGTGGTGCCCTACACTTGCATTAAAATTGTCAGAATGTGAAAAAAGAAGTATGTATTGTGTACTTACTGGAGAAAGCGAGCTAGACTTTGTCACTATCAAAGGCTAGAAAACGTTGTAAAATGCGGTGCCTGGTATTGCTGAATATCACTAGTTCGCTTAGAATAGAATGGGAACAACAACACTAACGTGGTGCGGCTTCCTCAGCAGTGTTTGTGTTATGCGGAATGGATGTGCGCAGACTCGCCAGCCTGTTATGTAACTATGAAGCAGATACACTGGTGACTCATATTAAATTCGTTATACCTTGCAATATCTGCATATCTCTAACATAGTGTTTACATCCAACGTAATGAGTACTGCCTTTACATCTAATGGACTTTTAACAGTGGGCACTGCCTTTTCTCGTAGCTTTCTCCCTTTTATATTCTCAATTATCTACTTAATCCCATTCCTGTGAATTTAGCCTGTTCTCAAACTAGAACTACATTATCTGATGCACCATTGCAGAGGATGGGTTCACCTCTTCACACTTGGGTCCTATCAGTGTTGCTTCCTCAGACCACCTCAGGGAGATTTACTTATTGTTATCCTCACCTTGGTCTTGTAAAAGGTCAGCAAGAGGTTTCCTGTTGAGATGCTTTGTGACAGCATCTGTTCTGGGATTATGTGCAAAATTCAAAGATGGAAGTTCCATTAATGGTCAGAAATGTCAGTCTGTTCAAAGGTTTTAGGTCACATACAATTTTTGTTATGATGGCTGATTTTCACAAAGGTACTTTGTTTTTGATGCAGTAGTCCAGTAATACAATTAATTATTTAGTCATGACATTAATACATTTCATGCTCTTCAGGAATGTGTGACACATATACATAACTTGTAACATATAATCTATTTTGTGTGTGTGTGTGAGAAGGTGACACAGGCTCGGGTCAGACTAGCCGGAATGCAAGTGCAGAGAGGGGCGTTAGGCGGGACAGACAGTCAGACACTTCAGACAGCGAGACGACAGACATCAAGAGGATCAACCAGCAGCCAGGCAGCAGAGACGGCAGATATGACCCCAACAGGTGAGTCTGGAAAGGCAGAGCGGTAACTCAAGAGGCGTGTCTGCATAATCAGAAAGGAGATATTTCAACTGTTGAAGGGCGGTGACAGTCTTGCTGTCTGGTCTGTGGTTGCCAGTAGGAGGGTTTAAATTGTTTATATTGTTTATTGTTTAACAAGAGTATGGCAGAGTTGGGCCTTAGCGCAGTATATTATATGATATATGGTGTTAGATATTTTTAGTATTATTATTATTGTATGTGTATGGGTAGTTGTCAGTGTGATTAGCTGGCCTTACAAAAGAATACTATAAAATGCTGGGATATATAATGTACTGTAAATTCTGTATTGTATACTTGTGCTTGCACAGTGGGTCATATCAGATCTGTGTGGCTCAAAGTGTGTGGACTTGCACCCTAATTGAGTTCAGGTCTTTCAGCCACACCCACTGCCAATAGGTGTTTAACATCAAACACAGGTTAAACATCCTCCATGCTTTTGCTAATGTTGAAAATGCATAATAAAAAAACCTTAATATCACAAAATGATTTTTACACAATGATAAAGTCAGGAAATGGCTAAAGCAAAAAAGTGGAACAACAGTGATGGAAAAGTGTCGTTTTGATACCGCCCCTAATCACAGTAGCCCCTGTCATCTAAAGTTTCATCACATAGCCACAGTGGATCAAAACACAACATTAGCGAAACGTTTGCATGGAAACCCCCAGTGTAGTCATGCAGTCTGAATGCACAGACACTGGCAGTAGAATGGGTCATACAGAAATGCTCAGTGACTTCACACCTGGCACAGAATGTCACCTTTGCAGAGTCATTGCAGTTTTACCATCACAGCATAGAGTATACAGCCACTTACTAAGCAGGGAAATTCTACCAGCTCGTTGCACATGCTGTGAGGCAGGATTTCAGACTGTAATCTTGCTTTCTGTTTTTTGTTCTTTCTTCTTATATCCATCTTTTGTTTCTATGTTTTTGTTTCTTTCTTTCTTAAACTATTTGTTTTGTTCAGATTCCGGCTGCACTTTGAGAAGGAGAGCAAAGAGGAGGTGGAGAACCGAAAGAAAACGGCCAGAGAGAGAATCCTGCAGCCGCTTCCAGAGACTGAGCTGGAGATGGACATGAGCCAAGTCTACCCGGAGGAACAAGGTTCCTGTGCTCCTCACACACTCACTCAAACAGGGTTCCTGTGCTCCTCACACACTCACTCAAACAGGGTTCCTGTGCTCCTCACACACTCACACACTCACTCAAACGTTTCTGTACCTGATGCTTAATTAATGAAGGCATTTCCGAGCAGACAGAGTTTAGGTGCTCATGCAGGGACCTGACTCTTTCACTGACGAACTTCATTTGCCTGCTCGCTCCCTTTGTTGATAACGCAGAGATTTCAGACAGTAAAACCCAAGCAAAGCCCACTTCACTCTGTCCTTCTAGGTTCCATTTTTGTGTTGTTGTTTTTTTGTTTTGTTGGATTTTGTTTGTTTTTTGTTTTGTTTTGGTTTGTTTTAGTTTCACGGTGTGGTTTCAGGATTGGATTTTCCTCGGCGGCCCTCTTGGCATTATGGGATGCAGAGAGAGGAGCTGTTGCGGAAGGAAGAGATATCTTTCCAGCAGTTCCGGCAGGCTCTCTATTCGAGGAACACTCCTGGGACCCTCAGCCACTTTGAACACAATCTGGAGGTGAGGAGCGGTCTTCTGTGAAGAATGACCTTGTTAAGGTCTATTCAGATGGGATTTGTTTGGTAATGTGTGTGGTAATGTAATCATTACAGTGTCCCGCCCCAATGAGCCATGTCCATCAATTTAACATAGTGCACTCCCAACATCAGTAAAGACTCTAGGGCATTTTGCTTTTTCCAAAACATGTCATAAAAATGACCTTTGATTATATTAATCCAGCACGAATCAACATGTATGTAAATACAGTAATTTCCTGTAGAAAAAAATTATTCTCAAGGAGGTGTTTCCCTGTGTGACAGAAGTGCCTCGTGTAACCAAATTATTCATTCATTCATTCATTCATTATCCGTACCGCTTATTCCCGCTAGTCGGGGTCACGGGGGGGCTTAAATTTTATTCTGCATAAGTAATAATTATGTTGGTGAGCAATATTTGATTTTGCAATCATCTGTGATGTTTTATGTTTGATGCATTGTACCAAAGTTTGTGCACTTTTACACCACCAACATGTCTTGGAGACTGGTGTGCAAACATTGCATGTTGACAGCTGGTACCTGAGTTGTAGGATACCACAATGATGCACAGCTTTTGGAGGTTAAGGCAGGGCATAGATGGGAGTAGACACTCCCATGGCAGTAACTTATGCCAAGATTTCCTATCCTGCGCAATCTGGTCATAAATTTTACAGACGTCCTGTAGTAAAATGACATTGCTCCACCTCGATGTGTAAAATGAGTCCCGTCTGAATCGGGCTTTAGAGGGAGTATTTAGTCTCACCAAGGAAAGTTGAGGTGAACTCCGCATGTTGCTGAAACTGTTTAGAAGGTTTTCTTCCAAGGACACGTTGCTGATAATTCTGTTCTTTCTAAATGCTGCCGTAGCAGGAGAAGCACTACACTTAACATTAACCTTTTTGTTGCTCCACTGTATAAAAGAATTGAGAACATTTTAAGAACATTTACTTTTTATGCTCATTGTATTTCTGCCATATTTTCATATTTTCTTTCATGTTCTTCCACAGACATGGAGACAGCTATGGAGAGTGTTGGAGATGTCTGATGTAATTCTGCTTATAGTGGACATCAGACACCCGGTATGTGTTTGTGCTACTGATTATGTGATAAATGCCTGTGGATTGTAAACAAGTGGCCCATAAGCTGAGGCCAAAGGTCTTTTCTCAGATGGCCAGCAGAGGGCGTAGCTGAAATGACAACATGTGGAAGTGAAAGTTCTTTTAGAAAAGACAGTGTTTGAGCCAAAGACTTAGAAAGACAGTTGTGAAAAATCCAGAGATTTTTTTGCTTAGTTTTTCTTTTATAGTTTTTTTTTAAGACAGCACTTTCTTAGCAGCAGCAGATGCTCTAACTGGGAGCAACGGCCTTCTGGCTTTTGTTTTTATGTGATGAGAAACAGGTTGTTTCTTACGTCCCACGTAATATCACTGCAAGCCACTACAAACCACAAAGCATAGCTGAATCAGTCTCCATGCGTAACTGCTGGAGAGAACCATTAGAGGTGACACATCAAAATAAAAGCACCTCATCACGCCCATGCGAGTTTTGCAGCGGCTGTGTCCTCAGGAAATGAGGCGCAGAGCAACATGGCTGTGCTTTAAAAATTAAAAAGCATAAGTTAATTTTTCAGATGAATTTGAACACAGAAAATGTGCATTTTGGGCTCAACTTGTATTTAAGTATACTGGGATTATACGTAATGTAGTGGATAGTATCAGTATCTACTTTGTATTGCATGCTTATACTTGCAAAGTGGGTTATATCAGATTTACACTACATGGCCCAAAGTGTGTAGACTTGCACCATAATTTTTGAGTTCAGGTGTTTCAGCCACGCCCACTGCTAATAGGTGTTTAACCTCAAACACTTAAACAGGTCTTCCATCCTTCATGTTCTTGCTGATGTTTTCTTTTGTAGTTTTTCAGCACGGTCTGAACTAAACGACAGGTGTTGACATGACCATGTTGTTTGGACATTAATTTGAAACTCTGCATTGAAACTCCACTGGTCATTCCAGAGAAACTCAGAGTGTTGGTAAAAGCTAAAGTCAGTGTTGTTTAATACCCTCCCCACCCCACAGGTCTTGCAATTCCCGCCTGCTCTCTATCACTACATCACAGGCCCACAGCAGAAGCAGGTCATCCTGGTGCTCAACAAGGTCGACCTGTGCCCCGCCCCATTGGTGTTGGCATGGAAAAACTATATGATCAGACACTTCCCCCAGCTGCACTGTGTCTGCTTCACCTCACACCCAGGCCAGCCATACAGCACCTGTGAGAGCTCCACCCACACACAGGGGGGAGGGATCTTTTGATTAAAAATACTTTTCAATGCCGGGTCTAGTGCTGGGAGTCCATGCCATAACTTGTGTCTGTGTTTCTGTTCGGGTTCTCTGGTGTCGCCTCTCACTGCAGTGCTGCAGAAGAGGAGGACGAGGAGGAAGGGTGGCTGGAGCCGAGCAGGAGGGCCCATCCACATCATGAGGGCATGTCAGGAAATTACGGCGGGTAAAGGTGAGCTGGCCCCGCCCCCTAAGGTCACCGGAGTAGAGCGGCATGGTTGATCGTTATTAATGTTGTTGATGATGAAGATGATGGTAGCTGATTTGTTTTCCAGTGGATTTAAGTAGTTGGGAGAAGAAGATCCAGAGGGATGCAGTTGCCATGGGAACTGAGGGGGACTGGCCAGATGATGGGGTGGAAACAGTGGTAATGGAGCATCACAGTGATGTTGCCATGGAAATGAACAGCCCCACACAAGAACGTTATAAGGACGGAGTTCTCACTTTAGGCTGTGTAGGTAAGCCTGTGTGACCAGCGTAGCCCATTCTGAGCGGTTACGTCACAGGCCGCTTAGGACGGGTGTGCGCACCTCCCTCTGTTTGAACTGTGCAGCTCAGTCTGACAGAACAACATGGTCTTTTATGCAGGTGTGGAATCCTCATATACGGTGTTACATGGTACGGTGTCTGCCGTTGTCATTTTGATATCGTTCACTGTCTTTGCATTCTTTGCCCTCCAGGTTTTCCGAACGTAGGCAAGTCTTCGGTGTTGAACAGTTTGGTTGGTAGGAAGGTTGTGAGTGTGTCTCGGACCCCTGGGCACACTAAATATTTCCAAACGTACTACCTCACCCCCACCGTGAAACTGTGTGACTGCCCTGGCCTCGTCTTCCCCTCTCGAGTCGACAGGCAGCTCCAGGTACCGCACACGCACTCATGCTGAGAACATACGGACATACAGCACTCGGAATATCACTCCTCATCTGAATGGAGTGCGTGTGTGTGTGTGCGTGTGTGTGTGTGCGTGTGTGTGTGTGCGTGTGTGTGTGTGCGTGTGTGTGTGTGCGTGTGTGTGTGTGTGTGTGTGTGTGTGTGTGTGTGTGTGTGTGTGTGTGTGTGTGTGTGTGTGTGTGTGTGTGTGTGTGTGTGTGTGTGTGTGTGTGTGTGTGTGTGTGTGTGTGTGTGTGTGTGTGTGTGTGTGTGTGTGTGTGTGTGTGTGCGCGTGTGTGTGTGTGTGTGTGTGTGTGTGTGTGCGCGTGTGTGTGTGTGTGTGTGTGTGTGTGTGTGTGCGCGTGTGTGTGTGTGTGTGTGTGTGTGTGTGTGTGTGTGTGTGTGTGTGTGTGTGTGTGTGTGTGTGTGTGTGTGTGTGTGTGTGTGTGTGTGTGTGTGTGTGTGTGTGTGTGTGTGTGTGTGTGTGCGCGCGTGTGTGTGTGTGTGTGTGTGTGTGTGTGTGTGTGTGTGTGTGTGTGTGTGCGCGCGTGTGTGTGCGCGTGTGTGTGCGCGCGCGCGCACCTCAGATTCTGGCAGGCATCTACCCAGTCTCCCAGCTGCAGGAGCCCTACAGCTCAGTGGGTTACCTATGTGAACGGACGCCCTTCCTGTCCGCGCTGAAGCTCACGCCCCCCGGGCAGACCGCTGACCTGCAGGCTCCCGAAACACATGCTTGGACAGCCTGGGATGTATGCGAAGGTACTGGGTGTCCACCTGTCCACCCTGCAGATGGTTGCATCCACCACTAGTGGGCGCTGATGTTGTCATCAGTAGCACTCAACCTTATTTCCTTTGTCCCGTGGTACAGCTTTACCTATTTCTTCAGTCATGACAGACAGAGACCTGAATCTGTTTAGCTGGCTTGGCATTAAGTTTGTGATTCTGTTGTTAACCTCCATCCTGGTTCTGTGCTAACATTTCTCCACTTTCTATCAACATCTATAAACGCCTCTCTCTCTCCCTCTCCCTTTCCATCTCTCTCCCTCCCTCTCTCTCCACTCCTTCTCCCTCCCTCTTTCTATTCCTCTCTCCCCCCCCCCCTCTCCCGGTTAACAGCATGGGCGGAGAAGAGAGGCTATAAGACGGCAAAGGCAGCGCGTAACGACGTGTACCGAGCGGCCAACAGCCTGCTGCGCCTGGCCATGGATGGACGTCTGAGCCTGTGTCTGCGCCCCCCGGGGTACACACAGGGCAAAGGTCAGGGAACAAGTCACCACACAGGTCCCTAATGCACCCTAAGGGCGGCCCATGCAGTCTGAGTGAGATATTACCATACTTAAAGGCAGTTTCAAAAGACTAGAAAGATATCACAATATTTTGTAGAAATTAGTACTGCCATATTTAGTAATGGATACAAAAAGCTGAGAACAGTGATTTTCTTTGGAAGGTATAAAAATTTAAGTAAAAGAAAAGAAAATTGGAAAAGAAATTAATTTAGCGTAATGTTTTTTAAAGAAAACAAAACATGCAGATGAAGACCTATTACTGTATAGCCTATTACTGTATAGCTTATTACCAGAAGGTTTTCATGTTTAATTGTCTTTCACTTGTGTGTGGTTTGTTTGTCAGGTGAGACTGATATTTTTAGACTAGTTTATCATACCATGGAGATTTCAAACATAAGACACCTAATGAAGGAATTTGTCAATGAAGGAATAACAGTAACGTGGCATCCTGATCCTGCTCTCTCCCCTCTCCAGACCAGTGGGAGTCACACCCGGAGCTGGCTGAAATAGTAGCGCTGCAGGGACGAAGGTCTGAGGAAGAGGAGGAGGAGAGGGATGAGGAGGAAGGCGAGTCCAGCTCGGAGCCAGAGGACGAGGATGACCGCGATGATGACGAGGAGGACGGCGATGGAGACGATGAAGATGAGAGTGTGAGGTCTGACAGGAAGGACAAGGGCTTGACTATGAACATGTTTGGTGTGCTTGGTGAGAATGAGTGTGAGTGAGGGACACTCGCTCTCCGCCTACTCTCAACTAGCCCCGCCCCTTCTGTCCACACACACCCGGACTCCAAAAGCACCTTAACGTTACCTTTTGTTCCTGTACCATTTCAGAAGATTTCTCATCACTGTTTTCAGTGCTGAAAACACACACACACACAATCTTGCACTCCTCAGGCCTATCAGGCACTCTTATTTCCATGCACACACCCCAACACTTCCTCAAGCCTGTACCTGCAGCACTGCAGAGTCAGCGTGTATGTGTGCCTCTCTAACCCCGGGGGCTAGACTCTCTTAGCTTCACGTCATTGTCATCACCAAAATCTCCTTTTAGTCTTTCTCTTTCAAGGAGGGTGTTTTCCCAGTTAAGCTTGGAGGGTATTACAGTAAGCTATTATTCAGACAGTGTTATGAATCTGTCACAGATGACTGCAATCATTTATCAAAGTCTAAGCTTGCCGCTTTATTGCCAAAGGTCACTGGGAGGTTGTTGCCTGTAGACTACAGGTTCCCCCCCGGGGGGAGCGGCTCCTCCCTGTTTCACAGCTGCAGCGCAGGTCTCCCCTGTGCAGGTGTGAAGTGGATCTGTCAGGTTGGTTTGAGGCAAATAGGTAAACATGAACAAGCCATAAAATAACAGACACTTGAAGACAGTGTAGACCAAAGATGAGTTCCAGTGGGGCGGAAATTGAGTGGATCGTATAGCAAAAGCACTTTCTCAAGCCAGAGGCACTAGTCAAGGTTTCACTGTTCATAAATAGGTCTAGATAGATTGAACTTTGGGGAATTATTTTCAGAGGGATTGTGGCTAGGTGACGGTGTAAGATCTTGCCATAGAGTGTTACAAGCATAGGCTTCAGTAGGTGTGGAATAGACATAGAGCCATGGCTCTTCATCAGAGCCAAATCCCACATTACCCAGACTGCCTCGCGCAAGCCGGCAGCTATGATGTCTGACTATGATTGACTGTTCAGTCATCTGCCAGTATTTACAAAATCCACCACTAAATCTGAAGTCAAAGGCCAGATCTGAACACCTCAGTATCTCTGAAACTCGAGTGTCTTGGGGTGCAACTGATGTCGTGCTTGAAGGTTAGCTTGTCTTCAGCCGTGAAAACATCTAAATGGCTTTGGTTCATCATACAAGAGCTATCCTTCTCACCCAGCGCTGTGTACATGCAGACCTGCCCTTCTAAGACTTTTCACCCCATATGGATTTTTACACGACTACAGCTGTTTAGATTACATTTTTGTAACATTATACATGAAACCCATTAGAGTTATTGAATGAATGTTTTTTGGAACGTAATTAAGAGCCGTTCGTTGGCCGAATTCTTCACATATTACAGAAAGCAGAATGATCAGATTTTTGTCACCATGGTGATGTTTGGCAGGACTGGACCATATTGGCGAGCCTGCGTGCGTTGGGTGGTGTCTGATAGGTGGTCTGATGCAGTCGTTTGTGGGGCGGGGCTACAGTGGGCCCTTCTTCCCTATGCATGTGGCTGAGCTTTCCTACACAAGTTTAGGACTGTCAGTATAAAGGACTGCACTGCTGGAAAGTGTCTCTCGAGATACACACGCATATGTTGCATGCGCGCACACACGCGCGTGCACACGCACTGTGGTGTGGACTGAGCTCATTTAAGTACATGAGACCATTTAACATGTTCTTCCTCTTAAGAATTTGGCAAAGCACGATTCTGATCCTGAACTGTGTGTGGAGACAGTGGTGAGACCGACGGGGCAGTAAGACAGTGGACTAATACAACGCTTCTACCAGTTGAAGTATGAAGTGGTTGAACTCTGACCTCCAAGCGTCTCATTACCAAAACTCAATACAGGAATGTTGTTCTGGACTTTTTTGTTTCCATACGGTAAACATGTGCGAAGAATGAATTCCCCGCAGTGCCGAAAACTGTGAATGCGTCTGGATTTGATGCATTGTCACAATAGAATCGCGTGAACATCACTGATCAGTTCAAACCTGTCCTGCTGTACAGTGTTGTTGGGGAAAAACACGCGAGTCTTCTCCTGGGCCGGAGAAGGGCCGGTTCTGTGGCAGAAGCGTGTTAACACAGGTCACGCCAGCTGACGCTTCCACCCACATCCTCCACCCCTCCTTCCAGAAACATGCTTGCAGAACGCAGGTCCAGATGTGCCACTGTTGCACTTCCTGATCCGATCTCCTATTCCAGTGCACGGCTGTGAATGCTGTGTTCATCCGTGGGAACAATCCTGCGTATGCTTCATTCCTGAGAGAGACGAGGTCTCAAAATTGCTCAAAATTGCCCTCTGCAATAAAGATGAACCTTGTCTGTATTACCTATCTCCTTCTTCTGCTGTTTTTTTTATTAACATTTGAGACATAACCACATTTTACAGTTTCTAAGGCTTCTGTGTAAATGTAATGGTTGTCTTGAACTTGAGTTTTGATTCTGTTGTTCAGAATAACAAAAGAGAAAATGACTAGCTATATTGAATATTGAGTTGTGCATGTGCAGGCATGATTGCGTAAAGGGGAGGGGGCAGGGTAGAGCAGCATGGTCAGGCTTCATCAAGAACATCAACACAAGTTGAGAGTGTATAATTATAGTCCAGTAATAAAACTCATGGTTTCTAATATACAGTTAATATAATATAAGTATTGAGTTTCTTGAAAACATCTGAATTCATCTGTAGGGAGTACAATATGGCTTTATGTATAAATCACTATTTAACTTTGATTTTGTGAGTTTATTCCCACAGTGCGCGCTAGAGTAGACTATGCTGTTGCACAACTTTTATTTAATTGGACAATTAATCAAGTTGATATTTTACTCTCCAATGTGGCTTTTTGGGTGTGACTAGGAAAGAATTGGTGGTATTTTTACTGTGGCCATTTTTTATAGTTTCAAATACAAATGATCTATATCCACATCAGCAGCACCACAACCGCATACATGCACCATGCAGACAGACAAAAGAATCTTATTTCCCAGTGTTCCAGTAAAACCATGTGTCTGTTCATAATTACTGCCTGACCAGAGCTGCTTGTGTCACAGCCATGACTCCATAAACGGAGTTAATTAAATTTAGGAGTATCGCATTCCTGCAGGAGCCATCGGCCGTGCCGTCTGTGGCCGTGTGCAGTTAGCGGGCAGTGCGACACAGCGTTGCCCTGTAGGTCACAAATCACTTGGCGATCATGACCCATCTCCCCACACACCGTTGGGACCCCGCCCGCACGCCACAGGAGCAGATCAATTACGTTCAATACATCTCAGTCTTGACTGGGAACGAGCCGACGGCCAATAGTGTTATGTCTCCGATAACGACTGAGACGCTGATCTCTAAACAGCAGCTCACGCATATGTCCTCTCCTTTCAGTCGCTGCTAAGCCAACAATACACGTCATCCACTCAGCTAGGGGGCAGTGTAGAGATGTCATTGTATTGTTGAAATTCATCCAGCGCTTTCAGAAAAGCAGTATGGCAGATGTTCGTAATGCAGCCCATGTTTTTGGTTAAGTTCTAGAGTCTAAAGCCCTAAATGAGGTATTCACTGATCTACAGGAAGTACATGGAGTGGATGGAACTCAAATGCCTTTGCATGAAGGTAATTGCTGGTTGAGTTGTGATTCCATTTGAAGGGCTGATGAATGTTCAGTGGTCATGAATATTTAACCCAATAATGAACACAGAATCCATGAAAACATACTGTATACACATATACAATATATAAACTGCTAAATACAGCATGTACATCACTAAAAATACACTTCTGTTATAATCTATTCTTGAATAGATCATATTGTCTCTATAAATTTGGAACACACGTAATGGAAGAGCTCCTGGATGACAGCTCAGTGAGTCTCCCAACACACGTGGGACGTTTGGTCCTGTCGATGTGCAGCAATCTTAATGACCATGTTTACTGTGACACTGTCCTTTAAGTCCACAAAAGATGTTTGACCACATTGCACACCAGTTTGATTAAACATTTGAAGGGAATGTTCAGTATGCTGCATGATCAGGAGTAAACACACATTATGTAATTTATGAGCCGCCAGTTGTCTCCTGAACTGCTTACGACTTGAGTGTTCAGGAAAATAGTGTATTGGGTATCTTGAATACTGTTTGAATCCAAAGTCTGCTTTCCGTATGGCAGCTGAGGAAGCCCAAACTAACTGTGCTATGCAGTTTTGGGGTCAACGAAGTAAACAGTAAACAGTAGATGATAGGCAAGTTTACCTTGAAGGTTTATTCATCCTTAGCTGTTTATACTAGCCACCGCTGTGTCTTACTTTGCAATTTCAGAGAACAGATTGAGTAACACTAGAGGATCAACTCTTCATCATGTAGCTTTCTTAAACACTGGGGCTTGTGTTAGCAGATATTGCCCTTGAGGCTCCAATACACTTGTTTGTGTGTATGTTGTGTGTGTTTACCCTGACCCTGTTTGGGAGTTAGAGTCTATGTGTTAATGGATATTTTTAGCCTGGGCGCTCACTGCATTGCAATGGGGCACACATTCATGACACCCCCGTCTCCACCTCTTGCCCCTACACAACCCCCCACCCACTCTGCCTACTCTCACTATAGAGCTAGACACAGCCAGCCATGAGATCAGGAAGAGAAAGAGTTCACTGTAAACCTAAATCCTCACTACCCAGTTACACCCCACCGTATCCATGCTGACAGCTAGAAATAGGTACAAGAATGACTCCACAAACATTTTTTCTTACTTGTTTTTACTGTGGGCCAATCAGCATGAGTGGGCGGGGCTTCGCAATATGTCATATTTGTCATAACTAGGACATACGAGATAATGGCAGTAATTTAGAGGGAGTGGACATGTCTGAGTCGGGAGAGGAGAGACAGCTGTACGAGAATGGAAAGGCAAGACAATGAGACTCAGACGATGGAGCTAATGAATTAGGCCACAGGCTTCCCAAAACCACTTAGTGTGGCTGGGTATGAACAAAAGACAAATACAAACTTGGCATTCGTGGCCACAGAAAGGGAAATGTGGGTTCAAAGGGAAAAGCAGAACAAAAGGACAGAAAAATTAAATCTTACAATGCAAAACACTTATAATGCAATTTCAGTCGGAGTGGGGACTGTGGCCAACCACTTATCTCTCTCTCTCCCTCACTCTCACTCTTTCACCCTCTCTCTCCCTCTCTCTTTATTTCAGCACGAATAATAACCAATTAAATAGGTTTAAAAAGTTAATTACTGTCAAAAACGTTCAGTAAGCAAAAAATGAGAAAAGATAAACAACAAATATAACAGAAATGTTTCTGTTACTGATAGAAATACTGCAGTTTTTCTTACAGAACACATCTATGGCTGACTCATATTGGACCAGCCCATTAGGAAGGCCAGCTGTGTCTCCACCACTCCTAGGGGGCACTGGGTGGGTTGCACTCCCTGCCGTCTCTGGGCAGCCAGGACTGACTGTGGTGACCAATTCCACAGAGCAGCACATGCTCACTGAACCAATCAGCAGTTCCCTCATTTCTTGACACTATAGTCTGAAAGGTCAGCAAGGGGCCAGATAGGATTTCAGTTTGTATTGGGCTTTTGTAGATTCTTTCTGATATGGGATCGATCTCTCACACTCCTGACTTGTAGACTACATTTACAGTTGTAGACTACATTTACAGTTGCAGCCTACATTGTAGACAAAGACACTGAGCCTCACTTAGATACGGGCACAGTTCCAGGCCTGTGCTGACCACAGAGAGTGGGACAGGGCTTTGCAAACACCATTTCCAAAAGAATAGTGTGATGCAAACAGAGGGAAAGCAGATCAAAGTCCCAGTTCAGGAGAATATGAAAGAAGAACCATGTGAGAACTAGCTCATAGCTCATTTCAGTGACGTATCTGTCACTCGACAGTATCTGTCATTCGTTTCCACTCTGGCTGTGCTGTAGTAGAGCCAGGTGAGGTTGTTTCTGTGGGGGGGCTTGGGGCAAACTCTGAAATTGTCCACAGTGCCCACAGATCTGTGGGGAACAGCCAATCTGCTCTTTAGTCAGGAATGGCTAATGGCCACCCATACATCAGCCTAGGTGTAGGCCACATCTCCCATGGCCTCCTGACACACCTGCAGATCTCTGAAAACCCTCCAGGAAACAATTCATAATGGTCTCCACAATCCTGGACCTCTACCACCATAAGCGAGTCATGAAATTCCACATGGCCCCAGGTCTCAGAGCAGATCCTGAACATCCAAATCTCCACAACATGGAAGAAATTTACATACATACATTACTATTAATACTATGTACATACATAGTATTAATATTAGCATACTGTATTACATAAAGTATGTGTTCAATGAATTGAAAATACAGTTGTCAGACAGAGAGCATGGTTTTACATTGTAACACACATCATTAAGGCAGTGGCCACAGTGTTTCCATTACATATATGCACAGACACTCACATGAACAAAGCCCAAATTCACCAGGGGCCCCCGACAACAATCTCACCCGATCTCATTTCATATAACATACACACACACACACACCCCCTTCAGAACATCTCCGTGAAACATCACAGTATTTTTTACACCTTGGGGGCTCTTGGTTCAAAAATGTTCTCACAACAGTTCCTGAGGCCACATGCCATTATGAAAGAGGACACCATGGAGGATGAGAAGGAGGACATCCACTCATCGGTGTGTGTATGAAAGAGACAGAGAGTGTGTGTGGGTGTGTTTTTGAAAGAGAGAGAGTATGTGTGTGTGTGAAAGAGTGTGTGTGCATAACATTGAGTTGAAGGAGAAGCAGAGACCTAGAGAGTATTGTATAAATCATAAATGTCAGGGATATGAAGGGGGAGATTGAGAGAGGTAGGTAAATGAACAGAGTAGGTGTAGGAGAATGAGTGGAATGTGAGTTTGTGTCAGTTCCCAACATTCTGCAAGCCTGGCATGCTCCGAGTGATCAGACTGATCTGCCCCTCAACAGCTGTGTGTGTGTGTGTGTGTGTGTGTGTGTGTGTGTGTGTGTGTGCATGTGTGCATGTGTCTGTGCGCATGCATGTGTGTGTGTGTGTGTGTGCATGTGTGCATGTGTCTGTGCGCATGCATGTGTGTGTGTGTGTGTGTGTATGCGTATGTGTATGTGAGGGAGAGAGAGAGCAAGGGAGCTGTGGTGTTGTCTTTGTGAGTTCCACCTTTGGGAAACAATCAGTGATGAATTAAGTGAGCAAATGTAACCATGAGAAACACAGATTTAATTTCATGCAAACTGTGATTGAATATAATGACACACTCTCCATCTCATCTGACTTCTTTCTCTCTCATACCCTCACCAGATTTATAACATTGTCTAAGACTAGTCTGCATTAGCTGTCCAAAATCTCTCTCTCTCTCTGTCTCACACACACACAAAAACACACACAGGTTTTCTCTCTGTCTCTCTCACACACACAAGCTCTCTCTCTGTCTCTCTCTCTCCCTCTTACTGTGAATTCCTCACAGGATAGGGCCTGCTTTTTCACGCTTCACTGTGTACCAAAAAAAAGTCTGCATAAAAGAATAAAGACAAGCATGAAGAATTTGCTCAGGTGGGTGACAGTAAAAAAAAGGATTTGCAACAACCATAAAGAGTGTCCTCTCTGCAAGAACAAAACAGTACAGAAAGATACAAAGAGTGAAAATGTGTGTGTGTGTGAAAGCAACAATGAGAGAGAGAGGCAGAGACAGAAAGACCTTGTGTGTATGTGTGAGAGAAAGAAAGCTTGTGTGTGTGTGTGTGCGTGTGTGTATGTATGTGAAAGAGAGAGAGAGCAAGTGAGAGAGAGAAAGCAAGTGTAAGGAGGAGAGGCAAACAGAACAATATCCAAAGGTCACAGAAACATTTGAACAAGGCCCTGCAGTTGCCAGGACGACACACACAAAGCCAGAGGCAGATGAAGTACGAACCAAAAAGGGGGGTGAAAAGAATGAGCTAGAGATTAGCTCAGCATGAGAGCTGCTGTGAGTTCAGTCGTGTTCATAAGAGCTACTGTGAGTTCAGTCGTGTTCATAAGAGCTGCTGTGAGGTCAGTCGTGTTCATAAGAGCTGCTGTCAGTTCAGTCGTGTTCATAAGAGCTGCTGTGAGTTCAGTCGTGTTCATAAGAGCTGCTGTGAGTTCAGTCGTGTTCATGAGAACTGCTGTGAGTTCAGTCGTGTTTTAGAAAGCTGCTGTTTTTGAGGGCCGTTCTTGGAGCAGTGCCTCTACTTTTGTAGCAATAAATTGCACTTATTTCTTTCTCTCTTGCACTCGACGGCCCTGTGGATGACAATGTGTGTGGTTGTGATTTGAATTATAACCCACTTAAAGGCTGGTCACAGCAATGGGACCAACACCACTTCCTGAGCTCAAAAGCATCTTATTGAATATAAGCCCTACTTAGTGCACTGTTATTAACCACATTAGTACAGCAATGAACCACAGTGAGTAAAACAGAATGAAAGAATGCTGGGGAATGAGAATTAACGATTCATCAATTAGTTAAAAGATACTTAGACCCAGCAGTGTAATCCAGGTCAGTCTTTCACCATTACAGAAATGGTTTGCAGGTGTGGGTGTAGTTGTGGGTGTCGATCTTAAAACTAAACCTAATCCTAATCCTGATCCTTGGCAGGTAGAGAAGACTTTTCTTTCCTCTCCACTGCCAACATTCTGAATGCCAACATTCAGAACCCAGTAATGTTGTAAATACATTGCAGTTTAGTCTTTATCTCATTTGGCCTTTTCCTTTGTTTCTCTCCCATGTCACCCAGTACTTTTGGGGGAGACAACATCTCCCCAGATGTCTGTTGTTTTGCACAACAGCTCAACAGAGTATGTGAATCCTCTCTGCATTTTGAAACTATGTTTGTATGCACATAACAAACACACACGCACATAGTTTGTGTGTATGTGTGTGTGTGATTTTGTTAATGTTTGGCTACCACCTTCAGTGCTTTTTCCTCACTACAGGCAAGTATCAACACATAACCAAAGAAAACTCTCGTTCTTTCAAACCCTCCAGAATGGAACTACCACACCCTTCTACCCATTTGGTTTATGAGCACTGAAACAGGGACCATCCCCAATCATAGGTTTACTTTCTGAACATTACCATTTTCACCCCTTTATTCTACTTTAATGTCAACCCATACAGGAACACTTGCATCCTGAACTATTGTTGAAAACTCAAAGCTGTGCCTGCTAACACTAAAACATCTAAATTGCCGTCTTTACTGCTTCAGGGGGTAATTGTATACAGTTACAGAGGCTTACTCTGTAATAATGTGCTCTTTTGGGACAGCAAAGGGAGAAATATCCAAGAACACACAATTTACTTTTACAAAAGCCACTGAATAAGATCATAACTATATGTACTTAGATTAGGCCTACTCCAGAATATTGATCAGCGTAATCTGTATTTTCCCATAATCTCAATTAATCAGCAATTATAAAGCCTGTAAATAAAAGGAACTATAGTCTTAGGCCAAGAAAGTGTTAACAAGGTGAATGCCGTTGTTGCCTCTTCAGCAATATAAAATGTTGTATCTCCTATATCTCACTGTTCCTAATAAATAAGAAACGTCTTTCTCTCAGGGGCTCGCGCATCGAGTATCACTTACAGAGCCGCTGCCAGGTCACGGGGTCTTTCCTGAACGTATTACTGATTGGAGGGTTGTCTAATTAAATATTCAAACAAGACCGAGTTTGAGCTTGGTGGTTGGTCGCAGTCGGTGCAGGCTATGTAAATGAGCACCTGGTAGTGTTTTCTGCTCGAGGGGAGAAAAAGATTGGAAGGCAGGCGAGCGTTTTATGAGCACGGAGAGTTACGGGTACTGATTGAAAAATAGCCTAAGCGTTCATGTACTTTGCTTATTATTTGTCGCACGTTTAATAAAACCGTTTCACTTTGTTTGGACTCGCCGTACAGTGTTAGACTATAAACTGATCAAGTGTAGAAAGCTTAGAGCTTTTTAAATACAGAAACTTTCCCCCCCGTCCCTATTCATGAGTGTGAGTGTTCCAGAAGATCTCTCACTGCTTTGTAGTGGTATATTATACGGGAAATTATCAGTAATCTTGCGCAAAACGTTGGATTTTACCTGCACTGAAAACCTTCTACAGTAGGTTGAAGAACTTGGATTAAAGCAGGACCAACGGAAAACTTTTCCAACGTAATACCGAGTGTCAAGTCTGAAGCCTTTTCGGTAAGTAACGAGAATATAGGCTAACTATTTTTAACCGGTCATGCGGATAGCCGGATAATGCAGTTAATTTGAGAATAAAAGTGTTTCTACTTGCCCGATAGATGTTTAATCGACAGGGCTGTTAGAGGTCGGTTTATTCCTGTTCTTATTAAGATATCTTACAAGAGATAGCCCGAGTGTTGCCTCGCCGGTCGAATTACGCTGGATTATACATTTAAAATGGTGGGTCAGTGATGTTTTTTACCCCCTGTTGTCTAAGTAAATTCAACTTTAATAAACGGCGTCAAAGAGTCTCGGCGTGTGAAGAAAGTCTTGGTGTCCGCCACGGCACCCGGAGTCGCGTTGCGCTGGTCGTCTGTCCAACTGTGAAGAACTGGTTATGCTTGACCAGGCACTGGTTTAAGAACCTGGATCAGGATTTCAGCGAACGTATTTTTGTTTGACCCTAAAATGGTTTGATAAGAAATGGCTTAATGGTACGTTTACATTCAGTAATCCTTATACACCTGTGGAACTAACACGTTAGTTCGACTTGATGAACTGCGGCGTTCATTGTGACACAGTGTGACACGCACAAATAAGAAATGGTCGAGTAGATTCTAATAGAAAACAACATTCGTTTGCGGAATGATCAAGTTAAGTCAGTAAGTTAAATCAATGCTGTGTGGTCATCCGTGTAAAAATTTTGGGGGGTCATTTAACTTCTAATTGTAACAAACGTTTGTATAGTACGCTGCATTGTTTATACCCATTTACTGGTTTTCAGACAATCGCTCTGTTATCTTCTGTGTTGTAAATTGTACGCCTTAAAGTCAGGAATACCAAGTACGGCGTGCTTAACAGTTTCTGACACGCTCTGGATACGTGAGCTCAATAAAAACCCAATGTTTACGATTAGCAGGGTCCAGGTGGCTGCTGTGAGCGAGTGCAGAACGATTACTGACCCGGTGACCTCCTGGAGTTCGCCATGCCACTAGGGGACCAAGCGCCAGGAGAGGGGGGTGCGCGCGTGTGCGCGCCCACGCACTGCAGTGAACAATACACTGCGCAAATATCCCTAAAGGGATCTTTTTCCCTAAAAGGAGCCAGAAAGTGAATCAGAATTGGAGAGTGTGTGTCTGTTAAGAGCACTCGGAGGGACGGTAACAATACATTACACCCACTGTGACAGTACAGCTCTAGCAATAACTACCTTGTAGTATATTGACTAGTAATATATACTGATCACTGATATTTATCATTGTATAGATGAATTGTTACACCCTATTACTCCGTATAGTACACTGTAATTAATGGTATTGTTGCATTGTAACAGTGAAGGTTGTTACAGTAAAGTGTTACCAATCTGTCTCTGTCTCTCTCTCTCTCTCTCTCTCTCATGCCTCACTATCACTGAAAGCTCTTTGGGTGCTTTTGATTATTGCAGTACAGTGCTGCAGTGTGTGTGCCAGTGCTGCAGTGTGTGTGTGTGTGGTTAGTGGTAAAGAGGTGAGTGAACAGTGCATGTGAGTAGGCGTGTGGATAGTGGTAAACAGGTGAGTGAACAGTGCCCTGGTTTCTGTGGCCACCCTCGTGACCTGCAGTGTTTGATGATGGAGGGAGAGGTGAAAAACCATCCCAGACATCTCCACCTAATGCACAATTCATGGTGACTGATGTAAATTAAGCTGATGTTGGTCTCTTAATGTATTATAGAAGTGTCTAATTTCTCTCTCTCTCTCTCTACCATGAGGCCTTTGATGTTGCAAGAAATTACACCACACAGTCTCTGTGTCCCTGTCCCCCTCTTCTCCTTGTCCTCATCAGCAAGAGTCTCTCTTTCTTGTTCAGTCAGTTGTTATATTACAGCACATTCAAATGCATTTGCAGTTAAAACTTTACATAACTGTACATAAGAATACTGTTGAACCCAAAGCAGCTGAAGTCAATAATTAGAAATGACAGGATCATATGAAGCATTGGTTATGTAAGAACAACCCTGCAGGTTTTCTGGGTTTTGTTCCGCACATTAATAACTAGTGTAAGTGTCTTCAGATGTCCATGCATCATTACAGCTTTTGTGCTGCATCAAATGGCTTGGATCAGCTGGGCTGAGCAAACTTTCATTCCTACTTTCATTCCTGGAAATTCTTGTACGGCATGCTGGACAGAAATAGTCCAGGAGCAAGGTCTCTCCCTGCCTGGGATGAGCGTGAGTGAGCTGGGAACGCTCTGGCACACACACACACACATAGAAGAGAACACCCTCGACATCAGTCAGGTGCAACTTTTATGTACTCTGGTTTGAGAGAATCATGGCGGTTCTCAAGTCACGGCCAGTTTTTTTTCCAGCTGATGCCATCAATATGGTTTCAAACGTTGGCTTCAAACTCAGGTGACTTTCGCTGCTTTTTCATGCACACTTATGGGCTGTTTATTTTATACCTCTGATGCTACTGGTCAATGGCAAAGAAATGGCAAAGCGAAAGTTCAGCGGCTACACGCCCTTCTGGCTAAGTGCAACCCCAAGCACCTGAACAACTGCCCAGTTTAGGCAGCCTTAGCAGGACTTGCACTGCGCCTAAATCACAGCATTCTCTGGTTGAAATGTGTCGACACGCATGCACTAAACGATCTGCAGGACTAACAGGAAAGCATTTGGCATCCCGCTCTCCCCACCGTGCCCTATTAACCTGCTCTGCTAATGCAGAGCTCGAGCATACGGTGGAAATATTGATTTTGGCCATCTGTGTAGTCCAGACCCTCGCGGAGAGCGCTGTGGACGCTGGCCCAATGGTGCGCGTTGCCTTCTCAGTGTGCGTCAGACGGCACGAAATGTCGGGAAATCAAAACCACGTCGGGAAACACTTCGCAATCGAAACGCTCGCGTCTTCAGTGGGTCTTCACCGCCAGCGTCTGGGGTTGAGCCACCTCCCTTGGTCTTGTAAAACACCAGTCCATCAGTGATTTATGGCCCTGTGGGCTCCGTGCTAACAGCCATTAACTGTGCGCATACGTAGCTCTGGTTCTGATGAGGTGGAAGCAGGCCTGACCCGGACCACATTGGTTGGGACCATTTAGAGCTGTGCTCGGTTCCCTTCCACTCCAGTGATGCCACGTGGTGGTGCTGATGAGATTGTTTGCTGTCTGTAGGAAGTTTGCCTGAGGTGGTGATGAAAGGATCATTGACGTAAAGACCGAGACTCCTTGTCTGTTTAGCGTAGTCTCGTCAGTGTAGTCTCATCAGCACAGTCACCAGAGCTCACTGTACTCCACTCTGCCTCGTTGTTTATGTGTGACTGAACATGGAACTAAACATGTATATTGTGTGTATGTGTATATATATATAATGTTCATATATGCTGTGTGTGCGTGTGTGCATGCATGCGTGTTCTGTATGCTACGGGCTGATCTCCCCTCCACACTTGTTTTGACTTTTCTCCTGTTCAGAGCAAACCTTTGGCAGATGAGTCCTACACACACAAAGCAGAATCAGATGGTCAGCACTTTAGGCTATTTGTGATGCAGTTTTTATCACAATTAAAGTGTTCTGCAAAACACGCGCCCGATGGTTTTGCAAGAGTTGCTGGCCCTGATGAAGGCCAGCACGAAGCCTCCTCATGGATGGACTCGTCTGGCCGCAGGTTGGTCCATCGCCTGTCCTTCCGTCCCTTCCTCCACCTGTTTGCTTTCTTCTCTGCCTCGTCTCATCATCTCCTGCCATATTTTCACACGCGGTTGCTCTGTATGGATTCCATGTGTGAACCCCCCCCGTGTCTTCTCCCCGCAGACCCAAACTCATAACTCTTCATCACAGGACAAGCCCGTGGCAGTAAACCGACATCGCTCCTTGTTTTCTCTTCTTTTCCCTTCTTTTCAGCCTTAGCTCAAGCGACATCATCTGAGTGACGGATGAAGTGGGGGGAGGGGGTAGATGTTTGGACAGTGAGATCAATTTGCACTTTTTCTTCACCCGTCTTTGTGAGAATCACACAGTCCTGCCACATACCTGATCCTCCGTCTCACTCTGTGCTGTACAGGTTGCAGACATACGGCAAGTTTGTAAAATGTGCTTGGTCATCGTGCAGGTCAATTTCTGCTTCTGCAGGGCTTCCACACCCATGTTGGAGTGTTGGACCGTGCTCATGGGGATGTTTTAGGGGTAAGAAGGGTTGCTTAGGACCTCAGGAGCAGAACATGGTTGCAGTACACCTTAACTACCAGTTTAGAATGAGTCAAATGTGGTTAAATGTGTGTGGGTTTTGACCACTCTACCGTGTTGGGACATGTAGAAGCCAAAATCTGTTCAGGTGTAGTGTGGGAAAAGGCTGCGTGCTCGGTTTCCCATTACTGTGGAGTGGGCGTGGGCATGCCACATGAGCTGTTAAGCAACAGGGTCAGGTTCATAACCAGGACCCGCCCACAGTTCCTGGACATGGGTTCATTACGCACAGCACAGACTGACAGGGGACCTGTGGGTCTGTCTCAAATCCATCTTCCTCATTGTATGGCCAGAAAACGCTATATACATCAGTTTTAAAACCTCACGGGTTCACGGGTGGTGTATGTTAGCAGCCGAGCAGAGCAGCCATACCTCAGCAGAGCTGCTTTTTTGTCAGCTCAGGCCGGTGGACATTTTCACTGCGTTTCTCTTCAGAATTGACGTGGTAAACGGCTCTGCCTTGACCAGCACCTGAGGCAGTTCCTCCCTGTGACCCCACCGCACAGAAGCAATGTGCCAAATTTTGTGTCGGAAAAGGTGGGCCAGGCTACTTTGACCTCTTGCCTGCATAAAGGAGGTCAGTCAGGTCAGTGATGTGGGGTGGGTCAGCGGGAGTCAGCCTATGGATTGAATGGCTAGAGCGAGATCTTTAATGGCTCGGGCCCTGGCCAGCTCCTTCCTGGAAAACCTGCCGTCTGTTCCTCTCTGTGTGCCCCTCACTCTCAGCTCTACTCTTTCACTCTGAGCATGACTAACTCTTCCTCCCATCATCTCCTCACTTTCGTTCTCTTCCAAATGTGAGTAAGTCTTTTGTTGGATCAGCCTGAGACTGACCGCAGAATACGCGGGCATGACGGTCAGCTCATCCGGATGTCTGTGTCATGTTGTCAAGGTGACACACACCAGAGTCATGCCCTGGCCTCATGCACCAATGTACTGTTACATAAAAGGTCACCAAAAACCTCTGGAAAACTCTGTACAACAGAAGTGGGGGTGCAAGGGTAAAAGTGAGTGGGTAAAAGAGGGGGAGGTTGGGTGAGGGGGTAAGAGTGGAGTGATAGGAAAGGGGGAGGTATTTAATGAGGAGAATGAAGAGCACACATGCAGTGGGCGAACCCGTGTGCAGTCTTGAAGATGAGCACAATGTGGCAGCAGCCTCACTGCACAGGAAGTGGGAGTGTTTGTGCACAGTGGTGCGTGATGGAAAGACCCCTCACCATCAAGACTCCTCTGTCACCGCTCCGCCGCAGAGATCCCCATCGAATGGGCGAAAACTCAACATGTGCCTGGCTGCTACACTTGTTTCTGCGCACTGCCACGGGAACTGACTGTTTCCAAGCAAAAACGAATGACCTGGTTTTCTGAATGAATCACTCCAGTAATGTCGTTGGACGTTCATAAGTCATAATAATGACTATGCTCTTATTTAACAAGCAACACATGCAGTCTGTTACTTTGACATATCTTTAGTGAGCAAACAGCCCAGCTCCAAACTTTGTAAACCTCCAAAATAACCACATCTTCTGAGAAATGGACTCGATTCTATTCAAGTGTAGGTTTGATCTGCCCTACCAATTTTACAAATACATGCGCGCGCACACACACACAGAAAACATAAAATTATGGTCACCTACGCTTACCAACAGAATTCTGTGGTGATATGATGCTGTGCCTTCCAGTCCCATGAAGACATAGTTCCTCAGACTGGGACGGATGGCAGGACCCTGAAGTTTTCCATCTACTTCCAGAGAGACGTGTTACATCCAGGAGCGATCCATCGCTCTCCATAGGGGAAACTCCCTGAATAGGTCAGCGAGAGTATGGCCAACTGCACAGATGTGGAGGCGTCTTTGTCATCTTGTAGGTCTCTAATGTTTGGGTGAAGCATAAGAAAATCTGTATAACAGCATGGTGGTCATGGCCAGGTTCCCAGAGGACTCCACGGTTCTCTTACAAAGCAAGACAAAGGGCATGGTCCAAAGGCCTTCTCATGTTTGTCGGCGACAACCTCACCTGAGAGGAGCACAGAGTGAGCCGAGAGCAGCACTGTGTATGAGGGGGACATGTACCTAACAGGTGCCACAAATCCATCCTAACTGAAGCATGGTGGAAGATGTATGATGGTGGTGTAGGGCCAAAGAATGTTTACATTACATCAGAATCCATGTGTGTGTGTGATTTAAAATACAAAAGCTATTTAAGCTATAAAGATCTGGCACAGTAAAATGTGTGTTCAATGACACTGTATTTATTATGAATCGCATCACACAGAAATCATACTTGTTTTGACTGGAGCTCAGGCGGATGTGCATTTTGAGGGGGTTTTATTGCTCTTTCTAATACGGTGGTGAATCTGAAGAGGCATGTTGTGTGGTGTATTTCCATAATCAGATTTAGCTGGAGCTGGGTGGTATACTGGTATTAAAGTGATTAACTTTTATCATGCGGTGTCATTCCATGAGAGACCGCTTTACTCACGAGACAAAATAAACGAGCTGAAAAATTGTTTGTTTTGGGATCACACAGGTCTGTCTCGTGTATATAAGGTAAAACGCATATGTAAGGTCAATCAATCAATCAAAATTCATTTATATAGCGCTTTTTACAACAGTTACAAAGAAGCTTTACAAGTGTCCGAGTCCAAGCATCCAGTGAGCAAGCCAGGGGCGACAGTGGCAAGGAAAAACTCCCTAAGAGCATGAGGAAGAAACCTTGAGAGGAACAAAGACTCAGTGGGGGAACCCATCCTCCTCTTGATGACATCGGTCACCATGGCAACAGTAATTAAAGAGATACATAAACAAAGAGTTACAGTAGTCTAATCTGGAGCTAACAAAGGCGTGTACTAATTTTTCTGCATTATGCTGGGATAATACATTTCTTAGCTTGGCAATGTTAGGGAGATGTAGAAAAGCTATCCTAGTAGTATTATCTATGTATTTATCAAATGATAGGTCAGAGTCGAGTGTGACGCTGAGATTTTTGGCTACTGAGCCTGGAGTAATGGGGTAGTCTGAGAGATTTAGCATTAGATCTGGTATTTTCTGTCTTGCGGCCTTTGGGCCCAGAAGGAGAACCTCCGTTTTGTCACCATTAAGGTGGAGGAAGTTTAGCGGCATCCAGGATTTAACATCTCTTACGCAGGCCTCAATTTTCCTAATCTAAATTTGTCATCAGGTTTGGCTGATATGTAAAGTTGACACCATGTTTTTTTATAACTATTGCCAATGGTAGCATGTATAATGTAAATAATAATGGTCCTAAGATGGAGCCGTGCAGGACTCCATATTTCACCATATTTCCATGTTTGGAGGGAATATAATTGAGCTCTACAAACTGATTGGTTAAGTAAGAACCATGAAAAGGCTGTAACCGAGATTCCAAACCAGTTTTCTAACCTTTCTAATAGGATCTTGTGATCTATTGTTTCGAAGGTTGCACTAAGATCAAGAAGCACTAATAGAGATACATTACCTTGATCAGAGGCAAGAAGGAGATCATTTGTTACTTTAACTAGGGCTGTTTCAGTATTGTGGTGGGGCCTAAATCCAGATTGGAACTTTTCAAATATGTGGTTCCTATGCAGATATAAGATATATAATTGTTGGGCCACAGCTTTTTCTATGATCTTGGATATAAATGATAGGTTCAAATGGGTCTGTAACTAGATAGTATAGCTGGATCAAGATTTGGTTTCTTGATCAGGGGTTTAATGACCGCTAGTTTACAGGATTTGGGCATGTGACCTATTGTGATGGATGAGTTAGAAGAGGCTAGAAGAGGTTCAGTCACAACTGGTAAAACCTCTTTGAGTAATTTTGAGGGAATTGAGTCTAATGTGCAAGTAGTGATTAAATTAATGATGAAATTATTTTAACCAATTCTGGTTGTGGGAGTGGATGAAAAGCTTGAAGCATTTCTTCTAATGCAAAATTTTGTTCAATATCAACCAAACCAGATGACAGACCAGATGGATTACCTATAAAAGTATTTATATTTAGTCTAATATGCTCTATTTTATTATCAAAGAAATCCATAAAGACATTACTAGTTAGGTTTCCTGGAATCAGCGCCTGCTTGTTTTTTTGTTTAGAAAGTTTAGAAATAGTACTAAAAAGAAATCTTGGATTGTTATTTTCAATCAATGAGGCTAAGTATGCTGAGTGTGTCCTTCCAGGCACAGTGGAATACTTCCATCTTAGTAGATTAGAGCCATTTCCACTCTAATTTACATGCCATTTGTTTTAAGTTACGAGTTTGGTCAGTGTATCACAGGGCAAGCTTTTTAAATCTGGCCTTTTTATATTTGAGTGGACCTACTATATGTAGAGCTGATCTGCAGGTGTTCTCTAAGCAGTCGGTAAGGCTGTCTAATTCCACTGGATCTGCTGGTGAGTAGGTTAAAGTAGTTAAATCTGGGAGGGTTTCATTAAACTTGTGTTGTGGTTGATGAATTTATCGAGCGTTTTAAACAATGCCGTTTTTAAACAATGAGGAGACGAGAGGGTATTCAGGTTAAGATATAGCTGGAATGAGACTAGATAGTGGTCGGTGATTGCTGCGGTTTGCGGAAGCGTGTTTGTTATCTACGTTGATACCCAGCGTCAAAGTTAAATCCAGGGTATGATTGTGATAATGAGGTTGCGCTACATTTTGTGTAATGCAGACATGGTTCAATATCCTTTTTCAATGGATCCTCTGCCTTCTCAAAATGTATGTTAAAGTCTCCTTATTTTGTCTGAAGGACATGATTGGACAACTTGTAAAACAAAATCTGTACTTGTACTTTTAATTTGAGAACTTGTAAACTAAACGTTGCACTTGTATTTTTGAACACGAATTCAGCACAACTTCAAATCTGCCCGCAACACATATCTCGTTTTTTTCGGGTTACTTGTTGCAAAACTGATTTGTGCACTTGTATGGGAAGTGGCCAGGGGAGTGGGGATGGGCGGGATGGTGGGGGTGGGCCATAAATCGTGACTCATCAGAAGCGCTTAAAAATTCTTGATGCAGAGAAATGATCCCTGATTAATCTCAGTCAGTGATGGCACACCGAACGACTGTACATTTATTTTATGCGCACTGTTTTGCTAATACTGCAAGCATGGCAAATGGCATTCAATCATCAATATTAAAACATGATGGAAAAAGTCACTTCATGAAAGCTTGAGTTGTAATGTTGTTTTGACTTTATCTTAGCTAGCTAGATTGTTAGCTACACTAATATTTCCCAGATACATTATAATAGAGTTGGCCTGTCTAAGAAAATGTAAAGGAAAACTAACCAGCTGGTTAACATAACGAACTGGCTATATATATATATATATATATATATATATATTATATGTACACTGGTACATATGGTATGTAGTGGTATATACACTATATTGCCAAAAGTATTCACTCACCTTCCTTGACTCACATATGCGCTTAAGTGACATCCCATTCCTAATCCATAGGGTTCAGTATGACGTTGGTCCACCCATTGCAGCTAGAACAGCTTCAACTGTTCTGGGAAGGCTGTCCACAAAGTTTAGGAGTGTGTACCTCACCGCACATCTCACCACCATCTCTATCCCTCTGTATATCTCTCTCCCTCTCTCATCCTCTGTTTCATTGTCTTTCCCTCTGCTGAACTGCTCTGTGGAAAAAGGAAGGGAAAATAATGCCATGTTTAATCCGTCTTCAAATGCGTTTGTAGATTTGGCCAATTGAAAATGGTAATTGGTTGCTGGGGTTATGCAATAGTTATTGTACAGATTGTTAGCAGGTGTGTGGAGTTTGTGAGCCAGCTGTAAGCTCACTGCTTTTATTTCAGTGCTGAATGAATTGCATCTCTCTCTCTCTCTCTGTTCTCTGAGTTTTGGAAACACTTGCATCCTGTGTGTGTTGGCTACTGTCTGTCTCAAGCTCAAGACAGCTGCAGTAGCACGTGCACACACACACACAAACACACACACATACATGCACCCTCAGATGCAGGCACCGCAAAGCCTATTAACTGGGGTACATTACAGGGTTCCCTTTTCAGTGTATCTCGTAACAGCCATCTGCACTTTTACACACCTCCATTCATTCTCCTTCTACCTCTTCCTCTCGCCCTCACTCTCTCTCTCTCTCTCACACTTACTCACTGTGTCTCTCTTTCCTTGTGTATGCACAGCTGGTCATCAGCTGTCTGTCTCTTTCAGAGACTTCATAACACACCCTGTCGCTCTCCACAGCGACAGCTGTCACCTCTCACTTGTACACGTGGTCACACACACACACTCACGTGTGTGTGTGTGTGTGTGTATGTGTATTGTTATTTTTTTCTTTGTTTCATTATTCTGGGCAAGTGTGATTTCTGAGTCTGGAGCTCAGTGCCCC
This sequence comes from Brachyhypopomus occidentalis, assembly GCA_020368025.1. NCBI lineage: Eukaryota > Metazoa > Chordata > Actinopteri > Gymnotiformes > Hypopomidae > Brachyhypopomus > Brachyhypopomus occidentalis. The sequence continues at coordinate 540,031 of JAGXOD010000136.1, forward strand.
TTTATGGGTAAATAAGACTCAAGTCACAAAATGTAACATTTACTGTGCTATGGTATGCAAAATATGCAACATGGTATTTAATTCCTATTCATACACAGTATTACAAATTATTATGGAATTATGAATTAGTAGGATTTCAGTAAAATTAGTATTTATGATTTAGTTTTTCAAATAAAGTTTGTTGTACTTTTCATATCGACCAGTATCAATTTCAGACAGGGTTGGTAATTACCAACCTGGCGAGCTTGATTAAAGGGAAGCTTGTGTAAGACCAGCTCTGAAGCTGCTGTTGTCTCCAAAGTATCAAGATTCTCTCAAGACGGGATCCTCCACAGAGTGGTGGCTGGGCATAGCCCTGTATTTCACACACCCCTAACCAAAGCTCACAAAGAGAAGCTCTTACAGTGGTCTCTGAAATACAAAAAAAGTACATTTAAAATAGTTTTATTCACAATGAATGGTGTGCTACACTGGCTGGTCCAGATGGGTGGAGTTCTGGAGTTCTTCAATTTTGATTTTTTTTTTTAAATGTAATTTTTGATTGAATTATTTAACTTGTTTACTTTTTTTTTTAAATTTGCCCATAAATAACCGATTTTTGCTTGACTTGATGTCATAATGATCCATTTTCAGAAAGTGCCTTCTGCATGATTATGTAGAACAACATATTTTTTTATTTACGTAGCAACATTTTCAGTGCGTCCACTGGTAATAACATCCATATTGTAATATTGCAATTGCTGAGGATAGAAAATCCTTGAACATACAGGCCTGTACATACTCATTTAGAACACAGTGTTATAATTACCATGGTGACAACTAGTGCACATATGTCAACATATTGCTGTGGTAAATTCACATGTTTGGTGAAAGTCGATCAAAATTGACAAGTAAATGAAGTAATGCATATTAAAGACCCAAACCTAGAGACCCATGACTAACCCCAATTATGAGACAAGTGGGATGCTCAAAACATGGCTACATTACAATGTACATTACTTGGTTACATTAAAATGTAGCATGTGATTTTAGAGTTCTAAGTTCTAAGAACAGCAAAATATTTTTTTTTATATATATATATATATGTATATTATATATATATATATATGTATCTGGTTAGTTACTTCATAGTTAGGTTCATGACATTTTTGGATAATGCTCAAAAATTTCAGCTTCCTCTTATATTTCTATTCTAGTTGCAAAATTTGAAAAGTTGAAATGTGCCTTTTGAATAAATGTGTCAATGAACTAAACATGCATGTCTGCAGATCTTTGTTGTGTACTTGCACATGTGACCAAACATTGTTTGATCATCATCCAACCAGCTTCATCACCAGCTTCAGCTACATGGGCAAAGGTTTCTCACCAGGACGTTTACAGTCAGACGCATGCAAAAGCTGTGTTTTTGTGGAGCGGTGTGTTTTATTATGAATTGATGATAACATATGCAAATGATGCTTCATTTTGCATTTATGACTGAGAAAACATGCGACACTATATGCTATCATATTAACATGCCGATGTGTTTTTGAAATTTGGCCCGCTGTGTTTAATCAGCAAAAATGCGCTCTGAGCCTGTGTTGTGTTTAATCTGCAGTCAAGTCACTGTGCTGTGAGCCGGTGCTGTGTTTAATCTGCAGTCAGGTGTCTGTGCTCTGGGCCCATGCTGACGGGAGACAGGGCACACACACCACTCTGCTGAACTGAAGGCTGTTTAGGTCTTATTTTGGTTTTATTGGTTTTACTGTGTAAGTAGTGATGGGAGACTTGTTCATATGGGTCAAGTCTGATGCTTGGTTTAGGCAAAATACTTTAACTATTATCTTAAAGCATTGGTTGCTATACATGTACTGTACATTTGCTGAAGAAAAAATGAGAAACGTATAGGAAAAAGATTCCTTCATACAAATATAATGGACTATGTTTTGTACACTTCCACACAAGTGTCCTATCAAATACACACAAACGTGATAATGACAATTACATTCTCTCTCTCTCTCTCTCTCTCTCTCTCTCTCTCTCTCAGGTATGTCTGTGGAAGTCACACCGGACAGGTAACCAGGTGTGTTTCTGTTGCCATGGCAGCACGGTTGCTGCCAACATTGCCTCTCCTTGCTGCCCTCCTGGTGTCCTTAGTGACGGCGCAGGACCAAGAGTGGCATTTTGACTCTGGTAAGCACGGGCCTGCGCAGCTGTTAGCATAATGACCCAGACCACCACTCTGCACAGCCGTCACATGTAACCCGACCTTGAATTTATGTCCCCTAGCCTCTGGGCCTCAGATCATGGGGGCGGGTCGAGGCAGGGAGTCATTGGAATTGTGTATGATTTGTGGACTTCCTCCCTTTAAAGGTTCCTGTATCGGTGTAGGGTATAGGCTTACTGCCTAGACATTGGTTTCCTTCCCTTGCTCCGTCATTCCTTCCATGACCACCGTAACGGTACTGACGTGACTCAACCTGTCACTACGGACACCGTAACAGTACTGATGTCACTCAACCTGTCACTACGGGCACCGTAACGTTACTGAGGTGACTCAACCTGTCACTACGGGCACCGTAACAGTACTGAGGTGACTCAACCTGTCACTACGGGCACTGTAACAGTACTGAGGTGACTCAACCTGTCACTACGGGCACCGTAACGTTACTGAGGTGACTCAACCTGTCACTTTGGGCACCGTAACAGTACTGATGTCACTCAACCTGTCACTACGGGCATCGTAACGTTACTGAGGTGACTCAACCTGTCACTTTGGGCACCGTAACAGTACTGATGTCACTCAACCTGTCACTACGGGCACCGTAACAGTACTGATGTCACTCAACCTGTCACTACGGGCACCGTAACGTTACTGAGGTGACTCAACCTGTCACTTTGGGCACCGTAACAGTACTGATGTCACTCAACCTGTCACTACGGGCACCGTAACGTTACTGAGGTGACTCAACCTGTCACTTTGGGCACCGTAACAGTACTGATGTCACTCAACCTGTCACTACGGGCACCGTAACAGTACTGAGGTGACTCAACCTGTCACTACGGGCACTGTAACGTTACTGAGGTGACTCAACCTGTCACTACGGGCACCGTAACGTTACTGAGGTGACTCAACCTGTCACTTTGGGCACAGTAACGTTACTGAGGTGACTCAACCTGTCACTATGAGCACCTTAACGGTACTGACGTGCACTTACTCCATCCCTCGAATAAACAGTTGTACGTCCATGTGGATAAGGACGTCTACCAAATGCTGAAGGTGTAAACGGAGTAGGTCAGGCGACTGGATGGAAGCCGTGCACCTCAACCTTCGGCCCACGAGATTCTCCGCAGTGCTTCCTCCTGTTACCGCCCCATGCTAAACCCACAAAAGGGCAACGTTTCCAGGTTGCTTTAGCAGTGCTTTCAGAACTGAGAGTGAAAAAGAAAGAAAATGTGCAGATGCTGACTGCTGGAAACATGTGTGTGTTTGCACATGTGTGTGTGAGAAATGTGTACGTGTCTTGGAATGAAATGGTTGGGATTTTTATTTGACTGTTTAAAGAGAAGGATGAATGTGCTAAAAGGAATGGGACGAATGTCCTGGCTGAAAGAGTGCAGTGCGTGTGTGTGTGGGGGGGGTGTTTGCCCTAAAGGACCTGCCCTGCCCCCGCGGCACAGACATGTGGCTGAGGGGGAAAGGGCTCAGAGTTCCAGAGATGTGAGGGGGTGAGGGCAGATGGGTTGTGTATGTGAGTAGAGGGGTGTGTGTGGAGGAGACAAAATTTTATTGGCAGAAAACTGATGATGTAATGAAACAGGCACCTGTCCATGTGTGTGCGTGTGTGTGTGTGTCACTGGCAGCAGGGGTAGGGTTTGTCTTCCAGCCTTAACATTCTTAACCAGTGACTCATAAACAGCATTTTGAGCCCATTCCTTAATACACACACACACACACACAGCTTCACATTCGTTGCCGGTGCATCCTGTGTTGCGGTCATGTCCTACTTTGGAACGTCAGTGACTTAATGCTCGTCTTGTGTTTGACCGATTCCCTGACCAGGAGAACTTGGCCTCTGCCAGATTTCCCATTTGGGCAGATTAAAGCAGCATTACAGTAATGGAGTAAAGGTGTCTCTTCAGGAAGACACTCACTTATGCCTGCACAGCCGGCAGACGGCCATGGAAGCGCTTGTGTTTCCATTTACATTTGCTCTTTACTTGCGTGATGAGGCTCTGGTTACTTGGTGAGTTTTTCCAGGTAACTCTGACCAGAAGCACAGGCTGTATTTTTCACAGGGCCTGCTCAAAGTAAAGCTGCACTAGTACATATGCTATGAACAAATGTTCTGCATTATTAATATGCCATTGTTATTCATGCAGAACAATCAATCAGTGCGTTGTTTTGGTTTTTATTGTACCATCGGCCATGTTAATAATTATGTGTTTCCGTGTTAAAAGGATGCTGTGTAAGTATAATTAATCATCATCAGAGTGCCACTGTGGTAGGTTTTCAAATGTTGCAAGTTTTCAAGTGTAGTTTGATACCCCCAAATGAACTTCTCTCTTTCTCTCTCTCAATCACACACACACACAGCTACGTGTCGCTATGCTCTGGGGATGGAAGATGGTACAATCCCAGATTCTGACATCACAGCATCCAGTGCATGGTCAGACTCAACCGAAGCCAAACATGGCAGGTAAGAAAGGGCGTGTGTGTGTGTGTGTGTGTGTGTGCACTTGCTTAAGTCCAAATTGGGGACAAATCTATGAATACACACCAGTTGATTGGGGACCTCAATCCAATTGGGGACAAACACACAAGTTCCCAATTGTTTAACTGTTTAATTGTGATGAGAGTGCCAAAAATAGTGTGTAGCCTGAAAATCTCTATAGTCCCCAAAATTGATATAAATGAGACATGTGTGCAGAAAGTGTGTGCACCACCCTGATAGAAGTGTGTGCATCATGATGTGTGTGTGTGTGTCTGTGCGTGCGTGTGTGTGTGTGTGCATGCACATATGAAAGCTGTGTGTATATTGCGCACAACCTTCACTCTGTAACTCGCATACAGAGAAACTATTAGATTACATGAGATGTTAGTAATGTACTGAGCCCTTATATAGCACATTGGCTAATGGCATTACTGCACTGTCTGTGTAGGCCAGACTTATTACACGGCCCAACACACACGTGCCTCTTATTATTTTGAGACAGGTCTCTTACTGTTTCTGTGTGAGTGTGTGTGTGTGTGTGTGTGTGTGTGTCCTTAGCTAGGCATGGATTTGTTTCATGTTCTGTGTATGAGCACACAGTATTTACTTATAGAGGTGAAACCTTACAGGGATGAGGGGCTTGATGGGGGATTGAGTTGTGGGAGGTGTGTTATAGTGCAGTCTATGGATCCCAGCAGTCTATAGATCCCAGCAGTATGTTCTAAAATGTTTATATTTCCAGTGACAATGATGTTAGCCTGACAAAATACCTTGCCTTTGTGAGCTGTCTGTGGCATGTTATCACTGATCCATCTGACTTACTGGATGAGTTGGTAGAGTTTATGGAAAATGGGTTGCATCCTGTCAGGTGGTACAGAAATCAGCATCAGAGTGTGAGACATTCAGAGGCTCTAGGTTTGGCGATTATCATGTTTCACACCATGAAAGGCTGATGGCAGTGGTAGTTTTTTTATTCAGAATTTAGTATCGTGATAATGACATGCTTTCAATCGTATCGCCCACCCATGGCAGCAGGAAGACTTTGCACATGTTTGTGTCTTTTTGACACATTGATGTCAGTGGTAATACTATACCAGTAACGCTATAACTTTGCGCACAAAGTCAAAGGCGTTTGACCCAGAAGGTGGCGGAATCTCGGGGTGGCTGGTGTCAGTTACGGGACATGGCAGGCAGAAGACCAGGACTGCACGTTCTCAGCTTGGTCTCAGCTGGATGTCAGCAGGTTCCTAATGGCTTACCACTCTGGTGAAACATTCTGCATAAGCCCTGTAATATTCTCCTGTCTTATATCATGCCCTTTTCCTCTGGAGACCTTCACACCACGTGTGTGTGTGTGTGTGTATGTGTCAGAGAGAGAGAGGGGTTTGCGCGTAAGCATGTGCGGTCTTGGCTGTGTGCAGGACATACATCATGTATATGAGTGGGACATTAGTGAAGTGTAGCTCAGGTTCCAGCAGGTTTGTTATCATAGCCCAGCTCCATGCACTGAACACACACAACACCCAGCAGCTGTTCCTAATCGGAGATTTGAAGAGATTTGATGTTGGAATCTGACTGTGTGTGTGTGTGTGTATCTGTGTGATCTGTGTATGTGTGTATGAACTTTTCCAATTCAATTAAATTCAGATGTGGTTTGTTGGTGTGACAGATGAAAATCAGCTGCTGTACTACAACTCCCACTAATGTGAATAACTGCCAATGTTGTTTCATAATCCTACACAGGAACAACATTGCAAGAAATAACTTTAAAAGAAACTGTAAACAGTACAAAATGAATCCCCCCAGGTTAAGCACAGGTGAGGGTGATGGGGCGTGGTGTCCTGCAGGCTCAGTCTTCCCCAGCGCGTCCGAGTACCTGCAGGTGGACCTGCACACTCTGCACTTCCTGTCCCTCGTGGGCACACAGGGTCGCCACGCCGACGGGCATGGGCGAGAGTTTGCAAGGAGCTACCTGCTCCGTTACTCCCGGGACGGCCGACACTGGATCACGTGGAAGGACCGGTGGGGCCAAGAGGTCAGAGAGAAACACCTCGCCCTCTGTCTCTCACTTTGCCTTCTCTCTGTTTCTCTCTCACACCTCGCCCTCTCTGTCTCTCTCTCTCACCTTGCCCTCTCTGTCTCTCTCCCTATTTCTACATCTCTCCCTCGTTCTTTATTTTTCTCTGTCTCTCACCCTCTCTCCTCCTCTTTCCTTTCTGCATCTATACTCCTTTGCTTACATATGTGAAGTCTCAGATATATGGTGGATTGACTGTTGTTTGTTTGTATGCATGTGACTCCCAGGTGATCTCAGGCAATGAGAACACGTATGATGTGGTTCTGAAGGACCTGGGGCCGCCCATCATAGCACGTATGGTTCGCTTCTACCCCCTGGCCGACCGCGTCATGAGTGTGTGTCTGAGGGTGGAGCTTTACGGCTGCCTGTGGAATGGTGAGCACTGTGCCCATCCGACTGCACTTGCCTATGTGCATTAAGAACTGTGTATGTGTGTTGAGACCTGTGTGTATTTGTGAGACTTTACAGTGTGTTTTTTCTGCATGTGTTCATTCTGTCAGATGGACTAAAGGCCTACACTGCACCCATGGGTCATGTGATGCACCTGTCTGGCTCACCTGTTTACCTCAATGACTCCATCTACGACGGCAGGGTGGAGGCAGGGTGAGACACTACACACAAACTCACACATATGTGTTCACACACAACCCAACACATGTTCACTACAACCTCTTGGCAGTCCAGCATTGAATATGGGGTCTGGCCCAGTGATGTCACATGGAACAGTGGTGTCACCTTAACTGAGGGGGAACAGTGGTGTCACGTTAACTGAGGGGGAACAGTGGTGTCACGTTAACTGAGGGGGAACAGTGGTTTCAAATTAACTTGGGGGGAACAGTGGTGTCACGTTAACTGAGGGGGAACAGTGGTGTCACGTTAACTGAGGGGGAACAGTGGTGTCACGTTAACTGAGGGAGAACAGTGGTTTCAAATTAACTGAAGGGGAACAGTGGTGTCACGTTAACTGAAGGGGAACAGTGGTGTCACGTTAACTGAGGGAACAGTGGTACTTTTTAAATTTTGAAAATCTTATACATTTCGGATATATCTGCACATCCTTTCTGGATATATCTACACACAACTCCGATATCAGCAACCTCCACGAGACATCGGAAGACCTTTTCCACCTTCAAAAAATGACGTATAACCGAAGCTAAGTATTTCATCATGTCTGAGTCACTTGTTGCTTGTGCTGAGTGTGGCATGTATGGTTACCCTTCTTCCATCAGTAGTGGTAATTTTGGATGTGAAAAGTATAGATTAATAAATAGCCTGACGGAGAAGATTTCGCGTTTAGAGGAGCGTATCCGGGCTCTAGAAAGTCCTAGAGAGTCAGCACCATCTAGTGTAGCAGGCCCGGTTCCCACAGCCGTAGTTAGCGAGTAGTTAGCGAATGGGTGACGTCTTGGCGACATAGCCATAGGGCTGAGCACCGTTCAGCTCAGGTTCATGTGTCAAAGAGGTTTGCCCCACTCAGTGATACACCAGCTGAGTGACCTGTTAAAAAAGCTCTGGTTATAGGAAACTCACAGCTCCGACACGTGAATATAACGTGAATCCCCTCTAGAGACACCAGCAGCCATAGTCAAATGTATCCTGGGGTTTAGTGCGCCTGACATCAGGGCTAACCTAAAGGTGCTGGCTAAACGTAAATACTCCAAGATAGTTATACACGTCAGCACCAATTGTGTTGAGTTAAGACAGTCAGTCTTTAACGTTATCTTTAGTAATCTAAAGAGGTCTATGAGTTAGCGGGGACGATGTCAGATGCTGTATTATGCTCTGCCCCCATTCTAGTTCGGTGTGGGCCGCTGTAACCTACAGCAGGTTATGGACGCTACACTGCAGGATGTCTAAATGGTGCTCACAAAACAAAGTGGGTTATATAGACAACTGGACACGTTTTGAGGGCAGGCCAGGCTCTTGGGAGGGTGCTGCTCTCATTTCTAGTTGTATATCCGCTAAGCTTAATAGTGGTAGTGTAGGAGTAGTTAATGGGGATTTACGAACCAGAGACGAGGCCAGGCAGCAGACACACAGGCTAAACCGACTGTCTGTGAGCTGCGGGGAGACATCACCTAGGTCACACTGGATTGAATCTGTGTCTGTTCCTCGAGTATCAAAAAACAGTTCTCTTAAAATTTGAAGACAAAATTTAATGAATGTTAAATTCAATAATGCTGCTGCTGATATTCATTTAAATCTGAAATTAGGATTGCTAAAAATCCCTGTCATCTAAAGCATTACTTGTTAATGAAATGATTACTGACCATAATCTATGCATGCTTTGCCTACCTGAAACCTGAACTCGGCCAGACGACTATATGGCCCTAAACGAAGCGTCTCCCTCCGGCTATAGATATGTTCATAACCCCCGTCCAAATGGTCACGGAGGTGGTGTCGCCACACTATATGACTCCGATATAGGCGTCTCTCAAAGATCAGGCTTCAAATTTCATTCTTTTGAAGATCTCATTCTCAGTGCATCAAGTTTATTATCAACCAACAAAGCGACACAATCGTTTATTTTAATTACTATTTACTGCCCCCCTGGAGTTTTTGCAGGAGTTTTCGGACTTCCTGTCTCCGTGTTATAGTTGGCGATTTTAACATTCACTTTGAAAATCTACATGACTCTTTTAGCATAATCTTTTAAGCAATTCTTGTTTCAATGGGTATCACTCAGGATGTGGTGGGCCCTACGCATAATTGTAGTCATACTTTAGAATTGGTCTTATAATTTGGTAATAACATAGTCAATTTAGCAGTACTTCCTCAAAGTGGGGCCGTTTCTGAACACAGCCTCATAACATACAAGTTGTGTTTGAACGACGGTATTCATTGGCCGTCCCGCTACCAAGTTAAAGAACTATGACATATATGATCTATGAACTATGACTACCATAGCTGCGCTCATTGATACTTTAACGGATCTGACAAATTTGTAAAGCTGCTTTGTGACAAAATGTGTTGTTAAAAGCGCTATATAAATAATTTTTGACTTTGACAAACAGGGATCCACCTGTAGCTCTGTAAGGGCTAGAGTGCATTACCGAGCACGTCGAGATTTCTCTCCATACAGTTTTAGACAAGGTTGCGCCATTGCGATATAAGAGAGTAAGTGAGAGAAGAATGGCGCATTGGTACAACAAGCACACGCGTAGTCTCAAACGAGCCGTGCGAATCCTGGAGTATAAATGGTGAAATTCTAAGTTAGAAGTATATAGATTATCATTGAAAAGCAGCCTTATTGAATATAAGCATGCCCTCCATACGGCAAAATGCTCATACTTATCGGCATTAATAGAAAAACATGACCAAATCGAACCCCTAATCCTTAATCCTAATCGAATCCCTAGACCTTATTTCATTGGTAAAATCTGCCAAAACCTCCACATGCATTCTAGATTCCGTACCATCTCATCTACTCAATTACTGCACAGTAATGTTGAACCTTTGCTTACTATAATTAACTATTCTCTGAGCCTAGGCTACATCCTCAAACCATTTAAACTTAGTCATCAAGCCAAAAATTAAAAAACCTGGTCTTAATCCACAGGAACTGTCCAAATATAACCCAATCTCTAATCTGTTGTTCATTTCTAAAATTCTAGAGAAAGTAGTCTCTTCGCAACTCTCTTCTTTGTTACAGACAGAACATGTCCTAGAGTTATTTCAGTCTGGATTTAGACCCCACCACAGCACTGAAACTGCGCTGACAAAAGTAGTAAATGGTCTCTTAATGATAAAGGACACGTTTCTTTCCTTATGTTGTTAGACCTTAGAGCTGCTTTTGACACCATTGATCACAACATTCTACTGAACTGGCTGGAGACACTCATTGGCATAAGAGGTCAAGCACTCTCCTGATTCAAATCCTACCTGACAGATCGTTACCAATTTGTACTTGTAAATAATGAATGTTCAGAACGTACAAAGGTAAAATATGGTGTCCCACAAGGATCTATATTGGGCCCCACATTATTCTCATTGTATATGCTACCACTATATTGTAATATTGCCAAGCTGAGACATTTACTTTCGTTAGCTGATGCACAGCTGGTCCATGCTTTTGTCTCGTCAAGATTGGACTACTGTAATGGTCTTCTAATTGGATGCTCTAAATATTCCCTAAAGAAACTCCAACTTGTACAGAATGCTACAGCTAGAGTCCTAACTACGGCTAGAAAATTCGATCATATTAGTCCTACTCTCTCGGCGTTAACACTGGCTTCCGGTTAAGTATCAAATTGATTTTAAAATTCTTCTGATGACCTTTTAGGCATTAAATGATCTTGCTCCACAATATCCGAATGAACTCATTGCATACTATAACCCATCTCACCTTCTGCGCTCCCAAAATGCAGGATTTCTCTTAGTTCTAAAAATTAGCAAGACTACAGCAGGAAACAGAGCTCGCTCCTTTAAATCCCCTCAGTTATGGAATAGCCTTCCAGCTCCAATCCGAGATTTTGACACAGTTCCAGTCTAAAAATCTAGACTTAAGGCTCACCTATTTAATCAGTTAATATTCTGCATGTGAAGGTGCGGAGCTCGGGGTCATTGAGTCATTGAGTCTTCTGGTAATCTGAGATGTTGATGCAGTCATCCAGCCATGTCATGTGATCACTCTAGATGTGACAATGACTTGGGTGGAAAGCAATGGCTCAGTGAGCCCACATGACTGTGGTCACCCCCAGGCCCCTCCCTTTAGTTATGCTGCAATATATAAGCCTGCCGGAGCCACATGCTAATCACTGTGCTGAGCTGTGTATACCTTTTTAAATTGATGGTTGTTTAAATTGATGTTCACATACTCAACCTGTATTTTATATCTTGATTTCATGCTTCTACCAAAGACAGTTCCATACAAGCACCTAGGCTTGCTAGTGGATGTGCCGATGGCATGGTTGGATGTGCCATTGCCGCAAGAGAATATGCTGATGCCAACTCCTACCTGAGGCTCACTATCTGCATTGAAGGGACTGTGACTACTCAGCCTGGAATTAGAACTAGAACTAGAACTATATTTGAACTATAAATACGGACTTCTGTTAGGGGGCCGCCAAATGGAGGATGGGTTTCTTCCTAATCTCTGCCATTTAAGGGAGTTTTTCCTTGCCACTGTCGCCTCTGGCTTGGGATCTGGACCCATACGATTGTAAAGCTGTTTTGTCGCAACATGTGTTGTAAAAAGCGCTATATAAATAAATTTGACTTTGACTTTGGTGTCAAAATGATTGCATGGCGCAAATAATCTGTGAACACTAGATCTCACCAGACATTGAACTGCAAATGTAATTGAAGCTTTGGCCCAAATCATTCATTCAGTATTTCACACCTCACACTGAGCTGTATGAGCTGACAGGTAGATGTAATCTGGCCAAGTCATGTTGGGTGTGTGTGAGTGCATATCATGATGTGTTCACGCGCGCGCGTGTGCGTGTGCGTGTGTGTGTGTCAGAGCTGGTACTTACGATATTTAGCACTCCCAGATGTTTTTAATCAGCCAGAGATGTTTCCATTAGCTGACCTAAGGCTTTTTTTTTTTTGGGGGGGGTGTTCACTCAGCCAGATTCCTGCAGCTGTGTGTGTTGTACATGTATTTGTGTGCGTGTGCGTATAGCCTGATGATGTATGTATGGGAAATGTCTGAGTGTGTGTCGTATGCGTGTATTTCACAGTTGTGTAATTTTAATTATGCCTTAAATGTGTCCCTAGGGTGGTGTTTGGCGGCCTGGGCCAGCTGTGTGACGGGGTGTTGGGTGGGGATGATTTTGTGGAGAGTAAAGAGCTCCGGGTGTGGCCCGGCTATGACTACGTGGGCTGGAGTCGGGAGGCACTGGGCCAGCCCACCGTCGACATCGAGTTCCACTTTGAGAAAACACGCATCTTTCACACCATGCAGGTGAGTGTGTGTGTGTGTGTGTGTTTCTTGGCTCACTCCTGCCTAGACCTCTTTTATCACTTTTAATAATGTACCGTTGCTGGTGACAGGACCAGTGATGCCTCCCAGGAACTCTGGAGCTCTGAGGAACAGACCACGTTTCCACTGGTTGGAGAGCTGAGCTAGCACATGTCAAGTGTGGTCAAGGCGTCACTCACAACACTCAAAGTCAACAGACAGGCGCAAAAAAGAACACAAGAGAATGACTCTCGTGTGTGTGCGGTGGTTATAATGATTAGGTGCAAGTATGCTGTTTGAATACTTTTGGCAATATAGTGTATGTATCCATTCAGAACCTAAAATAATACTCACCTTTCTTGACTCACAAATGAGCTTAAGTGACATCCCATTCCTAATCCATAGGGTTCAATATGACGTTGGTCCACCCTTTGCAGCTAGAACAGCCTCACCTCTGGGAAGGCGGTCCACAAGGTTTAGGAGTGTGTTTAAGGGGATTTTTGACCATTCTTCCAGAAGTGAATTTGTGAGGTCACATACAAATGATGGACGAGACGGCCAGGTTCCCAGTCTCTGCTCTAATTCATCCCAAAGATGTTCTATCGGGTTGAGGTCAGGACTCTGTGCAGGCCAGTCAAGTTCATCCACACCAGACCACACTTGACATGTGCTAGCTCAGCTCTCCAACCAGTGGAAACGTGGTCTGTTCCTCAGAGCTCCAGAGTTCCTGGGAGGCATCAATGGTCCTGTCACCAGCAACGGTGTCTTTATGGACCTTGCTTTGTGCACTGGTGCACAGTCATGTTGGAAGGGGAAGGGGCCAGTTCCAAACTGTTCCCACAAAGTTGGGAGCATGGAATTGTCCAAAATGTCTTGGTATGCTGAAGCCTTCAGAGTTCCTGGGGCCAAGCCCAGCTCCTTAAAAACAACCCCACATCGTAATCCCCCCTCCACCAAACTTTATACTTGGCACAATGTAGTCAGACAAGTACCGTTCTCCTGGCAACTGCCAAACACAGACTCGTCCATCAGATTGCCAGATGGAGAAGCACGATTTGTCACTCTAGTGAACGCGCCTCCACTGCTCTAGAGTCCAGTGGCGGCGTGCTTTACACTGCTGCATCTGACGCTTTGCATTGCACTTAGTGATGTATGGCTTGGATGCAGCTGCTCGACCATGGAAACCCATTCCATGAAACTCTCTGCTCACTCTTCTTGAGCTAATCTGAAGGCCACATGATGTTTGGATGTCTGTAGTGATTGACTCTACAGAAACTTGGCGACCTCTTCACACTATGCGCTTCAGCATCCGCTGACCCCCTCTCCGTCAGTTTTACGTGGTCTTTCACTTTGTGGCTGAGTTGCTGTCGTTCTCAAACACTTCCATTTTCTTATAATACATCTGACAGTTGACTGTGGAATATTTAGGAGGGAGGAAATTTCACGACTGGATTTGTTGCACAGGTGGCATCCTATCACAGTTCCATGCTAGAATTCACTGAGCTCCTGAGAGCGACCCATTCTTTCACAAATATTTGTAAAAACAGTCTGCATGCCTAGGTGATTAATTTTATACACCTGTGGCCATGGAAGTGATTGGAACACCTGATTCCGATAACTTGGATGGGTGAGCGAATACTTTTGGCAATATAGTGTATGACTATCTGCAAATGAAATATCGTCAGTTATTAGGAAATGAAGTGAAATGGCAAATCTCTGGAAAATGGCAACTAAACATCTAGAGTGTCAGCCAGGCTCCACCCACTGGGTGTGTGGGGTCCTTCACCCAGACCAACACCACCACCCCACTAACATACTGTACATATCCCACACGAGTGATTCTGTCATGCTCCCCTTTGGAGGAATCATCCCCTGCAACCAGAGGTGTCAAGTAACGAAGTGCAAATGCTTCATTACCTTACTTAAGCAGAAATTTTGGGTATCTCTACTTTTCTGGAGTGATTATTTTTCAACCGACTTTTACTTCTACTCCTTTCGTGCAATTATCTGTACTTTCTGTTTTAGAAATAGCCTCGTTACTCCTATTTAATTTTGGCTAATCCATACTGTATATCAAAAGCGCTTTGTTTCAGCTTTTTTAAATATTTGTTTTGTCATCTGTGTATTTGTTCTCATGTTAATAAATATTTTGTGTGGTGCACCACTCCCTCACTGCCCCACATCGCAAGGGTTAGAATGAATGTGTTGAGATGAGGATGCTGTTTGTTTCCGCCTAGAAGCTGAAGATTTCATTATTCAGATTTACAAATAAATCTCTGAGGTTCCACCAGACATTGTTTATCACCAAACTTGTTTACAGCTTCATGCTCCACCTACAGATTTTTTTCTCAAAAACTTCAACAACACTTTAGCGCGCAAGCAAAGCTCCTAGCTTTGCTTGAGCCACCCTGCCATGGCGTTTCGTTCCCATCAGATATCTCTCCATTCTGGACCTAGACTTTCTGTCTGAATGAACAGCTAATGTGAAACCGTTAGTGTTCCGCTGCAAAAAGATGACATCATGTCCCCGGTGGACTGGGTGTGTGAGACCCACTCTGCTGTCCACTGTAGTGCTTGTGTCTCATTTGTTTTTGATATGTGCATATTTGTGTGTGTGCGTGCACTGGATCCATCATTTTGATGTCCCACTGGGATACTGGGTGGTGGGTGTTTTTACGAGGAGGCCGGGCTCCATCGCAGAGATGGCGTCTTGGCGCCTCTGCGTCCCTGCCCACCTCCTCGTTGACTCATCACTCATTGGCTCAGACTTCTTCTGACTCCTCCCCCTTTTATGCCCTCCAGCTCCTCAGCGTGCTGGGTGTGGTATTATTGTGGTGTCTGTTGCCGAGCAGAAGAGGATGGGTCTCGAGGTTTCTCCGTCATGCTCTAGGGACTTTTTCAAGGCCTTTGGCGTGCTCACTGGTGGCTTGGACTCAGACTTTGACAAGCTGCTTTGTGACAACAGCTGTTGTAAAAAGCGCTATATAAACAAAATTTGACTTTGACTTTGACTTTTGCCCTCTGAGACTGCCAGCCGGCCAGGTCTCGAACGTAGGACGCGAGAGGCCAGCGAGAGCGCTCGTCCCAAAAATGATTTACGGCGTTCTTCATGGTGAATTCCGTTTTGATAAATGACTTTTCCCCTAAGTATTCCCATAAGTAACTCTTCCTTTCCTGTGCACAGGAATGGTGGCCCTTTTTCCATACACCTTCCTGCCCCCATGCGCATCTCCTTAGAAGCTCCTCCTACTTAAACTCTTTTCCTAAACTCAAATAGCTTAGACAGGCATCTCAGGGTAGGAAGCCGAGGATGCGTATATGTGTGTGTGCATGTGTGTGTGCTCACATGTGTTGACTGACTTACGAGGTGTCATCCTGATGAAATCTGTTACATTTTAACCCCTCAACAGGTCAGCGTGTTTTGGAATGGTTCTTCCACTGGCGTTCGTTCGTGTTTGAACATGTGCTTGGATGGATGTTGGCCTTACACACATCAGGTTAATGACTAAGCCATCACGCTAATTGTCCACATGCAACAGATCAGTGTGGTGTTAGTTCCTTTAGCCCCTCCCCCAGCCTTACGACTCTTTCTCTGTTGTTCCTCTCTGTCTCCCATCACCGCCATTCCTGCTTTTTCTCAGCCTGTGTTCACAAATTTGCTCGGACGGCTGAAATCGGAGAGCTGCTCTCCTCAGGGGCACGCAAGCTCTTGCCGCTTTATGGCCAGCAGGCGTGTGCTGGAATAAGAGCACACAAACGCGCCTGGCGGGCTGTTGGCAGCCGCCTTTCAGGCAGGCCGGGGCTCACGATGGGCCCGCCATTAAACAGCCAGCCAGGGAGTGGCGCCGCTGCGCTCTGAACAGACACGTCTGCCTCGGCCCTCTGGAGAGGGGCGTGTGCCCTCCACCTCGGAGGTGAAGTGGAGATAGGCGTTCACAATTTAAGCCCCGTGGTGTGTGTGTGTGTGTGTGTGTTTTCTGGCAGGTCCACAGCAACAACAAACATACTCAGGGCGTACGTGTCTTCTCCGAGGTGCTATGCGA